>KK351019.1:3318630-3333297 GCA_000671755.1 Glossina brevipalpis
TTTCTTTTTTGGTTTTTGTTATTAAAAGTTAGTGAAATAAGCTATAAAAAATTAATACTGAACTTTTCTCAAATTATATTTTGGGTATAAAAAATCGGACAAAGAAAAAAAATGTTGTGGTGTACGAGTTTGGCTTTTACCCACTGTATGTGAAATGAAGTAAAAGCACATAAGCTTAAAAAATAACACCAAAAAATGGCGTGCTTGACGAAACCTTTCCACTCCCAGGCTAGAGATTTTTCTGGCTTTAATCGAAATGAATGATAGCTATAAGAGTGAATATCCTATCAACTCTAGACTCGTTGTGGTAGTAACACGTTAGCGACCGAAATTTGCGCCCATGCAATACTAAAATCCTCCCCCGTATTATTTTAGTAAGCAAGGATGTAAGTACACATACACACTTGATTGTGCTGTGGGTATAAATTTATTCTGCTGTTGTCCTTTTGAAAATACCACATAGGTTCACATATATATTCCACTCTCAGTACAGAAGCCTCTAATTCACCGGAAACAGCTGATCCCATTAAATACAAGACATTGCCTTAAAGGAATGCTTCTTTTGTATTAGACGGCAGAGCTTTGAGAATTGAAATTGGGGATAATAAGACGCTAAAAAACAACCTTTGCTATAGTGTGATAGGCATTTCTCAAAAGCTTACTTTGACGCTCTTTAATTCTTTGCTTTTTATACCCAACACAAAAGGTGATGTTATATTCATTTTGTCATTTTGTTTGCAACACGCAGAAGGAAGCCTACAAAGCATATATATTCTTGATCGGCATCAAATTTAGAACCGACTTAAGCATGTCTTTATGTCAATGGTAAGTATTCTTCTCATTAATCATAAAATATAGCAGACAGTTTCCACATTTATTGATGTAATTATTTCTTAGTATCGGAATAGAAATGGAAAGGAGAGACCACCCCTATTCTACATAGAGCATTAGAGTTAAATTATTTTTTTTGAAAACGTTTCTAACATTAAGAAAGAGGCTTCGGAAACCCTTCCCCTCTGCCAGTCCATCTGTTTGTCTGCTTATACGTATGATATCTGTGATAACAATTTTCCTGGTTGCAAAATTTGAGATCTCTGGATGAAATTTGGTAAAAACATTGAAAGTTCTTTTACATACGTTATTACGTATTGAAACTGGGGCAAATTGGTTAAAGGCCATTACTACAGTATAAAATAAACTGAAAATAGTTCTGTCTTCTGAGTGTTTTGCTGACTCATCATAGACTACAGATGCCTTATTTGTTTTACCTGGGTACCACCTTGACGGCATTGCACCAGGACACATTAAAGTGCAGACTAATTCCAATGACGTTAGTCACCGTCCGCCAGGCTTTGGAACAATCTCCACAAGGGGGGCTCCTGAACTCCTGAAGTACCAGAACAAACCCCTTGGGTATCGACCATGTTTCCCTCTGGTCAGAGGGCTAATCCAACTCATTTACCAAAAACCAACCGCGAAACTCCCCGAAGGGGCTTTCCCAGCGATCAGGCCACAAGGCATTCTCTAAGTTTGTTGACGTTGCCAACATAGTACAAAGAGCGTCACCACCGGGGCAACCTGATCCCCGCGGATTTATTTGTTAACTTTAATCCTGGTGTACTGATTCGGATGTGAACGACTCACTATATAATTTTTCTGATTATTATGTACTTGGAAAGACATCGACACATTCAGCAAACGTTTTATGTGCACCCATCATCATAGACTACACAATGAAAATTTCCGCAATATTCCATAAAAATAGAAAAGTTCTGCCGCGTCCCCGTATTAATATTAAGTTCTTTTTTAGCTCAGTCGAATATAATTATATTACTTATTTTTATTATTATATTAAGGCAGTGATGAGAGATAAAATTGGATTTTTACCTCTAGACGGTTTCGTAAGATAAGAAAGTTTCGTTTGATGTCTGTTAACTTTCAGTTGTATGACGTTCAATAGTTTTTATATATTATTAGTTTGGGGAAAAAGAAATCCATTCAATCTTATATGAACTTCAAGACTTTATTTAACATTTCGAATTGGAAAATAATGGATTTCTTTTTCCCCAAACTAATAATATATTATACATATTTTATATACACATTTTAGTTATAAATAAAAAATAAAATTGTAACAACAACTAAGCAATTAAAAATCTTAACATTTAAAATATTTATTCGCTCTTAAGAATTTTATAATTCTTTTATTTTTATCATCATATATATGTAAATAAAGGCAAACGGTACCTATTTTTAATAATTTTAACGCAATGAGGTTTGAATCCACTGGTATGCTGACTTGCAGCTAATAGCACTTCTTAACACACACAACTCAGCTTCATATATGTGGTATACATATAATCATCTACTTAATTTTCAAATTTAATACTTGCAAAAATTTTGTAAAACAAAGCACACTTTGGATCGAAAATTTCAAGATTTTACAGTTTATAAGAAGCCCACACTTCGGTTTTAAATCTCGAAAAGCAAAAGGAGTACAATATTTCTTTAAGCATTTTCTTGAGAAAGTAAACCTGATTTTTCCTCTTGTGCATAAATTAAAAGACCAAAAGGAAAGCTCCCGAAACGTTAAGCCGACGGGGTAACATCAGAAGGGACAACGGATGAGCTAACTGCAGTTTACTTTTCTTTTAATTTGTCGGTAAGAGGCTTGAAGTCTTCAGGGTGTTTGGAAAACACAAGGTGCTCTTTCATGAGAATGCAGTCCCATCGTGAAGTACTTTTGTACTTTTATTTTTGAGATTCCAAGACTAATTAATAATAAATTTCATAAGCAAAAAAAGTTTGATTTTCTTGAATCCTAACAACTAAAGTGTTGTTGTTTTTGTATGTTTTACCATTCCATGATGTTGGTAGTTTTTTTTACAAGTGACCGGGCCTGCCTTATATGGAAGGTTTAGAGTTTTGTTCTAAACTTTTTTTAATCATTTCATATTTCTGAATCGGTTCAAAATATACTTAAGTGTTCCATACGTTTGGCAGTTTATACATCCTGTATGCGTCGTTTTAAAATACGTAACAATTGATATTTAATACTTTATGTGACCATAATTTTTAAAAAAATGAATTTTTTTTTTTTTGGAAAACGGGATATATGTATGATAAAAGAACTATTTCAGTGAGTTTTAGCAAAAGCTTTATTTTATAGTTAACTAGATTTTGACATGGTGGACTTTGAATAACGGAAAGCTAATTAAAATTAAGAAATTAATTATTTTGATTTTACTAGTAGAGCAATGAAACTTGTTCTTTGCTTTAAGAACCCATTGAAAGTTAAGTTAAAAGTTTTATATGTCCCGTTCCCATATGTCTGGCTTTATAAAATAATATACATGTGATGATAAATTGGCCTAAAAAAAGAAAAGTTTTATTTTATAAAAGGATTTCAATTATCTCTCAATGACAGGAAATTTGCTTTAAGGCTCTTATTCATAAGTTTGAATTTGTGTACAATAGTTTATAGTCCTTTTCATATTTTTTTGTTTTATTCTTATGTTGCAGTCTTTTCTATCTTCGCCGCTGGCGATTTGGTAGCAATGATGTTAAAATTATTGAATCTTATCCTACTGAGCTAAAACTTAACCTCTGACATAAGAAGTATGGCTATCAAGTCCACATACTCGTGTTTAATTCTCATTGCATTAGAACGTACTTTGATTATGATTAACTATTAGCCGGAAGTATAGTGAATGGTCGACCGATGAAGGCATAACGCTTACCGATTGAGTATACATCTGCTAGACTACAAGTACGCTCTCTATTTCTCTCTTTTTGATTCTTTCTGATCATTACCGTGTTTATAGCGGATACCCTTTAAGCGAAAAGTCTTCCCCAACAAGAAAAAAGAAAAAAAGAAGGAAAACAACGGAACAATTTGAACCCTTTATTTACCCTTACCTTTTAAAATGATTTCTTTCTTTCGTTGTTTCTTTGCAGAGATAAGACTAAGAAAAAATTAATTTGTATTAAAATTATGCTGGCATACACGATCTCATAGTTTTCTGTTATTTCCCTTAATTAGTTTTTAGTTGATTAGATAAATTTACAAACATTTTTGAACTTGTTCTATATAAATCCAATTCATATAGAAACTATTTGATCAAAAATTAAAAAGAAATTTCAAGTTGCGCTCATTGTACTTTCAATAGCCAACTTAGACGCAACTATGGCTGAATTGTTAAGAAGTGAGTCTAAGAAGTCAATATACTTGGATTCACATCTCACTGGCGTAGAGTTTTTTCATAACCAAAAAGTGACAAAAAGAAACACTAACATGCCGATAGCCTATATGCTGCTAGTGTACATCTCTGCATTTCTATAGTCTAGGAATTAATTTCATTAGTCTAGAGTATAATAATAATAATAATAAAAGTCAACAATACCAACCGATTACGTCGTGCAATTTTCAGACAGTTACGTTTTTTTTTTTTTTTTTTTTTTTTTTTTTTTTTTTTTTTGTGTGAAGCAAATGGTTAGAAATTTTTTGCTTCAAAATTCGTGTTCAAATAAATAAATTATAAAAAAAAATAAGCTTTTAAAAGAGTTCACAATCGAAGGTAAGCGAATGAAAAAATAGGAAAACACATTCGCATTCCGTGAGGCCGGGAAGACTTTCACAAGTGATAAAATAGATTGTTTTCTAGCACATCCATTAAATTGTACTTCATAATGGAAAAGTCGCCTTTGTAAGATGCGCGAAAGCAATAGGAACTTCGTACGTTTCATAAACAAATTTATCTCGTACCTGTTGAACTCTCTTACGGTTTTCTAAAGAATACAATACTCCTTTTGCTTGGGGGAAATCCATCTTTGCCTCTTGTTGTCTGTAACTTCTTCCTTTATTAGAGGCACTAAAAGCCTTTTTCAATAGTCAAACATAAAATTACGACAAAATTCAAGATGACATCTAAAGAGTTTCTCAAATTGGAAACTTTCTTGGCCAGCATACATTGGGAAAGTGAATTAAGTTTAAGGAATTTTGTAAGAGAAAACAATGGACGAAAGCTTGAAGAATATTGTGACAATTCTTTGCCATAATGTTTTCTTTAGAGTTTAGGATTTGATTATAGACCAGATCTATTCAAAATGTACACTTAAGCATGGAATACATCGAAACTATGTGCCAACTAAAACAAGACATGATTTGCTGGAAGTCCTCGGTTTCCTTCCTCTTTAATTAGAAGGAAAATCATGTTTGAAAGTCATTAGTTACGTTTTGGGGAAAAATCATTTGTGAATCCCGAGAAATCCTTACTAATAACAATGGCGATATCACACATCTACTTATGAGGGTGCTTCTTGCTCTCTTTTTTTGGGTGAGATTAGAAGAGAGCTTTGCTTTACTATAAAGCTCTTTTAAAGATAATGGGATAGGCTCTAGCTGATGGAAAGGATTTAAAATTGAGATAAAGACGCGGTCGCACTTAGACGATAAATTGGTTTTTAAACGTGACAACAGTCGGCCTTATGTTCCAAAACTTGTCGAGGGAACGTTATAAACACTGAGCTGAGATTTGTGGCATCATCTGGTCTTTCTAATTCCTATCGCCTCTGCTGATTACCACTTGTATCAATTGGAAAACTTTTAAATTGTTTAAGGAGCGCTTCCATTCTTAGCAAGCTTGATGATCCTTCCATCATTCCTTGCATTAAAAGACAAACTCTGAAGAAAAGATAAATAAAAAGTACTAGTATAACTAACGATGAATTATATTTTATCTTGATCAATTTCTTATAATAAATTTGTAGTACTAACGTGAGAAACACACACATGCCTGGCTGCTTACAATAATAAATAAAGAAAGTCTGCTTTGAAGAGAGCATGCAGAACAAATTAATAATATTTTCGTGAAAACTAATTATAATTTTCATTAATCAAGCCGCACACACATACACACAATGAAATTTGTAGAAAAATATCGAGGATTATGAATTCGTTATCTACTAAATGCAGCAGTAGCAGCAGCAGCAGCAGCTTCTGTGAATGAAAATAAAAACTTTTCATAAACATCTAATGATAGTTATAAAATTGTTTTCTTCATTTTTTTCAAAAATTATTTTACCCCAAAAAAAAAAAACATTTTTGTAACATTTATATACTTTTCACAGATAAAAGAGTGCGATATGAATGCACATTTACACACAAATACACTCTAGTGTCTAGTGTGTGTGTGTGTGTGTGCTTAAGAAAAGAAAGTTTTATAATAATCGCATAAAAAGGATTTCATACACTACTCATATATGTACATATGTACGCCAGTAAATTTCATATATATTTCGTATATATGTATGTATGTATGTATATGCTATACACTTATAAGGGAGTGTATTCGTAAGATATCTAAATGTGTGTGTGTGTGCGTGTGTGTGTAACACACAAAAAACTAGTTATCCGTTGTAATATCACTTCGTTCATTTTTACTTATATTAGAGTAGAAAAAAAAAAAAAAAAAGAAACAATTTTTTCATATTATTATGATGATGTTTTGCGCTGATGTAAGTAAGTCCAACAACGGGAGAGAATGAGGTCAGCATTTCAAAAAAAAAAAAAAAAAAAAAAAAAAAAAAAAAAGAAAAAAAAAAAATTTAAAAAAAAAATATTTAAAAAAAAAATCTTTATATCGTATAAGAAGAAAGCATAGAAATGCATAAAAACAAATTTACTCTTCAGAAGGGATTTAAGTACCCTAAGCCTGGAAGTCATAGTCATCGTTATCATCATCATCATCATTATTATTATTATTGTAAAAACTGAAACTTTGCGGAGACAGTTAGTACGGCTCTCTTACGATATATTTAATTGAAATTCACACAAGATGCCTAAGTAGTTTGTAGTTTGTTTTTCTAACGCATACTTTTTTCCAAATCCGATAGAGTACACCGGTCTTCGAAATGTAACAAAAAGTTGGCCTTCATTGTTAAACTTAAGTGTTAGTATAAAGTTTAAACTAAAAAGTTTTGTATTTTTTTTTTTTTTTTTTCATAGGTAGTTAGTTGACTGCCCAGGTGGCTAATCCTCACGTGACCATTAAGAGGAGTGCCAACTATTTCTTTTTTTTTTTCCTATACTCGAGTCAGTTGTTAGCAGTCATATCAGTAAAGGTTTTTTTTTTTTTTTTTTTTTTTTTTTTTTTTTTTTTTTTTTTTTTTTTTTTTTTTTTTTTACTTCATTATATTTGAAGTGATAGGTAGGCAGCTGGTTAAGTTAGATTGGCTTACAAGCTTGCTAAGCTTACGTACGTATGCATTCATAAATATTCATCCTTAATACAGAAAACATCAAGCAAACGCCCTTTTCCTTTCGCGTTCGCCGGCAATTACTTTGATTATTTATTACCAGGACTTGAAATTTTTAACTCTTCCGCTCTTTAAAGTCTTTGCATACGTAAATATACATATATGTTGGAACTATTTATAATGGTTAAGTGCTGTCAAAGCATTTTTCTTTTCATTTTTTTTTTTTTTTTTTTTTTTTGTAATAAAGTTAAAAAAATTTAACAACGGACGGAAAGAAATTAAAGCATACTTGTTGTTGAGAATTTTCATAAAAATTCTTTGCCCTGCTTACGGGGTCTATGTGTCAAAAAAAACAAAAAAACGAAGAAGAAGAAGAGGAAGAGGAAGAAAACAAAAAATGTTTTCCAATCGAAAATCTAATCTAAAGTAATCTTTGAGTACTTATTTATGTGCATGTGCATGTGTGTGTGTGTGTGTGTGTGTGTGTAAGTTTGAGTTTACCTTTGCCACAACACACGCTCGCTCACATGCACTTGGTTTGCCTTATCTCACGAACATAACAATTTGAAAATTGGTTGACGTGCTGTGTGCTTCACTTAAGAGAAAAAGAGACGGAGAGAATGAAGGATTTTTTTTTTTCGTTTGTTTGTTTATTCGAGTTTTTTGATGTGTTGTGAAAATATTGCGTGTTTTGCAGTTACAGAGTAATCAACAGTTAAACGGCAAGTTTGGGTTCATTCGTTTGCGGAGGCGGGGGGATGGCGGTTAGCAGCCGACGCATAAGTCTGCTGCAGTTTTGGATAGTTTGTGGCCGGTAACTAAATCGTTGTAAACCGACACCATCACCTAATGTTATAACGTAAATTTACGGTATTATACCTGCAACGACTGCCACTGACGTATATGTGGTGTTTAGGTTTAGTTTTTGTGAAATAAAATAAAACTTAAAGAGAGAGAATATATAAAAACTCTCCCAAAAGGACTTCAATTTTTAGCAAAAAAAAAAAAAAAAAATGATTACAATTTTATGGTTGAGGCATGATTGGGAATAAAGAGAAATCTGATACGATGACAATAAAAAAGAAATTAGTGTTCGTAAAACGAAAATATAAATAAATTCGATACCAAAACCCTGCAGCAATCAACAGCTTATGGCAAATTGCAGAGGTGTTTGTATTGAAAAAAATCATTTTCCTTTTAGGATGTGTCGTCGTCCACCTGACGGAACCATTTTTATGCCGACCGCCGAAGGTGAAAGGTATATTTTATTTTGTCATTTGGTTTGTAACTACCAAAAGAAAACTTCGGAGACCCCACAAAGTGCATTGTATTCTTGATTAGCATCAAATTTAGAATCGATTTAAGCATGTCTGTCTGTCCGTCTTTGGTAAACATTCTCCTGACCTCAAAAATGAAGATATCGGCTTCAAATTTGACATAAACATTGGAAGTTCTTTCACATACGTTGCTCTTGAAAATGGGTCGAATCGATTACAGGCCACGCCTACATTGTAAGCTGAAAGCACCTCTCTGTTCTCTGACTGTTTTCCATATTATTCCATGGCTGGCTGTGTTTCATGGTACTCCACAAAAATTGGAAAAATCTGCCACGCCCACCTATTAAAACCTAGTTTTCGCACTTTTTTTAAGATAGAGGTGGTGCGTATAAAAGATTCGTCACAACCTAATATAATTACTTTCCCTTAAAAGACCTATGAAACTACAGGCTTGATATGTAACGCGGAAAAGGCTTGTGGCCTTCTTAGCCATTGCTTAATGAAAGCGATGAACATTTGAAGCAAACTTCTTCCGACGCGACCTATCGTTGGCCGTCATTTCTGCGCTCACGGTTTATACATATTACTAGGTTTTGTTACTTTACCATGGATTTTGTGGCTTTTGAAAATTAAAAAATGAAGCACGTCGAGAATGAGGCTTTGTCGGTCAAGTTGAATATATAATTAAGTTTCCCCACTTTGCTTGCCTAT
The DNA here is from genome assembly GCA_000671755.1 of Glossina brevipalpis. NCBI lineage: Eukaryota > Metazoa > Arthropoda > Insecta > Diptera > Glossinidae > Glossina > Glossina brevipalpis. The sequence continues at coordinate 3,327,876 of KK351019.1, forward strand.
ATTAGAGACGATTCGAACAAAATGCTGCGAATTTTTCGTAGTGAATTATTCAATACTAGGTGCAAATATTAAGGAGATGAGAACTGGCTTTAAACCAAACAAAATTGTATTATGTTACCAGATCCGATTAGCAGATCACTAACTTGATATCAGTTCTTAGAACCGAAACATCTGGTACTATCTAAGAAATGCAGACCACTGCAATGAGTAGCCGTCGGATGAGTATGACGATCAAATAGCTATCTACTCTCTCCCAATGTCCGTCAATGTGCTGTACTTATTAAACTTGCTCTAGAAGAAGCGAAAATCTCTGCATTGTCCCGATAAATAACGGCCGGCTGTTGAGCGATTGTCGGATGTTATTTTCTTCAGAAAATATATATGAAACTCATGAGCATAATCGATATTATCTTTAACAAAAAAAAAAAAATTTCTTTTGCACAAGCAAAAATGCGGAATTATGCTACGAGAAGTTTTTTTATTAACTCTCACTAAGCTTAGCACAAAATGATTTCGTTTATAAGCATAATAATTTCTTAATAGAAAGTAGATGCGATTTAAAAATGAGAACTATTTTGCAACAGCAAGAAGAAGAAAAACAAGAAAAAAGAGGAAGAATTTTTTGTTATTATGTCGCCCTCGTAATTTTCATATTTTACGGAATTTTTCAACGTAAATATTCATAAACGTCTCTAGGTTTAATTAAGCATTAGAGATAAAAGCAGAAAAAAAGGCACGTGAATATTATCTGAGCCTCTCAATCTTCTCAGTCGCTATTTATATGAGAAACGTGTTATTAAAATTTTTCCGTTTTTGTTTTTTTTGTCAGCAAATATTATTCTGCAGTCTAACGAGAAACAAGCAACAATGCAAATAGTAAACGCATACATAAACGAATAGCAACAATGCAGAGAGTCAAGTAGAAGCAAAGATGAGAGGTGCTTTAGTAATTAAAATCTCACCTCTCTCTCACAAAACTATAAAAAAATTACTCAAGCTATGAGTGAAAGAGAAAGAAAGAAAATGAGAGAGAAGATAACAGAAAGAGAGAAACTTATATATATACTCATCAATTTATACTTTGCTATAGAAACTTCAAACAAAATTGTGAGTGAACGAACATATTGCGAGAGAAAGACAAAAGGGGTGAGAGAGAGAGAGAGAGAGAGAGAGAAAGATTGTATATGAAGAAAAAAATACATGTGGTTTGTGGTGAGAAAGCACTCTTGTTGTTAATGTTAACTGCAGAAGTTTGTATTTGCTACTGCTTGATGGTTAAAGTTTTATCTTAATGCACGTTTGTGCGCACACACACAAACGCACATACATTCATGAGAATACTTTTGCTCTAACTTATTTTGGTATAAAAGTGTCATATGAAATTATAGATATGTTCTGTTCTGCGTGTATCTCTCTATCTGCGACTATATGTGCGTTTTCGTATAAGTGTGTAGGGGGCTTTTGTGTATACATTACGGTGTTTGTGAAGTAATCAATGAATATATCCCGTGGGGTTTAAGGGAAGCTTTTTCTTCAACTATTTTTCAAAATCTTTTTCAGTTGAGTAAGGGCATGTTTGCGTTTGGGTATATATTTATATACGTGTATATGTATATATGTATGTATATATATATATATATGTACCTATCCAGCATTAAGTGAGGTTTTCATCGTTTTTTTTATTTATTTTTTTATTGTTGTTCCTATTGCCTTAGTGGCATGTCATTCGGTATACTGGAATTTTCATTATATCAGCTGGGGCCTGCCTGCGTTGTTTGCAAATGCTATCTCAGATATGATTGCTTACGATTAAGTTTCAGTATATACGGTTATATGTTGCGTTATTGCTATAGTTGTTTAAAAACTTAGATAGTTAAGCGTGGGTGGGCAAACTATAAAAAAAAAAAAACAAAAGAAGTAGAGAATTTTGTCATATAAATTTGTTAGTTTTTTTTTTGTGGAATTGTGTTCGATCTACACACTCTACACACTCTCCTAAACAAACTCAGAGGTTGTGTTTTTTTTACTTGCTGATATTGGTTGTTATGCGTTTATTTTAAGCGAAGGAACAAAGAAAAATTTTTCATTTCTCTTCACAAGAACTTTCCCTAGCTTATGGCTTAGATATGTTTATATATGAAAAAGTATGAGTTTAGTAATTTTATTTATAGAGTTACTCAGCACATAACATTTTATTAAGTGCTGCTGCTTTATTCTAAACATTTTGCAAATGCGTGACAAATTTCTTTCCTTTTTTTTTCTTTTTTTTTTTTTAATTTAAAGCAAAGGAATGCTTCTTTGTTTGGTTTCCTCTTGAGAGATTTAAAACATAATATACGGGTGCATACACAGATAGATGGCCTATCTTAAGTTAAAAGTAATCTGACGGTGTGCAAAATATTTATTGTACGTGTGACTTTGTGTAAAGATTGTGGTATGTAATCAGTAAAAGTAAGTCCTGTTTTGTTGTTGTTATTGCTCTAAGGATGAAGGTTAAAGGTTACAATCTTACTTTTCTCGAGCACATACTGATATATTTCAAATTGCTTAAGCGAAGGTCATTTTCAAGGTATACATGACGCACAAACTGTAAATTAAGTTAATATTGAAGAAGAATGTGACTATGAAAGTATGTGCTTTCTGCCCTATTCCGATTACTTGATAATATAGTAAAGTGTTTCTCGACAAAAAAATTTATAAATGCATTATGAGCTGCTGAGCAGTTGATGAAATTATCTTTCAAGGGAAAGAAATATTTAATATAAATAATTCGCTTATTGATTAGAAACACTAGGAGCAATTCTCTATATAGATGCTAACGATTGACTCTTCAAAGTATATTCAGTTTTAAAATATGTTTTATGGTTTCTAAGTCCGTTATTATTAAATAGTTTCTACCAGCAGTTTTTTCTAAAATACATTTTTCTTTTTTTTTTATAATTAATTGAGAGTGAATTTATTTCTAGAGATAAGCGAATAGCGTCACAAATTAAATTTGAAGCTTAAAAATTGACCACAGGAGCCTACAAGTATCACACTTTGAGGAAATTGAAGCGTAAGTAGCCTCCTAATTTGAAATAGGTACGTGGTTAATTAAATCCATTTCTTTGTAACACATTTAAGTATTTTCAAGTAATTTTTCCAAAGAATAAACGAAGCATTTAAGCATTACATAGCTTTTTGAAATCCAAATTTTCTTGGAAAATGCTTTATATAGGGACACATACAGACATGTGAAAGGACAGGAGGAGAGATAATGAGAGATAGATAGATAGAGATAGAGAGAGAGAGAGAGAGAGAGAGAGAGGGAAAGAGAGAGAGAGAGAAAAAAAAGAGAGAGTGAAAGAGAGAGATAGAGAGGAAGAGAGCCAGATAGAGAGATAAAGGTAGAGAGACAGAGAGAGAGAGGGAGAGAAAAAGAGAGCGAGCGGGGAAGGTGAAGAGAGAGAGAAAGAGTAAGATAGAGAGTGAGATAAATAGCGAGATAGGGAGATAGAGGGAAAGAGTGCGACAGAGAGGAAGAGAGCGAGATAGAGAGATAAAGGTAGAGAGACAGAGAGAGAGAGAGGTAGAGAAAAAGAGAGCGAGATAGAGAGATAAAGGTAGAGAGACAGAGAGAGAGAGAGAGGTAGAGAAAAAGAGAGCGAGCGAGGGAGGTGGGGACAGAGAGAAAAAGAGCGAGATAGAGAGAGAGAGAGAGAGAGAGAAAGAGCGAGATAGATAAGAAGAAAGAGAGATAGATAAGACGAGAGCGAGACCGAGAGATAAAGAGAGAAAGAGCGAGATACAGAGGGAGAGAGTGATACAACAATCTCTTTTACTTCGTGTGACCGACTAATTCAATAACGTAGGGCATATGCTAGCTATAGATCTAAATACACTGCAGGAAGAGTCCTGAAAAACGACGAGAGAGAGAGAGAGAGTGCTAAATACAGGCAGATAAGTATAAAAGGAGAGATAAAAATATCGATAAGTTTTACTGCGCGATCGTCTAAAACAATTTAGAATATATACGTAGCTATCAATTTAAGTACAACGCGTGAAAGGTCTTCTGAAGAAGTGCATTTCCGTCTGGTTATTAATGCATTTCCTAAGACGAGACGACTACGGTGACGGGTTGTTCTTTCTTTTTTATTCAATATAGTTACGCAAATTTTGTACTGAAGTTAAATTTTAAACAAAATAAATCTAAAACATGTAGTTCTCAAACTTTTTTATGCATACTTCTGGAATATCGTGTAACAAACTAAGAGTTTTCTGATCGCTACTGAGAGATTATTCAGATGTTTCTAAAAAAATGGTATACCTGACGCATGGATTATAAAATGTATATAATCTTAAGCAACACGTAACAAAATATACGATACGATATTAAATATACAATATACGCTACAATAGACGTTGTCTGTGTAGTTCTTAGCCTTCGCTGTATCTTGCAAACGCATAGTGATGGTTACTGAAAAATTCGGACGGAGTCGCATATTATTTCTTTCTTGTAACAATTTTTTGCTTGTTGCTCATTTTTTGACTCCATGCGAATCAATTGCAGAGGCTTTAAGAGTCTAAACTAATTTTTAAAACATCATTTTAAAATATGATGATGGCTACGGCGCTACCTTTTTCAGGGCATGTCTCCTCTACGTCTACAAAGACAGTGATGTTTGGGAAGAACAAAGTATAGAAAGAGTAATAGGGTGTATCCGCAGATTGGGAAGCATATGTCCGGTCAGGGTTGCTGCAGGCCGGCTGCTACAGTTCAATTTAGCGATAGCGAACGAATTAAAAGAATTTTTTATTTAAAGATAACTTTTTTAATGCAAATATGTTTTTTTTTGAAAACATTTTAATTATGAAAAATTTCTTTAATATTTTTCCTTATAGGTGTTAAAAGAACAAAAAAGTAGGGAAAACATTTAACCTACATTTTGACTATAATAGAATTTTCGTTTTAAAATTTTTCTAAACATAATTTTAAAATATTGAAAAAAAAAAAAAAATATACGGAAAATTATCTAAAAAAAAAAAAACAAATTTTTGCACGCAATTTAAGCTGCTTTTTATCCGCAGCTTTCCGCAGTTTTATTGAAATTAAATTCATTTGTGCAAATGCAGTACTGAGTGTGTTTCTATATCGGAAAAATAACTCATCAATTAGGCTAAATTAGCAAAACAAAAACTAATTTACAATTATTGATGCAGAAAAAGTCAAGGATCAGTACAGGCCAGCTGTATAACAAAGCAGTAATAAAATGCTACTCATGGTCATTAGTTTTCAATTATATCGTACCAAGTTGTAGTCGAGATGTTTTTTTTTTTTTTAAATGTCACATATTTGTCATCATAAACGTATTGTTACGTTTGTATGTATGTGTGTCATTTATATGCAGGATGGTCGGTCGGTTCGTCATATATATACATATAT
>KK351019.1:3333422-3371534 GCA_000671755.1 Glossina brevipalpis
TATATATATATATATATATATATATATACATACATACATATATATATTGAATGGGTGCTTGAATGTCTGTTATAGTACACCTTTTATATCAGACCATAGACGAAATGGATGCACGAACCTGAGTAAGACTTATGTACGTAGTAGGCTTTTCTATCGATGAGATGCTGTGGCATACTAGCCAACATACGATTAAGTGCTTGTATAGAAGGAAAAAAAGGAAAGAAAGCAGAAAAAAATAAGTATGCAATCACAACAACAAGAACAACAACAACATAAGCAACAGCAAAATTATATCAGTAGAGCATACTCTACTATCAATTTGAGTGTTTAAACAACCTTGCGGTTGAATTTTATTTGGTAATCATCCAATAGTCATTACGACCACATATACTTCACATACTTATACGCACACACACACACACACACACACACTCCGGTATATACAGACAGTATATTATGCACACATTTAAGCGTTTATAAGTATGTTTACATGCAAACACCATCACACACTTTAGTGAGTGGATAAAATCATCAAATTTTTATGAATATCCTACTTAACCGTGAACTTTTTTCTATTTTTTGTTTTGCCTTTGACTTGAAATGTTTTCAGTTCGACAAAAAAAAAACGAGCGGAAAAATGCATCTAAAAGGGAAGAGAAAAAACAAAACAAAAAAAAAAAGAGAAACAGAACAAAGGATGAATTTTTTTTTTTTTTTCATAAAACTTAAATTTGAAACAATTTAGAAAAATATATACACGCACACAACTACACAATCATAGACAGACTTTTTTATTTGATGATGAATTTCCGAAAGATGAAAAGACATAAATTAAAGGAAGAATACTTTAAATAGCTTACAGCGAATTTTCGATGCTCACCATTTAAAACAAACATTTGATGTTAATTCTAAACGGGTCAGGGAAATTTTTGGTCTTATTTATACAATCCTTTAATAAATATTTTTGTTAAAATCGAATTGATATCAGTTGTACAACTTATTAGCAAAAAAAAAAAACTTAAAATTTTAAATTTTTCTGCAAATTTTTCAGTTATAAGAGAAGGTCAGGTATAAGTAGCTAAATTAACCCTGGAACCTATAGGGTTGAAACATAGGAAGTTTCTTAAAAACTCACAGACACACACACACACTGCTATATGCCAACGATTACTTTGTGATCATTCAGAGGATCGCCCGTGATTTATATTACACATACAAACGTCATGAAGACATTTTTTTTTGGGAGAATCAAGTCACTGTAAATTCTGTGCATTGTGGAAGTCGAATTTATTCACACTTTAACCGGTTTCTTTTTAATATGATCTGTAAAAATATATACAATTTCCCTCAAAGAAAGTTCAAGAAAATTGTCTGATTTGTTATCATAATTTTCCAGTTAAGCAATACAAGAAGAGCTCGCTCTCCAGATAGAAACACGAAAGTTAGGATAATAAAAATATTTTTCTTTTTGCCTTATTTTTATTTACTTTAAAATGAATTATTAAAGAGAAGTGTAACTTAACAGGTATCGAGATTTTCTCGCATTGTAATTTTTCAATTTAGAAACAAGCTTACAAATGAACTCTGCATAGAAAGTTTCCCTTTTTACACGAATTTAATTTACAAGAATAATAAGTCTGACTTGTACGTATTGTTTAGAAGGGATATGATATGTGATGAGATAAGTTTAACTTAGGATATTCCATTAAGCAATGAGTATATGAGTTTATTTTTTTAGATAACGTCTTTTTTTGCACGGTATCGTCCTTTTGTCGTTAATTGTATAGCATAGTTTGTGTGTGCACCTAGAAGTACAATGCCTTTTTCGGTAATGACTATGCAGATGACTCTTACTTTATTTTTTTACACGAGTACTTTTTTTGTACGGTACCCTTGTGGTATCTTTTATTGCCTAAAATGTTTCGTATATACATAGAAGCAGGATGCCGTTTTCAGCAGTAACTGCTCACTAACTCTCTATTTTTTTGCACGACGTCTTTTTTTGCACGGTATCGTCATCTTTCCGCTTATTACGTAAAATGTTTTTTATATACGTAGAAATACGGTCTTTTCAGCAATCACCAGGCAGATAACTGACTACTTGATTTTTTTATACGATGTCCTTTTTTGCACGGTATCGTTGTGTTGCCTTTTATTGCATAAAATGCCTTATGTATACATAGAAGTACAAACGCTGTTTTCGGCAATGACTAGACAGATCACTGACTACTTGATTTTTTTATACGATGTCCTTTTTTGCACGGTATCGTCGTGTTGCCTTTTATTGCATAGAATGTTTTATATATAAATAATATAAATATAGAATGCTCTTTTCAGCAATGATTAGGCAGATAATTCTTTACTTGATTTTTTTACACAATTTTTTTTATACGATATCTTTTTCTAAACTTTGAATGCAATGGACAAAGTCTATCATGTGTACATCAAAATAAATTATGCCCAAAATTGTCGTAGCATAGTTCGAGGATAAGTTACTTTATTGCAAATTTCTTAAAAAGAATTTTAAATTTATGGCTGTTTTTCCTAAAAAGATGTCTGTAAAAGGAGAATTGTCTTTAAGATGAATTGCAGAAAAAAATCCTAATCTAAGATTCTGTTTAAAGTTTAGAGGTGATTAGCTTTACAAGGTTCTTTTTTAAATCAAAATGCCCCAAACAATTTAATTTAATTACAAGAGATCAGTTCAATTGGTCAAGCGAGAGAGTAAGCTTACAAGTAATTCCACATCAATCCATTTGCTTATTTAAAAAATTTACCAAAGTTAAAAGCTTTTTTGGACATATTTTAATGCATGCACCCGGTATCATACAATAGTGGTGTAGGGTAAGAAAAGAATTCTTTTTAAGATGTTTTGTGTGTATAGAATAAGTTTTATATTGTTGCTGCTGCATCTACGTATATATACGTATAAATATTCATGCACATATGTATGCGTGTATATGTTTTTTTTTTTTTATTTTTATTTTATATTCAAATACTTTCATTACTCAAACACACCAAAAATTAGGTCAAACGGTCATGCTCACGCTTAGAGGGAGAAACGTTACGGTTTGATGTGTCTATGTGTAAGTAAATGTGAGTGTGTTCGTACGATTATTGTTGGGGTTGTTGTACGACATCTCTTCTATGCACATACGCTGTGTGTGTGTGTGTGTGTGTGTTGCTTTTCTCCATTATTATCCATACTCTTGCAATTCAGTACGGTAGTGGTGTGTTCGTTGTTGTTGCTGTTTTTTTTTCTTTTCGTTTTTTTTTTTTTTTTTTGGTTCGTATATCTCAATATGTACATGTGTGAGTGTTTAAATATTTCGTTTGGTCTTCTACTTATCCTGCTTCTTCTACTGCACTTCGTTTTGTATGAATGTCTGGCGAACAATAAAAATTTTAGTTGATTGTGTAAAAAAAAAAAAAAATTAAAATAAAAAAAAAACTTTTATTTTTTTTTTTTTATTTAGTTTTTATATAGAATTTCCTTAAAACTGTGTGATTATAAAGAAAAAGGATGAAAACAATTTACTATAGACTAACGGACCAATTGACTGACAAGCAGACATATAGCTTTCAGTAAGAAATGTGTTCATACATTAAGTTTGGTAATACGTCAATAAAGATGATGACGTTGAGCGATGATAATGTTGATATTTTCATCGTTGCAATTGTTGTTGTTGTTGTTGTTGTTGCCGTTAATGAAAAAGATAACAAAGATACGGCGAAGTGCATACTTTGAGCTAATCTTTTACTAATATATCAAGACTTTAGATACATGTATATATATGTATATATATACGTGAATATATTGGGTTTTATAAAATAATACTCAGAGAACCAGTACCGGTAAATTATTCATTCATTATTGCTTGCTGGCCAGATTTAATCTATATTTCAATTTCTACTTAAGTAGAAAGAAACACAAAAGAGAAAAAAAAAAGAAAAGCATTCATTAAATTTTAATTTTTCTTTCTTTCTTTCTTTCTTTACTTTATGTTTCAATCGCTATATTAAACATATCTTAATACGCTAACTGGGCGGTTTGTGAAACTTTGATTTAATTCTTATGAAACTTATGCTGAAAGACGCAGATGCATGCATGCAGGCATTTCTTTTTCAAATTTCTTACGAATTCCATAACGGTAAAATATTTCTTTTATTTTTTATATGCTGTGTTAGCAAAATAACAAAAAATTTTTTCTATTTTAATAGAATTTTTGATGTCTCTAAAGAAGAAAAAGGAGCTTGCTATGGGAGAGAAAATTAAATTTTGTTGTGGTTGTGTGTGTGCATGTTAAGAGTATAAGCCAAAAAGCCAAAAGAAATGTATAAACCGGTATGTGTATATATAGTTTATAAAAAAAAAAAAAAAAAAAAAAAAAAAAAAAAATTTCACTTCTAGATAAAACCGGATTTAGGAAAATTTCCAGATATTTAATAAAAAAAAAAAAAGAATTTTATTTTGTATTAAATGTTTTAAAAAAAATTTGTCGGATATAGTTGGATGGTTTTTTTTTTTTTTTTTTTTTTGATTTTAGAAACCAAAAATGAAAATGAAAAACACCATATAAATGAACGCACATTTTGACTTGCTTTTAAAATTTCTTTTCACACACACAGCTCATGTTCGTTCTTTTATGTCATAATTTTTAATAAATAGTTCAGCACAAATGTATATAACACGGCGTATGAGTGACTTATGAGTTCAGCATGATGTATACGCAAACAATAGTTGTATAAGAAAGAACGAAAGGCTTTGCTCGAATCTTTTGTTATCCATAACCTATATTGTGTGTGTAGAATGTCTTAAAAAAAAAAATACTTCAACATTCTGTCAGAAAAATATCAGGAAATATCAAAATTTCATATTTTTTCTTTAATTTGAAAATGGAAACCAAAATTTTTAAAGTTCTTCATCAAAATGTTATTTTATTTGAAACGATACATTTGGGGCCAGTGTTTAGCGCAATTACCGAAGTGTTTTATTGAGTTTAATTTTTTTTTTTTAAGAACTCTTTTTTTTTAGTGAATTAGTTGCGTAAAGAAATGATAAAATTTTGAAATTTTGTTTAAAAAAAAGAAAAGAAAACTTACGTTCGTTTTTTTATCAGATATTCAAAGTTTCATTTTTAAAATAACAATCATTTGCGAGACACAGTAAGAATATTGCAATAATTTTTCCAATTTTATTGCTTTGAGTTTTTTCATGTAAGCCTTATTGGATCATCACGATGACTAATTGGAGCTAAGTATGGTTTGAATGATTTGACAGGCATTTTCGTAGTGAGTGTTCGAAATATTTCAGTTTATAGCTGATTTTGTTTTTTAACATTATTATCTATTTGGCATAAGAGACGCGACTCCAGTCATTGAATTTAGTTAGAACAGAGATGAAAGATAAGACTAAAAAAGAAAGTGAGACAAATGTATTTCCTTTCCTCTTACGTTGAATGTTTGATGCCTGACACCCAAAAGTAAATAAAAAAAAATATACAAATAATTCTCTTTTAGCCGATTAGTACTGATTAGTATCGATTAATTTACATACACTTTTTTAAGCGGGGGATATTGTGTAAAGAAAAAAGTTCGTGGCGTTTTCTTTAAAAAACTTGCGTATATTTGCTATGGCTGTAGCATATGAAAACTGCCAGTTCAGGGATAATTAAAAATAGCAATATTGTAACGTTTATTGTCGGAAGTAATTGCGCTTTGAAATGAGTCAATATCAACGAAGGTGATAAGGCTTCGGAAGCTTGCGATACTTATGGTGAGTAGGCTTTATTAAATTCATTGCCATGCAAATGGTTTGCTTCTTTTCATTCTGGAAATTTCGTTGTAAGAAAAGCGCTGCGCTCTAGTGAACCGTCCAATCGTCCACAAGGCAATGAATTGCTTTAAAATCCAGAAGAATCGATGCATTCCTTCTTATGACATCGTTGCGGATCTAAACAATTTTTAACCATTTACCAAAGCCTCGAAGCAAAAAAGCCTCAATCAATATTTGTATACCACATGGATTAAAAATGAATCGTTACGGAAGCGAACAAAAATCGAGCCATTCTTGAGGAGATTAAAAAGAGATAATGAGCAATAAACATGATACATGATACAGTAAGCTCTGAAGAAGATTATCTAAGATGGATGAAGTTACACAGACGTTGGCGTAGCCCCCGGATGGCCATGAAAGGTAATGCTTATCGTTTGGTGGAATGCATCAAACTGGCTTGGCGATTGATTTGAAGCGAACAAAAATCGAGCCATTCTTGAGGAGATTAAAAAGAGATAATGAGCAATAAACATGTTACATGATACAGTAAGTTCTGACGAAGATTATCTAAGATGGATGAAGTTACACAGACGTTGGCGTAGCCCCCCGTATGGCCACGAAAGGTAATACTTATCGTTTGGTGGAAAGCACGAAACTGGCTTGGCCATTGATTCCGCTCCTTACGGTTAACAATTGAGCCCAATTAAAGAGGGCAATTGTAGGGAAGAGGTTAAACAAAAAAAGACACTGCATGGCAATCCCAGATAACATATATCTGTAATGAATCGGCAAAAATTGAATTTGATGTTTTGATGCATTCACCATATAGCCCAAGTTTTAGTCGCTTCGATTATCATTTTTTTTTTGTTTTCCGCAAAAGTCTCTTAATGGTGTTAAATTGACTTAAAAAAAAAATTCCTTTGGTAATCAGTTAGTTCAGTTTATCGCTCAGAAACAGTTTTACCAGAAAAATGGTAGAAGTTTGTCAATCAAAATGACATATATTTGCTTTAATAAGACTTATTTAAAATACAAAAAAAAAAAAAGTTTGAATTTCATCGAAAAATGGCATAAACTTACAGTCTGTTGTTTATTGGGAACACGTTTGCGGATCATCGTAAGACTTCAGTTGTAGCCAGAAACTGAAAACTACGGCAATGATTTGGTAAACATCAGAATTCCAAAAATAGAAAATGGACACACGGACAGAGGAACGATTAAACCGGTTAGGAATCTTACACTGATTTGTAAAGTTTTGTAAATGAATGAATATAGAAAAGTACTCAAAACGAAATATCTGTAAAAAAATCAAATGTTGGCGGAGAAGAACTAAAGACTTCTCTTAGTATTCCTCGTACACTAGTGGTAAATGTATACAAAAATAAAAAGGTATACATTTCGATGTGTACCCCTTTGGTAGTGACAATTTCTGTTTGCCTCAATATGGACTGTTCGGAAGGTAAGCACTTAACGCGGGTATTTGTTAGGGTGGACTGGCAAATTTACGATTTTTTAAGTGAAATTTTTATTGATGATAAAAATTATCTATTGCTTTCGTATGCGAATAAAGGTCTTCATTTTTTTTTGTTAATAATTTATAGAAAAACCGCTTCTATCTGTTTGATAATCAATTATTAGTTTAACCTGACCTTCGAGGACACCTTAAATGGAATGTTTATGTTACTCAGAACAAAAACAAAAAACACCAACGGCAGTTCTGTGCTCTAAATATAGAAGTGTGTTGTTGCTGTTGTGCCGATTTAGAAAATTTTTTGTACCCGTTTCCAAACACTCTGCTTACGTGTCCTATACTTTCAAAAATTGATAAGAGAAGTTGAGAGTTGTTTAAAAAATTTTGGTTATTGGTTGAATGTCGTAGATTAATCAACAATGGGTTTGATTCATTTATAGTAACATTCATAAGCAAGTCTAAAAAGCCAACAGTTTATCAATATTTGTTTCTCAATTCTGTAACCATTAGTTAGGAAAAGTTATTGCGATTGTCCAATAGATTTATGGTTTATTGAGAAAAAACGGTTCGGATTTGTTATGTTTGCTTCAAATAATGGGCACTCAAGAGTTAATCTAATGAATTATTCTGTTAAACAATATTTAAAAAGAAAAGCAATTGTTCCTATATAACAAGAAAAAAGAAAAGAAAGTAGAAAAATTACATTCGGCTGTTGCTGAATCTTTTGTACCCACCACCTTTGTCTTAAAAAAAAGTGAAAAAACCAAATTTGAATGCATGAGTATGGCAGATTTTTTTTATTTTCTTTTATATTAATTCTTTGAAAGCACCGAGCGGAACATCTCGTTTCGTGCCTTATTTGATACCGTAGTTTATTTTATATTGTAGGCGTGGCATGTGAGCGATTTGGCCCATTTTCAATAGTACCGTATATAAAAGAGCTTTCAATGTTTCTGCTCAATTCTATATTTTTCCTGTCAGGATAATGTTTATCACAGACTTTGCGCAGGCGGAAATGCTTAAATCGATTCTAAATGCGATGCTGATTCAGAATATATATGTTTTATGGGGCCCCCGAAGTTTACTTCTGAGGTTTATAAACCAAATGACAAAAAGAAATATTCCCTTCACCTTCGGCGTACTCTTCATGAAATATGAGGAAAAAAAGAACAAATGAAAACCTTATAGTCGGACAAAACCGACCATTACATATCCAATATTATCTTGCTTAACGCTATTCTTGATCTACTTTCGGGAAAAGTACTATAAAACATGTTTTGAGGTAAAGGTAAGCTTTTATTGGGAGTCCTTATAGGCACGGGGTCTAAATCCTAAATTGATGTGGTACAAATTTAGGAAATTTAAATTAAAATTTCTTCAACTATTTCTGTCACAAAGAATCACTAAAAATTACATTTTGTTATCATACAAAAGCTTGCTTTTCATAAGAAATCTTATAAGAGATTGGGTTCAAAAATTGGGCTCATATGATCTAATTAATAATGTATATAGTACAATTAGTTTTTATATTAAGTTAAGAACTATTTGCATAATGAAATATTAAAAATTAGACTTGTTATCATATAAAGTCTTATATTTCATAGGCACGGCTATGTGGGAAGTGGTTAAAAAAATAGTTCAATCCAATCCTAATTTTTCACATTTATTTTACTTGTCAAAATATTAGTAAAAACGGATATTTATTGAAAAATGTTAGATTTTGCTATTTTTCTCATATATAGAGTCTATTAAAATGGATCGTTATATGAGAAGTGGTCTCAAAAATGATGCGATCAAATCAGTATACGAAAATTTTGCTAAAATATTGTGACCCATAGGTTGAGTACAAGAAAACATGGATAGAAATTAGACAGATAGACAGACAGACTTAAATCGATGTCGAAAATGATTCTAAATTGATCGGTACAATAAAAAGTGGATCCATCTTCAGTCTTTCTGGATCTTACACATATCCGCACAAACTTAATACACCCTGGTATCACAAGTAGTGTAAGATATAAACACAAAAAAAAACAATTCGGAAATTTATATTCGGCTTTGTTCGAATCTTTTATACGAACTATCTTCACTTTAGACAAAAGATCGAAAAAAATTTAAATATTGATACTCTATAATATTCAGTGTCCATGGAATACGGTGGAAACTTTTATTGTCAGCTTGAGTAATATGAGTTATGAGCAAATGATCCAGAAGGCAGAAAAGTTGTCAGTTCATGTTATACTATAACAGCTATGTTTTTTGACCGATCTCGCCCATTTTCAATACCAGCCTACATGCAAAAACTTCCAATATTTTGGTGAAATTTGATCCCGATTTCTTAATTCTTGTAGAGAATATATACTAAAGAGATTACACAGACCCACAGACGGACATCGTTAAACCGATTTCAAATTTGATGCTGATCGCTTCAGATCTAGAAGATGCATATATATATTCTATGTATTCTATATATGGATCTTCTAGGGTCTCTGAAGCTTTCTTTTAAATGTCGCATACAAAATGACAAAATGAGTACACTACCTACCTGAGTATAAAAATTTCTGTATAAAAGTTCTTAAATCACTTGAAATTTTTGCAATATATTTGTAAAAGAATGTAAAAAATTTCTTTACTTTTATTGTTACGAAGATATTAATGAAATCATAAAACAGTTATGATTTATATATTAAAATTTAGAGTTAAATATTTTTCTATTCTATGAATCTTTTACTTACCAATAGCAGGAGACGTAAGAGCAATCAGCAATTTTCGGAAATAGCAAATCTGTGGTCATTTTGGGCAGCTAATAATGCTTATGATGTTAACAAATGATTAAAAAATATTGCACGCGAAGCAATTGGTAGCTTTTGAATCGTTTCAGGTAACGTCTTTTAGTTCTTCTTCTATTTTTTTTCTTTTTTTTTTGCTATGCTAATATAAAATTTTTGAGGGAAGCAATGAATCTTTCTGAGAGTGATGGCTACATATAATAAAATTGCGTTCTCCTTTTTTTTTATGTGTGTAGAGAGGATAATGTTAATATGTTGCTGCTGCTGCTGCTGCTACTACTTCTAGGTGGTAGATTAGATTAATTGCATACTGCTACGTTTTAAACATTGATTATTCTCTTCAGTACTTCCTTAATACAAGCGGAAGTATGCTATAAATTTCTTTATAATCAAATCCGCAAAGTATGCTCTGAAATATTGCAGTAAAATACACGCACGCACTTATGCATTCAAACTTATTACTCTTGCTCTAAAATTTTCCTTACGCACTGATTAACACTTTTCTGATGTTCGTTGCGGAAAAAAGAATTCTATGCATAGATTAATGTGAAATCCGTGTACGCAACAAAATTCTTTATGCAAATTTTTATTCTTTTGTAATTTTTATTTTGTTCTTTTATTTTATTAAATATTTTTGTATGCAGTAGATAGCAGATTTATCGTTTTTATGACACTATAGTTATATAGTTCTGTTTGAATTGCTTTCTACGATGATTACATTTCTAGGAAACAGAACGCATGTGATATTTGTTACCGATACATCTGTCGGTATCGTGTACGTTATAAATATACGATGCGTTTAATACATTTCAAGCAAACCCCAAAGGCACCATATATATTGTTTTAAAAATTTTAAATTATTTTTTTAGTTTTTATAATTAAAATTCAAATTAGCTTCAAAATTGATTTTGACTGCGCGTTTCAATAATTTTCACTGACTGGTTGATTTACATTTATTTGTTCATATACAATATGCTATATTTACATATATATATATATATATATATATATATACATATGTATATGCGATATATATACATATATATTTATATATATATATATAAACAGATATATATATATATATAAACAGATATATATATATATATATAACAGATATATATATATATATATATATATGTGTTACCTTTTGATTTATATGGATATACAACGCGTTATTGGTGCGATAATACCTCTAGACGCGTTCCCGGTTTTATATCAACTCAAACTAATGTCAATGCGAATCCTCGAATAAAGTCATACAATTTGAGTTATTTTAAAAATTGAGTAACAATGAAAAACTATGGCCGATACAACTCGCATATACTCCAAAAATCTCTCGCAGACATGAAAGGAGTGAATAATAATCAAGTATGAAATAATCACAAAACCCTTCTATGTCTAAATGAGTGCATGTTGCATTTATTTATATTTCATTTGAGATGATGTGTTTATGTGTTTGATTTTGTACGTATTCTTAATAGGACGAATCGCTTTAAGTTGTGACATATGAAAACTTTGTGTTTAATTCAATTAAGTTAATATTTTTATAAAGTAAAAAAAAAAAGAAAAATGTTGGTAAAAAAACTTTTCCTTCAAAATGAAATTAATTATCCTTATAGAGTAAAAAGAGTAAACTGTTTTAGATAACATAGCTATTAAAATGATTTTGTTTTGATATCAAGAATAAATAAAGTTAGCAGTAAAATGAGGTCTTTCGTATCCATTGTACAAACAAACAGAAATACAAGTGTAGAAAACCGTTTCAAAAAAAAAAAAAAAAAAAATTAAGAGATCTACCTCAAACTTTAAGAACTAATCTAAATCAATCGTAATTCACTTCTATTGCAGACTTTAAAATTCCGTTGTCCGCTGCTTTAAGACTTCAAAATTTCCTTATAATTCATTATTTTGAAGACATGAACGATTCTTGTCCCATTATCAACAACTCAGTTTAATGGCGCATGTTCAGTTCTGTATAGTCTGCGAAGCGGATATATTTTATACAGAAAATGTAAACAAAAATTTTATGAATTTATTCCTGTGCTTTGTAGAGATTCTCTTTTCAACAACAAACTCAACGACGTTTTTGCTCTATTACATTTGAAAATTAGGTCTTTACACGGTAAAGTCATTTATTTATTTCTTATTTTTATTTTCTTTTCTTTTTCGGTTAATAAAAAAAAATGGATGGATGGATATCTCCAATATTTAGGTTTTTTTTTGACGAATTTGTTAAGTGACTTCCTTCTCGAACGTTCGAGAAAAAATTGTTATTTCTTATTTAATTAACTGTTTTTTTTTTTTATTTATAAAAAGAAAAAATTAACTGTTTAAGCGATGAAATTTTTGTTTATGATTTCCTATTGAAGAAAAGTTATTTAGAATAACAAAACTATAGCAGACAGCTGGTTTTTGTATCATATGTTGCCGCCATACGCTACCAGATCGCTATTTTTTAAAAAACACATCAACGTTACCAGATCTTTGAGTATTAGAAATGTTAACCAGTTTAGAAGAGTTTAATAACGTAATAAGATGAAAATATTGAAATAACAAAATGATCCTTTTTAGTTTATTTCACAATCACGGCGTAAGCCAAAGAAGAGGCTTATTATTTAATACAGTGAATAAATAGAAGAATTTTTCTAAATGAACTCGATAAAATCCGTTTTCTTTACTTTATCGTTTCAAATAACGTATTTCTAAATTTGTCGCATTTTTAATAAAATGCTTTTAATTCTGATACTTAAACCTAAAAAAACAACTTTCTTCGCTTTATTAAGAGATAAACGACTGTTTGCGAAGAATATTACTGTAATCATATCATTTGCCCGAACCATTTTAAGTAAACTGAAAAACTTATTTTATCACGTTCAATAAGTAAGAAATTCTGATAGATTAGAAATCACAAGACGTTTCCTATCTCGCGCTTTTGAAGTAATCAATTCTTTCAAACTTCTATTTTTACTGGTTTACCTATAGGAATCGTCGTTTCTTCTTCTTTGCTTAAAATGGAATTTTATTTATTATTCTTCTTAATCTAATAGTTGCCTAATTCACAGCATACTTTCCGCATTTCTTACGATGGCCCTGAGCTTAATTTTTCGAAATCCTAATCAGTAGATCAAGTTAAATCTTGTTTCTTTTATATCAAGCACTGAAGACTGGGTGAACACTGATTTTATATTTTCGTTTAAAATATTCAGAAATATTTATGAGAGATCTTCTAAAATTTATATAATTATGATCAGATTAAGATACTGAGTTTAGCCGGCTTAGCCTTTTCGTCCGTCTTTCTGTTCTAGTTTGCTGGGTCAGATTGTATAGCTATATAACTACGATAGAAAGCCACTATTTTTCCTATAAACGTTTCGTGGATGATGGTTTAATCTATCTCAACCTCACTTAAAATTTCAAAGGAAAAGTGGACATGATTATGTCATTAACATTCGTCAAGCGATAAATGAAAAGTTTGCAACTTTCAATCTAAAGCAGATATTAATTGAGAATTTGTTATAAATACAATTAAGAAAATCCTTTGCAAGTTATGCTTAGTATTGAATATTTGCCTTACTTCTTTCATCAAACCAGATATATTTCGCACTAAAAGATAAAACTATAAAACCGCTTAATTAAACTATAGAAATAACGTAAATACGGTAAATATTGTAAAATAATAAAAAAAAATCTTTATTAATTGTTGTGCGATTTTATAAAGCGTTCACTCTTGGAAATTAATGAATGATAATAAGTAATAATACAACTGACAGGAAAATAAAATTTGATAAAAACATTAGCAAATTATGAATTTGATAGCAGAAGATCATGGAATGGTCCAAGTGTTTGAAAAACAAAAACAAGTTTTGATTTCCCACAGCAAAATAGAGTATATTGTAAATAAAACCATATGATAAATAAAGTATATTGTAAATAAACCCATATGATAGAGTTGCGTTGTAACATAATTAATAATTTCGAATAAATTTTGAAAAAACCTTGCAAGCAGACGTAAATATACAAACAGTTCAGGCTTTTGAAGGACCACCGTACCGCTTACAAAGCTTATAAAAAAAATTTGTTCTATCTTATCATTTTCAATTCACATTAGATGACGTATTAAAAAAATACGTTAGTTAAATAATTTTCGTTAATTGTTGTTGTGATTGATTTCACGATTAAAAAAAATTTATATTCGTCGGTTCCGTAGCATTGCTACCATTAAAGAAACTCGTTTGAAAAAGTATTTGGAAAAACTGTGAAATAAAAAATTCATGAAAAAATTTATTATTATTATTAATACAATTTATTTGTACAACCAAAAAAAAAAAAAAAAAAAATTTTACAACTAAAACTCCAAAAAAGATCTAAAAATATACTTTTTCTAGAACAATAAAATTTAAATGGAAAAGTTACTATTGTTTAGAAGCGCTTAAGATATTAGATATAAGACGTTTGAAAAAACATAATATATTGACAAATTTTATATTAAAATTCCTTTAAGGAATTTCTCTTAAGTTACTATATTTTATAAGATTTAGAAAGAAAAGAAAAAGAGAAAAGGACCCGCCTGTGGCTTAATTTTTTAGTAATCAAGATTAACTTGCGTTCTAATTTCGTATTTGGTTACGAAACGACGTCAAGATGTATTCGCTTAATATACATCGTATATCGCGTAGCGCGTACTTCCCCTAGCGTATCGTATAAATCAAATATCACTTTATATATCACGTAGATCGTACATACGATATGTTGTACATATAGCAAATAAAATATTTATACAATTTGGCAGCACTTTTGGGAGTGCCTGCACCAACTTAAAGAAATATATACTTTATTTATAAAAAGTTATTTTGTAATTGTAGGTGAACTACGGAATAAATTTAGTAAATCGTTTAGAATTTAATGGAAAGAAAAATTAAGAATTCTTCTATAAAAAGTTTCGAAGTTTTAATCTTGACTTCAAAATTATTGTAAAGATAGACTGAGAGACAGATTTAATGGCTGACAAAAAGCCAGAAAGATAGATAGGCGGACAGACAGACATGTCTAAATAAGTATTGTTATTTATATTGATTAATTGTACTTATGAATACTTTAAGAAATCTTTGATGAATATTTGATGGATAAAATGATGGATAAAAAAATTTTAAAAAGTAACTTTCCTATGTATAAAAATTAAAATTACATAAATTTAAATATTTTACTTAACTTTTTTTTATTTTATTTTATATATACATATGAAGTGCGTTAAGCGATTTTATTCCTAAAAATATTTTTGATTTTATATGAACTTAAGCAATGATGTGTGGTTTCGTTCATTATTGGCTTAATACTATGTTTTTTTATATGGATCTAATGGTTTCGAAATTTGTTGACTTAAATATTAAAAACAGTTATTTCTCTACCTTATCTAAGTATAACATAATTTTTTTTTATCATTATTTTGTCTATCTATTCTGTAAAAATTGCAGAAAATAATTTTTTTTTTTAATAGGAAATAAATTTTGTTTCTTTAGCTGAGACAAAAAAATAAAAATAAATTCACAATCGCCTTGTTACACCTAATATGCTACTTTAAATCCTTTTTATAAAACCTGATTAAAGAAAAAAAAAAAGAGTTCTTTGAGATAGGAGTGTTACAACGCATATATGTGCATAGTAACACACATTTATGCACAACTCACAGATTGGCGGTGATTAGAGCAAAAGAGTTTTGTTACTGTTACACATACGTTTGCTTTAAGACTATGTAAGAAAACTATTTTCTTTATATATACGCGTGTATGTGTGTACACGTGAATGCGTGTGTGTGTTTGTGTATATATGTATTGATACAAGACAAGCCCATTTTGATTTAAGTATTTTGTGCTGATCGTTTGGTTAAAGCATTTCAGTTGTGCATAACAATTTAACCAAAACGGTTGCATTTCGAGAAATAATCATTAAAATATAAAAAATAAAATAATATATAAAAAATCATTAAAAAATAAGTAAACAACAAAAAAAAAAACAAATTAAATTAAATTAAAAATATTATTAGAAAAATATTTTAGAAGAGCACGAGTTTAACAGCTGTTATAAAGAACTTATAAAAAAGGTAAACATTAATTAAAAAAAAAAAAAAAAATTTGGATTTTCCAGAATATAATTAAGTAAATAAGTAAAATAAGTAAAAAACAAAAAATGAATGAAAATAATGAATTTTTAACATACGTCTCCCGTTTAAACATTTTGTGTTGTTCGCTCCTTAGTATTCATTTTAAGTATAGTTATTGAAAATCTAACTAAAAAAGAAAGATGTTCAACCGGTTGGCTTTTAATGCCATGTGCCTGTAGGTAGACCAGTTGTGAATATTTCTTAAGTGTTAAAAACATTTTGACTAAGAATTGAATAACATTTCATTCACTGATAATACGGGTTATATTTCATGATGATGTTAGTTTTTCTTTTTTTTTTTTCTTTTGTTGTTTAAGTTGAACCTTTTGCCCCTTTATACGTCGTGACGTTGTTTACTGTTGCTGTTCACTTTTTTTTTCATTTTTTTGCTTAATCGTGTCATGAATTTTTAACAAATTAAATCAGTTTTATTTTATTTTTTTTTAACATCATTTTTTCATTTTCAATATCAACAAAGCAAATAATTGTTACTAAATGCAAATAAATAGTTGTCGGTGATCTGTAATTTAGCGAGATGATGAAAGCGATGATGATGAAGATGATAACGATTATGAATGCAATGATTCAGATGAATTATTAGTAATTAAAATAATAAAATTTTAAATATTAACAAAAACAAAAAAGAAAAATAAATAAATAAAATAAACAATGACGCAGACAGATAGTTAACGGTTAAAAAAAAGAAACAATTATTTGATAACAATAATCAACCGAAGGATTTATTGTACTTAAGTGCTGCTATGCAAAAAAAATTTTTTCAAACATTGATTACCTTTGTTAAGTAATTTTGCTAATAATTAGATACTTAATATACTATGTAATATATAATAATGATAATAAATAAAATAATAGTAAGAAACAATAATAGTAAGAAAGAATATAACACTAAAAAATAATAATAAAAAATAATAATAATAAAATATAATAATTATGAAAAATAATAATAATAAAAAATTATAATAACAAAAAATAATAATAAAAATAATAATAATAAAAAATAATAATAACAAAAAATAATAATAAAAAATAATAATAACAAAAACTAATAATAAAAAATAATAGTAATAAATAATAATAACAAAAAATAATAATAAAAATAATAATAATAAAAAATAATAATAACAAAAAATAATAATAAAAAATAATAATAACAAAAACTAATAATAAAAAATAATAATAACAAAAACTAATAATAAAAAATAATAGTAATAAATAATAATAACAAAAAATAATAATAACAAAAAATAATAATAACAAAAAATAATAATAAAAAATAATAATAATAAAATGTAGTAATAATCTTTAGAAAATATTTAAATCAAACAGCAGCAGATTTTTTTTTTGTTTACTTTTATTATGCATGTAGGTCAAGAAATGTTAATAACAATAAATTTCCTAATAAGGCATAAATGTATAAATTGACCAAAAAACAAGTTTGTTTACCTGTTTAGTTTATATCTCTTGCGCGATTAGCGTACGTCAAGTTTTTGCGGATATAAGCAAAGCCAGGTTAAACGATGTGAGATAGAAGCATCTATCGATTGATTCAGTTTCATTTTTTCTTTCATTTTCTTTGTTGTCTATTTGTCTGTCTATCCGTCCTATGTTAATATATGATATTTTTGTGTTTAACTTACCGATTATAATTGTAGAGATAATTTTGGGAACAATTACAAAACTAAGCTTTAATACAAACACAAACACTACTAAAACTGGATCGAATGAATCCATTTAAAGTCATATTTTGGAAAAGTCATTAGATGATAACAATCTATAAATTTCAATATTTCGCGAAAGATAAGCGTTGTAAACTAATATGACGACATATTAAATAGAATGGAAGCATTTTTTGAAACTTGTCTTGAAAAGATATTGTTATAAAGGAAAAGCTTTTATCACAGCCAACAAAGTCTAATTCGTAGTACTTTACGATGGAAAACTATCTAGAATAGTAGTTCTTTGATTGAAAAAATTATTGATAAATCATAAAAGAATTTATTATATAGTTTTGTAACCATTGCTCGGGTTAGCGAGACCCATACTTGAATAAGTCTCTTTCGTGTGGTCACCTTCTTGCAACTATATCATTTCAGAAATAATTATAAAAAAAAGCTGTATCGGGAAGAGGTGCCGATCGTTTCCATTTTAACACCAACGTTATGGAATAGCTAGCGCAATAAATGGGGAAATTGGGATAGATCTGTCTTCTATAGTTTATGAGCGATATTACAAAATTTTATCCTTTTTTTGAAAGCAGAGCTATTCTCGGTTTACGTTTCACTGTGGGCGTGTCTTTCGATCAATTTGGCTCATTTTCAATGCAAGAACTTTCAATGTTTCTGTTTAAATTGAAGCTAACATTTTCATTTTTTGCGACCATGATATTACACAGACGGACAGACTCTAAATTTGATGCTCTTTGAGGCTCTAAATTTGATGCTGATCAAGAATATATATGCTTTGTGTATGTTTAACACAGATATTACAAAAATTGACTGAGGAAAGGTAAATGGACGTACAGACGTACATGCTTGAATCGATTCCAAATTTGATACGTATAAATTGTGGGGTCACCAAAGCTCATTTCTGGGTGTTGCAAGCAATTTGACAACATTAATATACCAAAATTCATCGTTAGTGGCAAACAGATCAAAGTATGATACATTCCTTTTCGGGCGAGATCATTGGCATAATGATTTGGTTGTTTCCTCTTTTTTCAACGAATCTCCATTCTTTTAAATTCATGCCTTGGGATAGGTCGCCCGAACTGCCAACTTTTTCTAGTGTAAAAGAAAAAAATGTCTTATTTGATTGTGCCATTGCTTGCAATGCCAGGGTGGCTTCACATCGCTTCGCTTATCGTCTACCGATAAGGCTGGTGAAAATGGTATTCGTCAGGCATGCTTTAAAAATTGCAACATTATCGTAGACGTGAGTTGCTTGATTATTGTATCTGATAACCCACGTTGTTAATGTCATTCGGTCCGCCTAACCTAGAGGGTTTCTCATGAAAAGTAAACTTTTATAGTTCAAAACCGTCTCAATAGTAGTATTTTTTCATGATAAAAATTTGTTTAAATTAGTGAATTGAATATACATTTGTTGTCTTATGTTGGGAACACAATGGATTCTTTTTCGGACCTCCTCCCGGTATCAGCGTTCTTATGAAAAGTAGGCCTTTCTATGATAGGGAAATCTATTTTTTAGTATTTCCTTATACTAAGATTAATATAAAGTGTTTCAGAGTCGGACTTGTCTGATTGTAACGTTTCAAATTGTTTTTAATACTACAGTTTACAGCAACTGAGCTGATAAAAATGTTTTATTATGTCGGCGAGGTAGTTGAATACCAAGCTTTTCTTAAGCTTATCAAAATTTACGTGAAACTAATGAATAAAACTATTGGATATAAATTATTCAATATAAGTTAAATAATGATATCGTATGTGTGCGTCCTAATTTATTTTATAACACACTTTCGATAAGGAAATCAGACTTAACTTGATCCCCGTCTTCATTACAGTAATTTCTTAGAAATATTTTTTCTTAGACGGAGCTAACGTGAGTCTTAAGCCTGCTAATTGAAAATTATTTAGTTTTCTTAAAACATAACTTTTGATATAAAGAGATATCTGAAAACATCCCTCTTCAAAATGTCAATTTTTGTTGATATTATTTCAGTGTTAAGTATGCACATCCGAAACAATTTGAATTTAATTTTGATGCGCATAAAATAAATACTAAAATGTTCCCCACTATTCTTAGCCGGTCAGAATTGGTGTCAATCAAATGAAAATTTAAATTGCTCGCAACCGACATTTGTCTCATGCAAACATAAGTTTACCAATCAACACTTAATACTAGAACTACGCGCAGACTAAGCTGATTGAACTCATTGATAATGTGATTACTAGCCTTTGCTCTAAATATTAAAGTAATAGTATTATAATAATAATAATAAAACATTCATATAAATTGATTTGGAACTGTCTTCTTATTCTTCTTCTTCTTTACAAAAAACTTCAATTTTCTTCTATTCGTCAAATTGATTCACTTCAGTAAAACTTGTTATATAACCAACATCCATAGTTTTAGTGTTAGTTTTGTCGGAAAATTTTTGCATTTTGCGATTGAAAGAAAGCAGATATTTACTATTGACTTAAGTATAACTCAAATTGTATTCGGTGTATGCTGTCTACTTACGCGATTTCTTCTAAACTAAATACAATAGTATTTTTGTATTATTTCCATTTTACTGTATATTTAAATATATTTTATTTTATTTCTCTTTTTTAGATCAAAATTTATTTTAAAAGTTTATCTGCTTTGTTTTTTTTTTAAATTTCGTGCGATTAGAATATTTTGTAAAATCTCATAAATATTTTAATGGCTATACGTTTAGAAGTCGGGGGAGCAACCGAATTCGTTTTCATTTTCTTTCTTGTATTTATTTATTTGCAAATCGAAACAAACAAGTACTCCATCCAGCATTTTTCCTTAGTTCATAACATTTTCAAATACGCGCCAAGAGTCTCGTTGATACTAATACCCCGAAAGCTCGTAAAAAAAAGTCGATCTTAAATTTCTTTTAAAAATTGAAAATCAAATCAAAACTTTTATCTCGCATGCAACTTTTTTCTTTTCTTATACCCACCACCGAAGGTGAGGGCTATATTTCATTTTGTTATTTGGTCTGTAACTATCAGAAGAAAACTTCGGAGACCCCTCAAAGTAGGTATATTCTTGATCAGCATTAAATTTAGAATCGATTTAAGCATGTCTGTCTGTCCGTATGTCCGTCTATAATGTCTGTGGTAAACATTCTCCAGGCCGCAAAAATCATGATATCGGCTTCAAATCTGGCAGAAACAATGAAAGTTCTTGCACGCATGTTGGTATTGAAAATGAGTCAATTTGGTCAAAGGACATGCCAACAATATAGCGTAGAGTGAGAGCACCTCCGTTTTCGCTAGTAAAAAAATTTGAATTTTTTGCTTATTACTCATAAACTATGACAGATGGATCTATAAAAATTTCCACAAATATTGTACTAGCTTTTGGCTAGCCTCTGTGCGAGAACGGTAAGGATCAACCGCGCCCATTCGATATAATAGTATATTGAAATTGAATTTTTTTGTGAAAACGTGTGTAATATTAAGAAAGATACTTCAAAAGCCCCGTAAAATGTATATATTCTTGATCAGTATGAAATTCGGAATCCATCTAGACGTATCCGTCGGTACGTTTCTCCATCTGTCTGGCTGCTTAACTATCCAATGTTTGTGGTAAACATTCTTGTGGCCATAAAAATGGAGATATCAGCCTCAAATTTGGCAGAAGCAATGGATGTTTTTCACTGCCACGCCCACCTGTTACAATTTATTAACCACCCTCCTCCCCATCTTTTTTTAAAGATAAAAGTGCTGAAGTCTGAAAGATTCGGCAGAGCTGTATATAATTTTCTTACTTGTTTTTGTTTTCTCTGCCTTAATGCTTAGACTGCTTTGCATAACACGCTTTTTAAATATATGCTTAAACGCTTATAAACTTAAAACCACTACATGCCTAAGGTGCGATGGTAAACGCCTTGCTTAGCTTTCTTCTATATTTAAATTTATTTATTTATTTCTCTTTTTTTTTACTACTTTTTCTCTCGACTGTATTTCATTGATAAAAAAAAATTGTTCACTAAAATTTTTTTCCTTTTTTTAAAATTTAATGATAGTAATAAATTTTGAAGCGCTGTTTTGTACATTTAATTATAAGTTCGTCATAAAATATTTGCATTTTATTGATGAATTTACTTGGAGACAATGAAAATAATTAGTTTTAGTTTTACCTTAACGTTAGAGATGTAAAAATTGAAATTGAAATTTATATAGAATTTCTCCTTTTAGCGATACGAATGATATTATTATTGTATGATATTAAAATATTAATGTAAACATCGAAAGTTTGCCTCAAGTTCAAGTTCAATCCTTCAAAATTAATTCGAAACACATTTTCAATTACATTGACAAGTATTGGAATAAAATTAATATAAATAACTTTCACAAAAATATCAAACACTTGAGCAACTTGTCTCTATACTTTATCTTTTAATCAAATATTTTCCGAAACTATAACTAAGTGATACAATTGGTCATAAAATTAATATGTCTGCTAGGCACGCATAAAATAAATTGAGGCAGATATGAAGCGAAATAAATTTGTTTTCTACTCTTAATGAATTCGAATTGATAACAAACGTTATTAATTGTCCAGCAAAGATATAAAAAAGAAGAATATAATATAAAATAAAATAAAACACATAAAAGAAACTGTATCGAGCTTCAAACGACATCTGTAACACCCATCCACGTCATTGCATTATTGCATTTGCTTCATATTTCATGTATCCAATACATGAGATATTTCAAATTAAGCGTCGCTTTTTTCATGATTTGGTTTACAAGCATTTCAGAAAACCTGTACTTATACATACCATCTTATTTATCTATAGGGAACGAATCGGAACAAAGGAAATTTAGTTGATATTTATATTTATATCGACTTTATTTTACAGATGAAAAAATTTGCAGACAATCACACAGTTGGACAGTCAGACAGACAGCCAGACAAACAGATAGACTGACAGTCAGACAGACAGCCAGACAAACAGATAGACTGACAGCCAGACAAACAGATAGACTGACAGCCAGACAAACAGATAGACTGACAGCCAGACAAACAAATAGACTGATAATTAGATAGACAGTTAGATACAGAGTCTGACAGAGAGTCAATCAAACGTCAATCAAAGTCAATCAAAGATCAGTCAGATAGATAACCACTCATGCAATCAAAAATATTGTGAGACAGACGATCAGTTCAACGGACAATCACACTGAAAAACACTCATATAGTCATCTAAAAAGATAATAAGATAGACAATCAGACGAACAGTCATTCACACAATCAAATAGAGAGACAATTTACTATCGTTGGTTTAACGTAATTACCTATTTATAGAGTCTAACCTCACGGCGCAGCTAAGCAAAGGATTATTTTCAACGAACGATAGTCTGCGTCCTTCAGGCTTTGGAGATAGTAATCTCTAAAGGACCTTTGCAATTCCCAAAGTAAAGCACATATTCACTGAGTATAGTCCAGGATTTATCTCTGGTCAGAGGATAATAAGTCCAGTTTAACTCCCAACAACTATCTCGGTACCCCCCGAATGAAAGGCAGTCAAACAATCAAGCAAATATTCAGACAGACAGTCAGTCACACAAGAAGGCAGACAATCAAACAGACAGTGAGTGAGAAAAGAAGGCTGACAGTCGGACAGATGGTTAGGCAGATAGAAATGGGAATTCCTCAATTCAGTCAAATCAAGAAAGCTTATTGCCATGCGTTACGAACAGATAATAAAATCGAACATATCCCCAATTAAAGAAATAAATTTCCACACATAAAAGTTCACATATGGAGTAAGGATGCTTTCATAATATGATTTACTATGACACTTGCTGGCGCGAAAATGCTTCATATGCGCTGATATATATTCTTATACTTAATAAATTATTATAAGCGGACACAATACAAAAGATACATATGCGCTAAAAGTATATTATGTTAAATATTTAGAAATTTTTCTAAATAAAAAACTAAATAAAATATGTTTGTCTGTAGATAAAATAAAATTCAAAATTTAAATTTCTCATCAGCTTTCGAACTGTCTAGGAAAACCATTTTAATGACAAGATGCTTATGACAAGTTTCAGATCTACATCCGATAAAGAAAATAAATTATTGATTATAATAAATGCATACAATACGTGCTTATAATATATACTTATAATATATGCATATAATATGTGCTTATAATTTATGCTTATAATATATGCTTATAATATATGCATATAATATATATTTTTAATATATGCTTATAATATACGCTTATAATATATGCTTACAATATGTGCTTATAATATATGCATATAATATATGCTTATAATATATGCTTATAATATATGCATATAATATATACTTATAATATATGCATATAATATATGCTTATAATATATGCTTATAATATATGCTTATAATATATACTTATAATATATGCATATAATATGTGCCTATAATTTATGCTTATAATATACGCTTATAATATATGCTTACAATATGTGCTTATAATATATGCTTATAATATATGCATATAATATATGCATATAATATATGCCTGTAATATATTCATATAATATGTGCTTATAATATATGCATATAATACGTGCTTATAATTTATGCTTATAATAATAATATGAAAATACTTTCACACAATAGCGCCATTTTTGCGATATTTTTAAATACAAACTTTACTTTTCGGTAATAATTATAATAAGCAAAGACTTATGTGAAGCTTATACAGGGTTTGTTTAATTTCTTTTTGTTGAACTTAGATAAATACTTTTCGAAACTGAGGAAAATACATCAATTATGTGCGATAGGATTATAAACATAAAATCCTACGTAAACATAAAAATTCTTTTATTGCTGTAAATAGCAGCAATGTTCGCGCTCTAGACGGATAGCTCATGCATACTATGTACGCGTGTCTAACAACAAAAAATACATATCTACATCTATATATCTATATATGTATATACTTTATTTACTTAGGTATTTATCTTTAATGTGTAGGAATATTATTATATATTATCATGCATGTCAATGCATATCTATGCATATAGATATGTATTATGCATAATAATGTATTCCTATGTATGCGTATTTATATAACAATTACGTAATTAATAGAAAGAAGGATAGTACGTTATAGTGTATTTTTTAACGGTAATGCTTCAATTTATAAATTAATTTAAATGATTTTCGAATTTATTTTAATTAGAAGACGAGAAGAAAATTGGACACTAAAAACCGGTTTTCTATATAAAAAAAAAAAAAGATTCCAAAAAAAACTGATATATAGACTGAGCTGAATCCATTCATTATTTGCATTCAATTGCGAATCGTATAGATTAAAGTTTGTTTAATATGAAAATCACATAAGCATACAAGCTTAATAAGTTTTCTAAGGTAAATATAAACGAGATAGAAATATTTTATATAAATAATCGTAAATTGAAGAGAAAGTTTTTCAATGTTACCTGATATTGTGCTGTTTAATTCAAATGCAAATTCACTATATCTATGCAAAATCTTATTTATTTGAACTGCATACTCTTCAAGCATATACAGCCATGGACATGTAAATAATCCGACCATCATCTTTAAATTAAAAACGAAGACATTAAAAAAGATTTTTAAAAAAAATGCAAAAGATTTATTTTTATTTTAAAATTGTGTTGAAATTACATGAAAAATTTTTTGAAAGTTTTTCAGCGAAAAAATTCTGGAAGCAGAAGTAATCAAGAAGAAGGATTGATTGGTATTAAATAGAATAAAAGAGATTTTTAAATAAAAATAAAAATCTTTTGCTATATTTTTTAATAAATCTTGGTTTTGATTTTAATTAAAACATTAAAAATGAAAAAATTAATAAAATTAAATTAGAATAATCGTAACAATATTTTAAAATAAAATTTGTGCTATTTATATGTCCCTGGCTGTATATGTATAACATATAAACTATGACTATTTAACAACTGTTATCTGGATAAGTTTTACACTATAAGAATATCTCGATATAACTTGAAAGTCTCTGGAGACTTTAGGAGAATATTTTACTGCTAATATTATCTGAATGCATATGCATTTGACAAATTTTTAAATTGAAATTTCAAATTCTTAAGATATATTTTATTTCTGTTTTAGCTAAGCGTTCACTGGGCTTCTACAATGGCAGATAACAGTAACTCAAATAAAGAAGAATTTCAAGCGTTGCACAATGGTGGCACTAAACCGCGCATTGTCTCAAATTTAAATCGTGATTATCAACCTAAACCGTTAGGTGAACAATCACGAGCTTTAAATCGTCAAACGATTATGGTTATTATCGGTAATTTGGGTGTTATGTCTATCGGTATGGGTCTTGGTTTGCCGACAATAACACAAAACCCTATGACAGATACCAACGAAAAGGTCTACTTAACGCAGTCACAATTTACATGGTTCGGTAAGTGGGATGCACATGGCGTGTTAGGGAAAAGATCAAAAAGATTTACAAAATTTTATATTTATATTTATAGCTTCTCTTAATTTATTGGCGGCCCCTTTAGGTGGTCTATTGTCGGGAGTTCTACTAGATAAACTGGGACGAAAATATACGATATATACTTTAAATATTTTAGCTTTAATCTCTTGGCTTCTATTAGCCATAGCTAGTAAAGAAGATAACGATATTATGTTTATTGAATTAATGATATCAAGATTTTTAATAGGTAAGATCTGAAATGGAATTTAACTGTCTCAACTATCTCAACTATCTTAACTATTTCTTATTTTAGGTGTTACACATGGTTTGTCTAGCGCTCCGGTAGGTGTTTATTCTGCAGAGATTAGTACGCCTAAGATACGGGGTCGCTTAATTTTGGGTACATCAATCTCCGTATCGTTGGGTATTACGATAATTTATGTTTTGGGTTATTTTATACGTAGCGATTGGCGTTTAATAGGCTGGATATGTACTACTTTCCAATTATTAACATTAATTAGTGTTCTGCCTATGCCTGAATCACCGAATTGGCTGATATCGAAAGGTCGTTTACCAGAGGCACGTAAAACTTTAAACTATTTTAGAGGCTTGGATAAAAAAGGTTGGCTTTTTAAATTTTTTTCAAAATTTAATATTGAACAAATTATTGAAAAATAATTTTTTTCTAGCTGTTATTACACATCCCGAAGTGTTGGCGGAATTCAATATTTTGCAAAAGAACATTCAATTGGCTGAAGGTCAAAAGACACCTTCATTTTGGAAATCTTTACGTTTGCCGGAAGTTTATAAACCTCTTTTAATACTAATCGGTATGTTCGCCTTTCAACAGTTAACAGGCATCTTTGTTATCATAGTGTATGCGGTACAAATTTCCATGGAAGCAGGAGTCTCTATAGATCCTTTTATGTGCGCTGTTTTAATTGGATTAGCTCGTTTATTAACCACTTGCCCTATGGCTTATTTATTAGAAAAATGGGGGCGACGTCGTGCTGGTATGATTTCCGCTGCTGGCATGACTGTTTCGATGACTTTATTAGCCATACAAAATCAACCTTGGCTTCGCGATATACCATTTCTGCCTGTAATTGCCATAGTCTCGTTTATAGTTTTAAGCACTTTAGGTATATTTACTTTACCCTTCTTTATGATATCCGAGCTATTCCCTCAACATGTCAGAGGTCGTGCATCGGGACTTACAGTAGCTTTCGGTACGTTAGCAGCATTCTTCTGCACTAAAACTTATCCCGGAATGCGAGATGCTATTGGTAATGAATATTGTTTTGTAATATACGGAGTAGTCTCATTTGCTGCAATGATTTTTGTATATCTTGTACTACCGGAGACCAGGCGTAGAACTCTTTTCGAAATTGAAGAACAATTTAGAAAGAAAAAATCGCTTAAGCCCACTTTAGTTGAAATGAATGAGATTTGTGTTAAGTAGTACTTAAGTGTACGATGAATAAAAAGTTACGCAAGAAATTATACATTTTAGGGAAATAAAAAATATTAATGAATTTATCTTACTCTAGACTGTGATAAATATTAAGAATCAAATAATTATATTTTATTTATATACTTCACAGAAATTAAATTGTATACAATTAAAAGTTCATTGAATGTTTTTATGATCATAATAAATATTATCTACGAATCTAACAGAAATAAGGTTGCGCCGCATATCATTTTTTGTTATTAAACTTGTGCGGATATTCGACGGCAACATCAAGGGCAACTTAAAACAGCTCTATGCTTTATAACAGCAATCTATTTCGAGTTGTTTGCCAAATAGAATTAAGTTTGTATGTCTATCTGTCCGTCTGACAACGGTCCATATACCATTGTGTTCAACACACATTTGCAGGTGTAAATATTTTCGAAATATATTAATGACTTGTTTGATTCAAGAAGGAACTCTATGGAAAATGATTTGAATGGGATCATTTTTACGACAAATCTTCTAACGAGAAAATATCTTGAAAGATGCGTTATATGAAAAAAAAATTTGATATTTCAATATTTTCTTTTTTTTTTTTTGGAAAAGTTGGTGAAAGTTGAATTTGTCCACAATTTTTATTAAAATTATCGATTCAGAATAGTTTTATAATTCGAACGAAGTATATATATATATTTGTCCCTCTGTCCTTACGATGTTTTCTCTTGTATTTTTATGTTAAGCTTATAGATTCCAAATTTTTAAGAAACTTTGATAAGATTTCATAGATTGAGATGTTTTTGCTTAAGGCAAAACTGAATTGGAAATGGATTGATTGAGATTATTTCAATGACAATATCTCATAGATTGATCTGTTTAAAAAAAAGCTTGATATAGGAAAAAATTTCCATATTTAATATTTTTCGATAAGAACCGGTGAAAATTATTTTGCATGGATGTGACCTTTATTAAACATCTTCCGACGTAAAGCTTCTTACGACGAAAGATTTTGTAAACTAATTTTGGTTGTTATACGATCAAAATTTGTAAAGAATAGTAATTTGACGTATAACTGTGCTGCTGCTATTTACTTTTCAGAGATATCCTATATAAAAGATCTTAGTAGGAAGTAGACCTTTGTTCGGAAACAAAATCTAATTTCGATAGTGGGCTAAAAATTGAGTTAAGTGAAGTGGTTTAGGATATTTAGTAGTTGACTGTATTCGACTATAGAATGTTAATCTGCTTCAGAACTTAAGAGGCACAGTGATCTGGAATTTATTGTATTAAATCGTTAAATCAAGTTTTTATACCCACCAAGAGGGAAGCTTCAGAGATCCTACAAAGTACATATATTCTTCTTGATCAGCATCAAATTTGGAAACGATTAAAGTATGTCTGTCTCCTCGTTCGTCTGTCTGTCCGTCTGTCTGTAGCTCTGTCTATATGTCCGTCTGTCGGTCCATCTGTCTGTCCACTTATCTGTCCGTCCGTATAACTGTCCGTCTGTCTGTTCGTCTGTCTGTAATCTCTGTGGTAGACATTCATTTACTCGCAAGAATGAAGATATCTGTTTCCTTCACATACTTTACTATTGAAAATGGATCAAATCGATCATAGGCACTCCCACAGCATAAAATAGTCTGACAACACATCTGTTTTCTGGCTGTTTTCCTAAGGGTTCATAGACTGTAAAATAAAAATCTCGACGGTATTCCATAAAAATAGAAAAGATCTGCCAGGACCACCTATTTAAATTTAGTTTTTTTATAATTTTAAGACAGAGGTGGGTTGGTTATAGGAGGGTTCGTCATAGTCGAATATAATTTTCAAATTTGTTTTCTAAAATGAAAAAGTAAACTTTAATAGGTTTGGCTCGTGTTTTCAATAAACAAAAATTAAAACTTGAATTTAATTTTTTAATAAGCAAATAAGTGCACACAAAGTAAATATGATATTAATTTATAAGTTCTCTTTAAGGCAAATTATGTTAAGCTTTATAAAGGTAAGTAACAACTAAGAGTACGAATAAACGGAACAATTGACCTCGTGTATGGTGTAGGATAGAAACATATAAAAATTTAAATCCTATTTGTATATCATCTCGCAGTGTGTACTGTGTAAGTTTGTCATTTTGATTGCAAAACTAATCCCGAATCCAATATCAGCAGATTCAAAAAGTTTATATACTCTTTGACTAATAAAAGCTTATGATTCGATTTAGTGATATTCGCTTTTTTATCTGTCCCTTCATTCGTCGTCTTTTATTCAAAGGGTCAAGGTTACAAAAATCAAAACAATAAAAATAGTTAAAAAGTTAAAATCGTGACAGATTAAATTCAGAAATTAGTGTGATGTGTTCGCAACTACAATAGAGGAAAAACTGTAACTTTCAATTCCTAACCAATATTCTTCTGAAAGGGAAAAGTGATTCTAATTGATCAATTAGTTCTCCTGCTTTAATAAAATATTTTATACTTCTAATTAAAATATGAAGGTGAGAAATGATTCCCATACTTTAGATAAAACGTCCATAATATACAAAACATATTTTTTAAGCCAATGGATTTGAAAAATTTCTTAAGACTAATGTTCCTGCCGTAAGGCGCAAAAAAAAAAAAAATTCGAATCCGGTAATTACGTTTATGTGGAAAGAATCTATACTTCAGTCATGATCATCAATGCATCCCCAGTTCTTTATTGTATATATAGAGTGTCTCAATTAGAGTGCATTATTTAAATATTGTGCCATTTTTTCAGGCTAGTGGCAACTCTGAAATTTGACCAATTGTTCCGGTTATTAAAAATGAAGCGCTACATAAAAAAAGAAGACCGTGTAATGATTATGAAAACCTATTACAAAAAAGGGTGAAAGTTACGTTGAGACTGCTCGCAAACTCCGCGGAATTCTCGAACGAGAAAGTGCATCTAATGTGTCAACAATTCAAAGAGTGGTGAAAGAATTTAAAGGAACAGTAAGTCTCTTTTCGGCGTCGTTCTCAAGAACTCCAAATTTCACGAAGCACTATACAGCGAATTTTAACGAGAGATCCCCACTTCCGTCTATACAAATATCACGACGCACTCAAAAAAACGTGAGTTTTTATTTTGGAAAGACATAGTGCACTTTCATTGAGACGTCCATTATATATTATTGAAGAACAGACACATATAGCAAAACTGTTTTCTCCGAACCTGCTGATTAAGATAACAAATAATTTGCGGTCGGTGGATCGGTCGAACTTTTATTTTTATCAATTACAAGGAATGATAAAATGTCAGATACCGTAACTGAAAAATATAAATATTTTAAATAGAACAAGAATTACTTTATAAGTAAAAAAATATAATTCATCTAATTATCCATTTTGATCCTGTATCATTTTGGATTTTCATATTTCCAAAGCAAAGAAAAAAAACGACTTAATTCGGAGAGAACCACACTATACTGAAATTTACTACCACACCATAGGTTCACACAATCCACATAAAGAAACGCTTCGTTCCTTGCCTTAGGTATCTCATTAACGCTTGAGTCTTTTGTTATTAATAACTTTCAAAAACGTTTTTTTTTTTTTAAACTAATTAAAATTTTATGAAAACATATTGTGTTTCGCAGTTGAAATATTTTTTTTAGCTTAATGTCTTAGGCACTTACGCTTATTAATATTTTATGTTTTTAATTAACTAATAACGTTAAGTGGCTCTTCATTTGTGCAATTTGCTGCTGTCTAGTGTTGTGCTAATCAATTATTGCTTAAATAACCGCAAAACAGACCGTAATTTATTTCAGAAAATTATGACCAAATTACACTAAACTGTTGGCTCTACGTCATTAGTAATCGTATGATTGTATTGTTTTAAGAAGCTTTTCGATTACTGATAAAAGAGATATTTAAGATTGTAACGATACATATAAGGAATTGTCTGTCCACTAGTGTTACAGTTAGTTTAGTGGCTAAACACAAAACAGACCATAATTTATTTCAGAAAATTATGGCAAAATTACAGATAACAGTTGGCTCTACCTCATTACTAATTGTAGGATTGTATTGGTTTAAGAAGCTTTAAGAAACTTTAACAAGTTGTCTGCCCAATATTTTACTAATTTTGTAACCATAAAATGGTTTTGCATTATTTAGAGTTATGTGAAAATATCATCGCCACTAATATGTTAAAAGCATTAAACTCTTGTTTTTGTAAATGAATGGTAAGTTATGCACATCATCGATGTTGCTGATGATGGAATTGATGGAAATTAAGGGAACACTTTTTTTTGCTTATTTCAGAAATTTTCCGACCATCAAGATATCTTGAAGCAAGTTCTAAGAAGAGCCTCTATAGTTACCTTTGCTATGCATCTGTTATTGTAAGGGGCATGCAAAGTTTATGTGGATGTATATAACACTCAGAAGGACTTGAGATAATTGATTTTTCTTTTTTTTACAGATTTTCAAAATTATTTTTATTATCGATATAAGCTTCCCTGTACGCCTGTCTGCCTGTCTGCATGCCTGCTTTCCTACCTGTTTGCCAGCCCGCATGCCTGTTTTCTTGCCCGCCAGTCTTCCTGCAGCCTGTCTTCCTGCCAGCCTGTCTTCCTGCAGCCTGTCTTCCTGCCAGCCTGTCTTCCTGCAGCCTGTCTTCCTGCCAGCCTGTCTTCCTGCCTGCCAGTCTTCCTGCTCGCTTCTCTTCGCCTACCTTTCTGTCCCCTTTCCGTCCGTCTGGTCATTTTTGTCTTCATTCTGAAGGTCATAATTTTTTAGATAATTTAACGAAATTTGATGTTTTGGTTCAAGGATGAACTCTATTAAAAAATCACTCCCCAAAATTAAAATATAAAAAATCGAGCAAAGCCTACTATTAAATACTGTACAGTATCACGCCCAGCACAATTGTTAAGGTACCCTTATAGTAAAATGATTATTACAAAAAGGCTAATTGTACAACAATTTTTTAAAGAACGATTAACCAGAGCTGTAGTTATTTTTCTCTTCCTTCCTGTCTTACTTTACCACTCGCAATGAAAGGGCTTGTTACTAATATACTTTAAAGCATAATGTTGAGGTTGAATACGTGGCATGACGTCGCACTGCGTCAGAGTCTAAACAAGCGCGATTGTATTTTACTGAAATGCTACAGATTTCCGCTTTGGTTTCACATGGATACCTACTTATGAAAGTTTAACCCCACCTACTTAGGCGGTAGAACTTCAACGTAGCGCTGGCATTCGCCGAGTAGTAAACAACTCCCTATTAAAGGGGGCTCCACTAGTTCGAGGTACCCGAATAAATATTGTCTGGATATAGTCCAAAACCTCCCTCTATTCCTATTTTCCTATTTTCCTATCCAGAATCCCGTGATCAAGACGATATTCTCCGAGGCGCCGTACCCAGCAGTCAGTCAAGAGGCTTTCGCCCGAGTGCGTATTGGGCAGACAATACTTACAAAGAGAAATGCCTCTTTGGGTAATCTGATCTCCGTTGACCTTTGGATATGCTGCACATACCGGAAAGTCCGTTCCACCATGTATCTTTTGGATTTACACGTGTTTGGAAAGACATCGACATCGCCCCAAAGTCGGCTATGTTCCAATATTTAATACTATTTCAATGGACAATGAACATCTGCAGTACAGTCTCTTCGCACTAAAGAACCCATAGAAGAAATATTTCTTCTTCGTACCATGAAAGTTGTTATTCCCCCGATGTTTACCTTCTACAATCCTCAAGAATCCAATGCCAGACATCCACAATTAAATCTGAATACTTCTTAACCGATAAAATGTTGCAGATGATCTTCCGCGCTATATAAACTTTATAACCTTGCCTGTCCGTGTAAGACCCCAGTTGCAGCCACATTATCTAATGAGACATACATATTTCTCAACCGGTACCACTGACGAAGATCGTCATTTAAGCACAATTGTTTTGAATTGTTGCACTAGGCAATCAGCACTGCAACCCAAAGGGTCTATTGTACTCGCCTAATCTCATAACCTTTCAGCTTAAGATTTCTTGCGAATCTTGCCATTTTTTTCGACTCATGGCACCATGTTGTGTATGGTGTTACGAAGCGTTCGCCAAACACTGTCTGATTTTGCAGCCGCCCGCGCATTCTGACAAAACGTGAGCGGACATTTTAGTCGTTCTTTCACAGAATCTATACAAATTGCCATCTGAGATATCCACATTTTCGATTCTTTCTTTTCACGTCGTTTCCTCTTTTTATGTTCATCATCTAGTACGGGCCGGATATATAGAGAGTATAGAAGATTTTATAACTCATGCCAGATATGTATGCTGGATTTGCATCTGTAAAATTTTAAGTAGACCTGCCCGTTTGTCGTCCTCGAAAGAGCGTTCCTGTCCACGGACTGTAAAAAGATAGAAATTTAAGTATACATATATAATCGCGCTTTTGTGTTCAGCTGTCCGTCGTTCGGTCGGAGTAATTAAAATCACAACTTAAAGTATTTATAATTTACGATCAATGATCGATATTTTTCTAACGGCTTGTAGAAATCTTACATGAAATTATTTAAACGATCAATTAAAGATTTGTGCCAATTGGATAACTGGGCTTATAGGTTGCACTCCTTTATACTGCAGACATAGATTGACTAAATATACCTCTTTAGAGACTAATGCAATACTTTTTGATGACTTTATTATTTAGAAGACAACAAAAAAAAGTAACTATTTCTATGCGTATTTTTTTCGGTATATTTTTGGTTAAATATTCTCGTGACCTTAATAAAACCAGTTTGTTAAATCGAATTTATTCCCATATTCTCTAGGGCAGTTTTATTAGACACCCTAATAGTGACAATAATAATAAATTATTTAAAACTTGTTGTGTTGGCAGGCGAATCGTTTTTTTAATTTCCGTTAGGTCGCGTGCGCTTTGCTATCTATAGATTATGTCTGTATACCGATTATCAACAGAGTTTAGCAATTTGTTAATGTGTTTAAGCACAGCATTCACCGCCAAAAATGTTATTGCCTCCTCCCCCACTCTCTCACACAATTATATCTGTTTTGTTTATATTTCTTTATACAAATCTATTGAACTTTTCATGTTACGTATTGTATGTGCGCTTGCATGTGTGTGTTTTGTTTCAAGAGATTATTTGTTTTTAAAAAGATTTTTATTAGTATGGGTATAGAACCAATTAATCGAATAAAATAGAAAATACAACAACAAAAGCATATAAAAATTATTTTTGTTTTCTCTCTCGGTCTCATTTGCTGTAAATATCACAAGAGAAGAGAGAGAGAGAGAGAGTAATAAACTATTAATTTGGTTGCCTATGTCAACACCAATTTGTTGTTTACTGTTATAAGAGAAAATAGTAGACTGAGGAAGAAAATAGAAAACAACAAAAAATAAAAACAAAGATATTGCAAAATATAAGTTTTGTCAAGTTCATGTTCAGTATTATTTCACTATTAGAGGCGAACGGTAGCTAATAGTAGTTAAGGAAAGAAGTTATTCTTAATTAAAGTAGATAGAGAGAGATATTTACGTTAGAAAAACGCTCGTGTGCTCGTGAAACTCATATTTCAAAGGAAATGATTTATTTTGATTTTTAATAATTTATTTATTTATTTAGAATTCTTGCTTTCGGGTAAATAATAAAGAAATAAACTCGTACATGAAACCAGAAATATTAAATGTTATTGAAATTATTAGAATACACAAACAAGTGGTTTATTGGCTGGTTTGTACTCTGGATTGTTCACACACATACACATACTAACACATATGTACTTAATATATGATATATGGAAGTCTGTGAAAATGTACGTCTAGATATATACATATATACAATGAAACTTAATGATCGCCGTTTGATCAATGCAAGTGCAGAAATCAAATGAAATTAAATTTGTTGGCAATTTATGTGAATTGGATCTCAAAATACATGCAAACACACATTTAATGAAAAGCTGAACGAACAATAGACAGTCATATGTTTAAGAATGTTTATCAAGCACAAACAGTCTTCAACGTATTGTCACACTTAACGGAGCTCTAAAACGGTTAAAAAAAAGGATACAAAAATCCTTGAAAGTTTTTATTAAGAGTTTTTTTTTTTTTCCTTTTTAGCTTTTTTAAACAAAATATGTAAAGCTTTGCAAAACAGCTTCTTCTGTGTCTTCTGTGTGAAAAAGAAAATTGTTTACTTAAAAGTGATCGTGATTAATACAAAATTACTTTTGAATAATTTTTTCCGAATAAATAAAAGATTTTGCTTTGCGTGCTTGGATCGTTCGCGAAAAAAAGGCTTTTTTTCCAATTACAACTACATTTGCTCAAAACCATTATGTCTAGCGTGTCTTATAATGATAAAGCGAATCTAAAAAATGACAAACAAGCTACACCAATATTGTGCCAGGGTCTCAACAAACCACAAAAGAGAAAAGCTTTAGGTGAACGCAGCAAGGCTGTATGGCGTCAGGAATTAATGGTTTTCTTAGGGAATGCTGGTGTCTTGGGTGCAGGAATGGCTGTGGCTTTACCTTCGGTAACTTTGGATCAACTAACTGATGTCAATGAGAATTTTCACCTTTCCTTAGAAGAAGCCAGTTGGTTTTGTATGTCACAATAGCTACTCCTACTTTAATAAGCTGCAGCAGAGTCGTAGAGAATTAAATATTGTTACTTATTATTCCCTGTAGCTTCTATCAATACAATGGCTTGCCCCTTAGGTGGACTTTTAGTTGGCTATTTATTGGATCGCGTCGGTCGTAAGAATACTATTTTAGTTACGCATATAATTGGTGCTCTATTATACAGTGATCGTACACCAATATTAATACAAATGTTGTTGGCTCGTTTTCTATCAGGTAAGTAAAGTGAGAACATATTGTTGCTTGTTCTTAAAAAACATTACTCTTGAATTTTTTAAACAGAAAATTGTTTATGTTATTGTATGTTTATAAAACATATTTTTATACTAATCATCGCGAAGTAATGGAGTTATATTAATTTTGTCATATTGTTTGCAACATCCAGAAAACAGTTTCAGAGATCCCACATATATATACTTGACCAGCATCAAATTTACAATTGATTTAAGCATGTCCGTCTCTCCGTCCGTGTATGACAAACACCCTCCTGGCCGCAAAAATGAGGAAATCAGCCTCAAATTTGACAGAAATATTGGAATTTTTGCTACGAAGCTTGGCGATGAAAATGGGTTAAATCGGTCAAAAGACGCATCCACAATGGAATGGATCGGTTTGATAACACCTCTGCATAAAAAAAGCTAGGCTTTTTGTTTTTCACTCATAAACTATAGCAGAGACAGATCTTTAATATAAAAATTTCCACCTCTATTGAGTTAATTGTCTTCTAGTATCGGTACAAAAATGGAAGAGATCGACCACGCTCATATATGTCGGAATTTAACTTTTTTGTGAAAATAATTTGAAAATTTTAACATGAACATAAAAATATACGAACAAATATTAGATGGTCTAACCGTTCGTCCATCCTACCATCCAATACCTGTGTTAGATCGATTTATTATAATAAACGATGGATTTGCCGTAAGTGTTTCTGCGTGTGGCTGCTTACATCCGCACAAGCTTAATATAGCCTTTCCACTAGTGATATACGGTATGATAAACCTTTATATGGCAACAACATCTCTCAATTTTGGTATTTTTTGACTTGATAACTAGGTTCAAAACAGTGATTTGACCTATAAATTTAATGCCGTAGGTACGCTACTAAATAACTCAGCTTTCCGGATTCCCTCCCCTAAGTATGAAAAATCACAGCTTGTTTATGAAATAATTTGTAATTTTTGATAATTTATGATCAAGGTAAATGAAGCGTCATGTCACGCAAAGTAGTGTAGGGTATTTATTCATTCATATTGCTCGACCATAAATTTAATTTTATCAATTAAATAATAAAATTATTATTTTTTTATTTTTATGTATTTAATTTGCAATCTATGCGAACGATAATCAGAAAAGGTTATGAAAAGATAAGGGGTAAATAAGAGAGGTTGTTGTCCCCCTATGAGAACAATATAATAATCGTTTTATTATTAATAACTCTTGGTTCGCGTTAGCAACAAAACTATTCACAATGATTTCGATTTTCCAAATTTTCTTCAAAATATCAAATATTTCCTTCAAATATTCAAAATATGATAACATATATGATATCATCTATGAAATCATATGACATCATATATGATATCATCTATGAAATCATATGAATCCCTAGGCAATATCTCTTCTAAATGAAACTAATAAGATAAGAAGTTTTGAAAAGGCATCACATAT
>KK351019.1:3371909-3449998 GCA_000671755.1 Glossina brevipalpis
ATTTTAGTATCATAATTTTATCGTAAATTTAGTACCATAAATTTATATAAATATATAAAATACCCTATAAATATACCCTTTAACACATAACTTCATGAAACATTCTTCTCTTGATATCTTAGGTGTTATGATTGGTCTCTGTCTCTCACCGGTGGGTGTCTATTCGGCAGAAATAAGTTTACCACGTATTAGAGGACGTCTAATATTGGGTACTTCGATAGGTATAGCAGCTGGTATACTATTCATGTATATATTGGGTTACTTTATTAGAGTAAGTGAATGGTGTTGAAGCATTAAATGCATAAAATATTTATCTTTGAATACTTGCATCTTTTCCAGAGCAATTGGCAGCTGATTGCTATAATTTCAACTAGTTATCAAATTATTACTACATTATGTGTTTTACCTATGCCGGAGACACCAAGTTGGTTAATGCAGAAAGGTCGCTTGGAGAAAGCCCGAAAATCTTTAAGATATTTCCGCGGCCTTAACGTGAATGGTTAACATCTTTTTCTCTTTCATTTTTCTATACATTGATGGAATAATTTTTAATTTACTTTAATTTGTACAGATATCGCGTATTGTGAAGAATTCGAAAATGAATTCAATCAAATCAAACGCAGTTCCGAGATAAGTCGGAATACAGCTCAAACAGAGTCATTGCTGCAGGCGATATGTGCTCCGGAAGTTTACAAACCTTTACTGATCATGATTGGGTTTTTTGGTGTCCAACAATGTTCAGGAATAGTGGTAGTAGTTGTGTTTGCCGTACAAATTGCTACCGCAGCCGGTGTTACCACCGATCCTTTCCTTTGTGCTGTAATGGTCGGTGTGGCTCGCATCGTTACCACCTTTTTTATGAGCACTTTATTTGAACGTTGGGGTAGAAGGCCATCTGGCATGTTTTCTGCTTCAGGGATGACCGTATGCATGCTATTGCTCGCTTTATCCGGTTGGTATCCCAAGGCATTCGGTAGAGTCTCTTTGCTGCCTGTTATCTGCATTGTTCTGCATATTGTCTTCTCCACTATGGGTTTATTGACTTTACCATTTTTTATGATTTCCGAAGTATTTCCACAGCGTGTGCGCGGTACTGCTTCAGGCTTGGCCGTGAGTATAGGTTTACTTGCCTCTTTTGCGGTTGTCAAACTCTATCCATCTATGGTGATCGTTATGGGTACCGCTTATGTTTTTGCGTTTTATGGTTTGATTTCTTTAGTGGGTATCGCTTATATATATTTTTTGATACCAGAGACACGCGGTCGTACTTTATTGGAAATTGAAGAATATTTTCGTACTGGACGTATGGTCTCATTGGATGAAGTTCTCGGTCAAAACCTTGAACAAGGAGAATTTAAAGAACTTTTTATTAAAACTTAATTTAAGAAATTAAAATATAAA
Organism: Glossina brevipalpis; assembly: GCA_000671755.1. Taxonomy (NCBI): domain Eukaryota; kingdom Metazoa; phylum Arthropoda; class Insecta; order Diptera; family Glossinidae; genus Glossina; species Glossina brevipalpis. The sequence goes on from KK351019.1 coordinate 3,373,311, forward strand.
TTAATGAATGCTTTATAATGAATAAGTGATTCATGTACTTAAGCAACTTTATACATAAGCTTTATGTGTTATGTGTTATCTAAGAACATTTCCAAAGAATTACTGTAGTCTGTGATCAAATAAATCTCAAATACTTGTATGCATATATATGTACGTATGTTGCTAATTACATCAAATGTTTGCTTTATTAACATTGATTTTATATGATGACTATTAACACCAATCAATCACAAACGATTGTTATTGGTCTTTGAAATGTTATCTCGCATTTTTTTCCGAATGTATGTCATTGACAATAACGCACTTCGTATATGCTGATATGTTGTAACCGGCGGCCAGCCGCAAGCAATAAAATTCTAAGTGATTATACTTGCAAATTAGTCATGATTAGATTCATAGGCATCAGTACATGCTTTGTTAAGTCTATAGCGTATAAGGAATAGATTACAAATTTCTACTAAACTTGCTTTTAAATACAACAAATATTAGCAGCTGTCGTGCTGGCTATTTCAAGCGCTAAAAGTATGTAAAAAAAAAAAAAAAAGAATCCCGATGCAACTAATCAAGTAGCGTTCTACAAAATATATTAATGGAAGAAAAGTTTTATGAAGACAGGATGTGCGTTTTTGTCAGCAAGACCGTCTTCTTCTTTGGTGCTTTTTAAGAACTAAAATTCGAAAATGAATGGAAGACTTAACTCTTATAACTCGAAAGTTTATTTAAAGATAAAAGTTTCATTGAATTTAATTTTTAAAATTTTTAAATTAAAAATTTTAAATTTAGATAAAAATAAATTTAAATAATTTAAAATCTATAAAAAAAAAGAAAAAAAAAAGAAAAAATAATGAAAACTAATAAAGAAAATAAAAAAAAAATAATAAAAAAAGAAGGCAATGAAGAAACAATGAAAACTGGGCAAAAAAATAAATAAAAAAAAAACATTTAACAACATAAACTCAGGAGTAATAATTATAAAAAGGGGATAAAAGTTAGAAAATAAAATAAAAAAAAAGAAAACTATAATGAAAACTGAAAAAAAAAATTTTTATAAAATTTGATAAACTGAGAAGTAATAATTGTAAAGTGAAAATAAAACTTACAACATAAAATAAAAAGTGATAAGATAAAACAAAATATAAAAAAAAGCAAACAAAAGAAGAGATAATGAAAACTGAAAAAAAAAATTAAATAAAAAGTAATAAAAACAAAAAAAAGAAAGCAAAGGAAAAATAATAAAAACTGAACCAAAAAAAAATTTAAAAACTATATTTAATAAAATTTTATAAATTGAGAAGTAATAATTATAAAATAGGGATAAAAGTTAGAAAATAAAGCAAAAAATAAAAGAAGGAAAGAAAAGAAAAAATAAAGAAAACTGAGCAAAAAATAAAAATGTAATAAAAGTTTATAAGCTGAGAAATCATAATTATAAAATGAAAATATAACTTACAAAATAAATCAAAAAGTAATAAAAGTAAAAAAGGGAAAGAAAAGAAACAAATAATGAAAACTGAGAAAAAAATTAAAAACAAAAGCTTAATAAAATTTTATTTTTTAATTTTTTTTTTGATAAGTAATAATTACAAAATAGAGATAAAACTTAAAAGGTAAAATAAAAAGTAATAAAATAAATGAGAAAAAAGAAATAGAAAAAAAATTAAATTACAATAAAATAACGGAAATTAAATAATAAAATAAAACAAAAAGTAACCGAGAAAATGAAATAAGAGAAACAAAAAAAATTTATTAACACGAAAAGTATTCAAGAATTAGAGCATAAAAAAAAGCGTCTTTCACTCCTTCTTTTTTAGGATATTACATATATGCACTTAGCCTTCTTGAGCATAACATTTCATGTCGAAATTTAGACAATTTATTGTGCGTGTGTGTGTGTGTGTGTGTAAAAAGTATATAAAGCGATTGTCTCAAATGCTTATATTCTTACAAACAGAAAACATTTTGTGGTTCCGAAAGTAAGCTTAGATAAAATACACTTTTCCTTGAGATTTAGATACATTTTTTTCTAATCTATTGCTTGGATCTTGCCGAATGAATGAGAGAATGAAATGAAATGTTTTCATCTCAACATGAGATCGTTTGTGCGAACATGTTCAGCTAATAATTTCTCTAAGGAAAGCCACACACAACTCGTTTAACTGTTGCACTCACACTGCACACTGCGTACTCACGCAGATGTCTGTATAATATACTCTTTAGCATTCATACATTACTCTTGACTGACCTTTACATACACGCATGTTGTAATCGTGTTCGTTTAATTTTTCGCTCTCTTGTTCTCATCCATTTGCTTTGTTTACATTTAAGTATTCATTTTGATAGAGAAGATTTTTGAAACCAAACGATTAGTACACATATGCTCCGTCTCATTATGTGTGGAGTTTTTGCTTTTTGGTATCAGTTGTTAAGGCTGACGTTTAAGTTGAAATATTAAAGACATAAACCATCAAACAATTTATAAAAGTAGATAAGGCAGTGCTTTCATCTTTGTAAATTACAGAGAGTATTTTTCTATCTAATAAGGTTTTAAGAAATAGAATTAAAAACATTAATTTCAAAAATTAACCGTTTAAATTCATAGTAACTTTTCAGGTAACTTTTCAGTTTAAATTGATTGAAATCTATAAGTATCCACCCAAAAAAAAATTTTAACCAATTCAGGCTTCAAAAGTTGCTCAATTTCGTACTCTCTTTATTATACTTCATTATCTTTTGGTTTTAGGTGAGGAAAAAACATTTTCTTTATTTTATAAAAAAAAAAAAAAATACATTTTTATTTAAGTTTAAGAGTTATTTAAATTTTTTTATTATATTATATATATAAATGTGCCGTTAACTTTAAGGAATACATAAATATTCTTTTAAGTTATTAAGTTAAATTTTTTTGTTATTTTATTACACTATATATACAAATTTTATTATTGATTTATTTAAGAAAAAAAATGCATTTTTTTAAATTTTATTATTATACAATAGTGTTATATATTACTTTAAATTTTTTTTTGTTTGTATATTTATTTTTTTTTTTATATATTTATTCTAATAAATTCACAAATTATTCAATCGTTATTTTATATTTACTTTAAATTTCTTCTTCTTATTTCTAGCACCTTGTACAAGTATTGATTCAAACAAACAAAGCTTTTTATCGCCAACAAAATCTTTATCTCTTTACAGTCTAAGAATATTTAAAAATGAAAAAAAAAAAAATAAAAGAAAAACTATAACTTATTAGCAAACGCTTTATGTGGTCATATTACAGTTAATATTTAATTCCGATGAGGAACAGTTATTTTACTATAAAAAAAAGTAAAAAAACTCAGTAAAAAGAGGTTCTGAAGGTTCTGAAGGAACAAATTTTTAAGTTATTTTAGATTGAGTAACAAAACAATATTCGTTATTGTAGTTAAATTGAAATTTTAATTAACAAACACATTAAATTTTTAATGTAAATGCAAAACAGTTTGTTTCCGAATAAAAAATTTTAGAAAAATTCATAATACTTCTTAGATCATAATGTGCAGCGAGATTTATATCTCTATGTTTTCATATCAATTTTCTCTACTGTTGTTTGTCTTGTCTCTTTTACCACAAACTGAAAAAGGAAAAAAGAAAAAAAGGCTTAGATTTTCAGAAAGAAACTTACAGATTCGCATCTTTTTTATTTTATATGAAATGATAAGACCTTTCGATGGTAAGTAAAAATAATATTTACACTAAGAGTAAAGCAAAAAAAAACCCTTTTTTTGCGTTTTGGGGACAAGGATATAAATATTTTTTAATTTTTTATATAACAAATTGAATAATTGTTTTTTGTATATATGAAATGAAAAATTTAATTTGAAGTTCAAAAAAAAAAATTTCTTCAAATTTTCAACTATTAAAAAAAAATTTTTTTTCCAAAACCTATTAGAATTTTACAACACAACTAATGATACTATGTGATGTGATACAAGATGATTTGAGTGCGAGCCGCTGAATTATTATAATTAAATTCCGTGAAAGGTAAATCTAGTTTTTATAATTCGAACGAGAAAAAAATAGTTTATATTTGTCCGATTGACTTATGTAGGCATGGCATTTGAAAATTGATCAAATATCCATCCGTTCGATATAGAAGTGAAGAGGATGTGGTTCAAGTTTGCGGTCAATAACGACCGCGTACAAAGTATGTTGTTTTGGATACTATCTGAATACCATCTGAAAATTTTCTAAGTTCTGACACAAACTGACACGAACTGAAGATTCTCTAAGTTCTAGCACAAATTGACAAGAACTATCACAAACTGAAAACTTTCCAAGTTCTGACATAAACTGAAAATTTTCTAAGTTCTGATACAAACTGATAATTTTCTAAGTTCTAGCATAAACTGTCCGTTTGTCCGTTTGTCAGATTGTCAGTCTTATTGTTTTATTATACGTCTGCTTGATTGTCCTTTTGCCTGGTTGTTCTCAGCCTTCGATGCTAAGATTAATTTTTTATATTTATTTATTAAATTTTTTTGTATTTTTTATTTTTTTTAAAATTTTTTTTTTTTTAGTAAAAACTTTCATTTGTTTATAAGTAAAAAATGTGTATATTTCAATAAAGAGAAAAAATAGTTTCTTTTCTTATTGTTCCTAAAAGCGTGCTGTGAAAAGTTGTATAATTTGCGCCTAATTATAAGTTAAGTTTTTCATTATTATGCTCTATACAAAAAGTAGATGCAAACGAAAGAAGACGCGCGGAAAGAAATATAAGATGAATGAAATGAATACAAATTAAATTTTAGAAGACTATGTAGATATATAAATTCTTTGTGCAAATACGTAGAATAGGTAAGTAAGACAATTGACTCATATTATAGTTTATTGTTTTGTCTGCAAAGTAAGTCTCACTTCATGCAATGATTGATGCAGTCATGCAAGCATTTCTCCTATGTTGATAAAATTATAGCCTTTTGCTTTTTTACTGAGGTATTCGTCGAAATGATCATTTTAGTTTCGGGAACAGGGTAAAAATCACACGGTTAGGTTAAGGCTTTACTTCTATTAGTTAAACTTTTGAATAAAAATCTTTATAGATAATAGTCTTGGGCCACTTAAATGTGATTTGCTAGCTAGATGACCAAAATATCATTCAAAAAGTTATAAAAAAACATAACTTATATTATACGTCTTATACGGACTAATTCATATGGAATCGGTTACCTGCGACTTTTGTAAGCCTTAGGTTTTTGAATACTTTTTATATATCTATTACAAGTAAAGTTAAATAGATTTTATAAGGGGTGTATATATATTATTCAGATGTTCGTGATTCAACGATGCTGTGTAAGGAAATTTGTCTGATATGTTAAAACAAAGTTTGTATTCAATTAATATCTGCTTTATAAGGGTTCTAAAGCAATTAAAATCAACAGTTTACATATACTAAATGCCAGACAGACCCTATTTCCGTAACCGAACTCAGTGCAGTGTTATCATATTATAAAAAAAAATAAGGAAAAGTATATTCATCTTGGTCTAGAAGTTTGATATCAATCACTTCAAATCAAGCTTAAATGAGAGGTAAAATAATAGTCTAATGGGGGAAGTCTTTTTCAATTTTAAACTTTTTCTGGCATGTTCGCTGATAAGTTTTAATTTTTAGTGCATTGTCTGCGTAAATTTTTTTCTAAACTTGGATCTTTGGAACTTAATTATAAGAATATTTATAAACTTGCAGTTTTCTATTTTAATTTTTTTTTTCCAAGATATTACAAATACGGACGGCCATCCGAGAGACGCAGAAATAAGAGAAAAGAACAGATGAACAATGGGCCCACAACAATGTTGAACTTAAGACATTATGAAATAAAAAAATATGAAACCATTTCAAGAGACGATATTCATCAAGAAGAGGTGATCCTGTCTGTTTGATGGGATTTCAGGGGAATTTGGGTTCTATGAGTTACTAACGAGCAAAATCACGATCAAATCTGAAACGTGCTATCATCAATCGGTTAAGTTGAATAATTCACCTAAAGAGAAAAGGCTGGAAATGAATTTTATTAGGAAGGAAAATTTCTCTTATGATATTATTTATAAAAAAAATAAAAAATAAATATATTTAATTAATTAATTAATAAGGAATAGTTTAATTATGTTATGATTGTTTATTTATTTAGGAAAGTGCTGTTGAATATCAGTAGAAATTTTAAGAAATTTTTCATAAAATTTTTTTTTAATGATCTAAAATCTATGTATAATTTGAAATTTATTATTCCCTAAAAGCACGTAAGTATATGAATAAAGCTCTAAAATATACTTTAAATTAATTTAATGTAGTATGCAATGATTTGGGTTTTCTGTAAGAACAAGTTTTGTAATATTTTCAAAGGTAACGTGAGATCATAAAAGTTAACATTTTGTAAGATGAACAAGCTTGGGAAAATGAAGTTTATTTATATAAAAGATTCATACATAAAAAAGTGGACAGACGGACACACAATTATTTATATAGACAGACGTCAATATATTAACATTTCTTTTTTTTTTTTTTTGGTTTGTTTAAGAGTTATTTCATCCACTGTCAGAGAAAAGCAAAACTGTTTCAATTCAATTATTTCCATTTAACAACAACAATAAATAACATGAAGAAGCACAATGATTATGATGTTGCGAACAAAACACACAAGGCTTTGTGTAATAAAAATCTCATCAAAACATTAACAAAATAAACGTTATTTTTATGAGACGGCAAGTTAAGCTTGTTATTGAGTTGTTTCCTTTACATTAAATAGATTTCTAGCAGTTTAAAATAAGTTGGAAGAAATTTGAGATTATTTTTGAAGTTTCAAAAAAATAAAAACTTTAGGGAGAAATTCTATAATTTTGATCTTCTTTCCTGCTTTTCTTAATTGGCTTCTAGTGCATATTTAAGGTTAAGGTTAAGAGTTTTTTGTTCGCTTTAAAGTCCTTCAAAATGCTCTTGAGTCGATGATCCTTAATTTTCATTGAGTTTTAGAGTACTTGTCATAAATACAAAGATAGAGATAGACAGAGAGAGAGCAAGATAGATAGAAAGAGAGAGAAAGAGATAGATCAGTGTGGATCACCGATTTATAAAGACCGATCTTGAGGTAATGCGAAAGCGATTCCGGGGTGCTTTTGCCCAAATGTCGTATGACTGGAAGTTGGCTGTGCGCTGCTTCTACGTGCATTAAGAAAAGATAGATAGAGAGAGAAAAAGAGAGAGAGAAAGAGAAACAAAGAGAGAGGGAAGAGATAGCAGAAAGAACGAAAGGGAAAGACGGAGAAACATAGAGAGGCAGAGAGAGAGAGTAGAAAAGAGAGATAGAGAAATAGGGGGAAAGGGAGATGGAGAACGAAAAAGAGAGTGAGTAATAAAGTTAGAGAGAGAGAGAGAGAGTGTGACAGAGAGAGAAAGGGCGGGAGAAGGTACGAAACAGAGAGTACGAGAGATGGAGAAAACGAAAATGTGAGAGAGAAAGAAAGAGAGAGAGAGAGAGAGAGCGACAGCGAGGGAAAGGACTGGAGAAGGTACGAAACAGAGAGAAAGAGAGAGGGAGAAAACGAAAATGTGTGAGGGAGAGAACTAAAGAGACGGAGAAATAAAGAGAGAGAGAGAGAGTACGTAAGAGAGAGTGGGTACGAAAGGGAGAGGGTGAGAGAGAGGGAGAACGAAAGAGAACGGAAGATAGAGAGGGAACGAACGATAGATAGAGAGAGAACGAAAGGTATATAGAGAGAGAACGAAAGGTAAATAGAGAGAGAACGAAAGATAGATAGAGAGAGAACGAAAGATAGATAGAGAGAGAACGAAAGATAGATAGAGAGAGAACGAAATATAGAAAGGAACAGAGAGTGAGAGAGAGACAGTTCGAGAGAAAGAGCGAGAGAAATAACGAAACAGAGAGAGAGAGTGAGAACGAAAGAGAGAAAAAGCACAAAAGAGAGAAAACGCCCGCCAAAGAGGGAAAGAAAAGGAAAATGAGAGAGAGAGAGAGAGAGAGAGAGAGAGAGAATTAAAGAGACGCAGAAATAAGAAAGAGAGAGCGAATTCAAGAGAGAGAGTAAAAAGTACAGAGTACGAAAGAGAAAGCGAGAGAGGGAGTGAGAGAAGGATTGAGAGGGAGAGCGAAACATAGAGACAGAGACAGTGCAAGAGGAAAGGCGAATGAAAAACGAAAAACAAAGAGAGAGAGAGAGAGAGAGCGAAACAAGGAGAGAGAACGAGAAAGAGAAAGAGAGAGGGCATCGTTTCAAATTTAATTGAAATCTTGTGCAAGGCTTTATAACGGTACAGCTTCCAAAAGTCATTCTAACCTTCATTTAGATTTCTTCTTTGGCCAATGATGAGTGTTAAGTATCAGTTCAACAAAAAAAAAAGGGATGAAATAATATAATATATTAACACTCTTGTAAAGAGATTTAATTGCAAATGTGTTTTGCTTGCATCACTAAAAACTCATACATAAACATTTATACAAAACATTGTACTTTACGCATCACTGGTCGGTCCTTTTCGGTGAGTGAATGTATGATATATAATAGATAGATGTCGCAATGTGTGTGTGTGTGTGTGTGTGAGACGAATAAACAGCATATGGTCTTGTTAAAGAACAGTTATTGATAGGATGGATAATAAAGTAGTTGTAAGAATAGGAAAGAGAGAGAGAGAGAGAGAAAGAAAGAGAGAAACCAAGATAATTAGATGCGTATAGGTTAGTTAATGTGCCTGTGTGTGTGTGTGCGTACGTGTTTGCGTATACGTTAATTCTTATAACAAAATATCATAAATCAAATGAAGCAAAACTATAAAATAATAAAAATGCGATGATCTCTCTTGTCTTTTCTTTTGTCACATTTTTTGTTTTGTTTTGTTTGTTGTGGGTAAGCGATGACAGAGTAAATTATGTGATACCATAATAACAGTATTGCGGTTGAGTCTATTGTTTGTCGTATTGTTCGCATAATTAAATATATCTGTTAATATTTACGGTTATGCATTTTGTTTTCACATTTTTGAGACAAATATATATAAAAATAATAATAAAAAAAAAAAAGAAAAGGAAGAAAGATATGTTCTGCTGTACATTAGCTGGTTGAAGGTGACAAAGACAGTCTATAAAAACCATATAAATCAAATGATTTTAAGTGAGGAAAGGCGAAGAGGGTGTTAATTATTTAACATTTCTCTTTAGCTTCTCTTTTTTTTTCTTTTTTTCTCTCTTCTCTACATATTCACAATGTAAACAGGTGTTTATTTGTATTATACGATTAAGCAGATGATAATAATAAAAATATATTTGTTTATATGTAATAAACAGAGTTTGATTACGCTTGACTGACTCTGACTCTGATTCATGATGCAAATACTTTAATAAAATTTCTTTCTGGCATCATTTCTATTGCTCTTGAAAGCATTGATAAAGATGATGACATTTATAATTATAAGCATTTATTTGAACTTTGATGGTTACGATATGCGCGACCGATACTCTGTTCTCCCTTTTTTTTTTTTTCAATTATAATATTAAAAAAAAAAAAAAAATTAAAACAAAAAAAAAAGTTCATATTTATATCAAGTTTCGCATACCGGTAGGTACCTGCATATTAATGTTGATGTTGTGCATATAATCATTTGCGTATACGTACGTACTTATGACACAAGTCTCGTGCTTTTTGATGCTTTTGCAGATGACTGTGAAAATCGTTTACCTGAGAAGTTTTAGCGCCTCCATGCAAAATCCTTTTTGTTGCTTTCGTTGTTGTTGTTGTTATGCATTATTCGTTCGCGTATTAAACGATGCAAGCTGCTTTCACATTACATGGCCGTGGCTTGGATGTTGCCTTTGGTCAATGCATGCATAACTTGGTTGCGGCTCTAGCTCTGGTTGTGACTCTGGTATGGGGCAGTGATTGTATGCATGGTTAGTTAATTTTAGTAATTATTTTGGGGCATATGCAGGCAGGATGCCTTCTTCTTCTTCTGATGTTTATGTTATGATAGAATTTTCGTTCTTCTTCTGTTTCTCTTTTTTGTTGTTGTTGTTGTTGTTTTTAAAGTTTCTCTTCTTTTTTTTTTTTGTTTTATTTTTTGGTCTGAAAATTGTACCAACTCTATATTATTAAGCAATAAAAAACATTGAAAATTTAACGTTGTGTTAGCTTATGCGACCTGTACGGTCTTTTTGTGGCCAGAAAGGGATTTTAGTTTAATTCATCTATACAACCATTAGCCACGCAACCGGTCGACAACAATTTGTTAATATTATGCCAAAACAGCAGCAACAACATGAACGATAACAATACTTTTCTTTTTTTTTTTTTTTATGTGCGTGAACCCCAAAAATTAGCCAAACAAAATTTCCGCTTATACCCGTATGTGTGTGCATAATATTTATTGGCCTCCTCCTTGGCCATACGTACACATACATATTTTATACCTTTGTAATGTTTTTTTGATTTTATGTCCAGATTTTATGCTGCTTGCTTTTAAAAAAAAAAAAAAAAAAAAAAACGGGAAAAAGTTATACCAGAACTTATTAACTTTTACAAAATTATTTAACTTTAAAGCAAAAAAAAAAAAGAAAAAAAAAAGAAAAGCCCCGTAACGTTGTTTCGTGATATTAATCATACGAGTGATGATGGTTTGCAGATGACTTTAAAGGATGCTGGTTACTTAAATTAAACTCCTCTTGGCTGCTGGAGTTGCTGTTGTTGAGCATTGAGTATATTTATCTTTTCTTTTAAATTGGTTTAAATGTTGTAACGCTTGTAACCATATAATTTTGTTCTCATTTTTTTTTTCTTTCGTTCTTCTTGCTTTCAACTGCTTTTCATTAACTAACCGATAATTTGATTTAAACACCAGCCTGATGCTACCGCATTATCACAGCATTAAGTTTGTGGTGATAATTTCAACGTACGCGTCATTTTTTTGTCATTTAAAGAGAACGAAAGTGAATAATTATTAAGAAAAATGACAAAAATGATATAATTGAAGTAATAATACGAAACAAGTTTCCTAAATGTTCAATCATCTGTAGCGATTTCGTAGTAAATTACATTTAAAATTCTCCATATATTTATAAGCAAAAAATAAAATAAAACAAAAAAGAAAAGTTTGGTTAAGTAGAGTCTTTTCAATCTATCATCATCAATATTTAATGATTAATCAATGACATGTAAATATCTTTCACACGAAGTGTCCCATATTTTATTTATAGTTTTTAGGTGAAAATATTTGTAAAGAAATTAGTTCGGAAGATATTGTATTTTACTCGCAAGTAGCTTTCAGTCAAGATCGCCGTTTAATAGATATTATCGAAGCAATCAAGTTTCCATCCTTTAAATAAAAAATTAAAATTCGAAGCTGAGCAGTTTAAAATCCTCGAATTTGATTTTGTTTACCTTTCAATATATGGAAGATATATTTCTCTGGTCCTGAAAGAATTTTCCAAAAAATTTAGAAATTAATTAGGAAAACCTTTCCTTTCGTCGTTTGATTATAATTTTCTGTCATTGAAGGCTTTCCAGCTTAGATTTTATTAGAATTTTCTAATAAAAATGTTTAATTTTATATTAAACATTACTTTGTTTAATTCTTTTATTAAATGGAAATTTTTTATGTCATTATTCCCGGTACTTTTTTGACAGTATAAAAAAAATTTTAATTATTCAGAAAATTTCAGATTGTTTTTGAAATTCTCTTTATTAGCATTTACAAGCTCCATAAGGACAATAACTGATAATAATATATTCAAGACAGAAAACAAATGAAGTTAAACGGATAACGTGAGTTAGGAAAGTTAGTGGGGGAGTGGGGTCATCATGTAACTTTGTGATAGTCGCTCTTCTACGTTACGGACAAGATCCGGTTAAGAAATTTCTATAAAGTTCAATTCCTTAGGTTATAAGATAGATGTTTGGACAGTTATTTCTTTCATAAGGTGAAGTCAGTTCGTCTATCCTAACGAATCCTCGAACCTTTGAGTTTGAGAACGAACAAATGGCGGCAAATTGCATATAGAAAATTTCGAACAGAAGTGAGGAAGAGAGAGTAGCATTTTGATTTATTTGACAGTGAGAGTAATCTCTATATCACTGTCAACATGGATAGATTAATTTATAATTATTTTATTAATTATGATCGCTAGGTATTGCATTTAATTTCGTGATACGATAATTAATGGAAATGTCGTATAATAATCACGTGGCAAAGACTTTAACGTTGACCAAAAAAATTAATAATTGAGATGCATAATTTAAAAAATTGAATCCTCAAGCTATGCATCCATTCAATTAGTATTAAGTTAGCAAAGCTGTCATGAATATTGTTGAATATATTTACATAATATATTGAATAAAAAGCTCTTTTAAAATAATTTCAAACAAATTAATTTACTATAAATTTTCATGTAAACATACGTACAGCAAATATATGAGAAAAACTTGCTACTTAAAGAAAAAAGAAAGAAGAAGACGAGAGATAAGATATGAGAGATGAGAGAAGAGAAACGTAATAAATATTCTTTTCGTCATTTTACACAATATTTGACAACATTTTGACAACTTATCCGCGGGCTTTAATTGTAACATAATGTATGAAGTTGTTATAGGGCTTTCGGTTCAACTGATCCGACTCTCATCAAGACATAGTTTTGTTATCGGTCCTTCACGTTAAGGAGCAATCTAAGAGATTTGTTTCCCTATGGATAACGATTAGGGAACGGTTGAGGTTTGACGCTACAAAAGTATTTTGTCGAGTCCTGCTAGACATTAAGAGAGTCGGAGTTTAGTGAAGTTATCTATCAGGGATTATTGAAACGATCATGAATTAAGTTTTTTAAGACTGTATTGTCCATGGCGTATGGGCTGTTTACATCTATATAAAGTATTTGATTTTATGCCTGGGGGAGAAATTCAAATGAAAATCATCCGTGACTTCGTTATGTTCGTTAAACATTACTTTCCGTATGTTTGAATTTGTGGGAATCTAAACACGACTTTACGGGTTGGCTTGGACAAGCCTATCGGACGCAGTATACTTAGATTCGGTCTTCATTTCGTGAAACGAGAATTCATTGCTGGGAACGCTTTTTCTTTTGTTGTGTGATCAATTTGTGATCAATATTGTTTGCTATTATGTCGAAAATCTATTCGGAAAATTTCCTTTTTGGGCGATGATATACATGTTCCTTCGTCTGTGCAGACCCTTACATTCTAGCCATCAATCTTATCTCCTTTATTAACACTCCTCCTCTTAGTCAGAAGAATACTACAAATACTAGAGCTGAAATAGGATGAGCCATTTACGCTTCTATTATCCTCTATTATTGCTCACGGAGGGTCTTCAGGAAACTAAGCTATCTTTTATTTATACCACACTGGAATCTTTTCCATTTTAGGAACAATAAATTTCATCACAATTTTTGTTAATATACGTACTACAGGAATTTCGTTTCATCGTATACCTTTATTTGTCTGATTTGCTATTTCACGATTCTACAATTCCCAAATTACTTACAAACTCTATAAGTTTTATCACTACCATCTTTCCCCCATATTCGTGCAGTTACATATCGTGATTTTCTATCTCTTGGTCGGCGATACATATATGGTATTAGATTGTCTGAAAGCTTTTCCTTTCTATCCATCAAAATTTATCGATGACTTTTTTTTTTGTATTTCTTCCTACTATTCCCACAGTTATTGGGAATTCTAAAATTCTTGTCAATGCCACCATTCTTAGGTACTTAAGCAACGACTATCAACGTTTTAAAATATTCTGTGGGTAGCAATTTGCATAGTGCTCTGTCGAATCATTTTTACCGAGCAAATCCACTTAACCATGATTCCTTTTGCAATTCCCATAATTCTTGTAAACTCTACAATTTTCATTTTTTTTTCGTACTCTTATTTACTGATACGTAAACCCTATTATTCATAGAGGGCTTCAAAAACTTGGGCAATTGTCCTTCAAACCAAAATGCTTTATCGTGTTGAATACATTTTTTTTTTTTTTTTTGAATAGGGTTCAAGTAGAATCGAAAAAGAATTTCGGTAAATTCGGAATAGAAAGCAAATTCGAGAAGAGTGATCTGAAAAACGAATAAGTGAATATATCAGTACTTAAGAATGTTTATTGTTGATGATGAATCGGAGATGAACTTTTTAATCATATTATGCTCTCTTTGTAGCGGTAATTATTGCGGACTAAATATGAAATTCTCATAGACTTGTCTATGGGCTGAGCTACAACTGACATGAGTGGTCTTAAAGTCCTACAGCTTCTGAAAATATTTAATGACTCATTAAGTAAAGTTTGCCTATCCTTTCCTCTCAGCTGAAGAATCGTTTCATCAATTGTACTCAACCGAATTGGGTTAAATTCTTTTAAGCGGGAACCCTACATTGTGTTTTACTTAATGTATAAGAACCTAAGAGCAGTTGGCATTATAAACATGCAATGTTGAAATATTTTTCTTCTTCTTCTTCTTCTTCTTATTTTTTTTTTCGTTCGTACATTTTAACAAATTTGTAACACAACTTGTAAAACGATGCGACGATTATAAAATTAATGATGATGTTCCTTCTATTGTTGTTGTTACTGTTGTTGTTGGCTGTTTTAATAAATAATGATTACATCGTTCTGACAGGCATAAACACAATTTAAGGACAGACTTAAGAAAGGATCTGAAAGTAACTCTTTTTCTTTTATTTTTTATTTATTATTTTTTGTTTAAGCTAAAGAAAAAGACGCGTGCCGCCAACCTAAACCAAAGAAAAGGGTTTCTTTTTAAAGTGCTTTGGTGTTGATGGCATGCTTCATCAAGTGCATCAGTTTTGGCGAGTAGGTGAATGCGCATATGTGCTCGCATAGCGTAGAACAACCCTTTTCGTTGAAGCTTTAGTAATTTTTATGATTTCGAACCCTTTTGCTTGCCCGCCCCAATACTGGTGATGATGATCGAAAATTACTGATTGCACACCTATAGAGACACACAGAGGTAAACAAATACGCAGACATAAATATATTGTATGATACGTTGATGTCTCCCCTTTCTTGAGTTTATTTTGCTCTCTCGCTCGATATATGTATAAACATAAGAATATGACAGAGTCACCAGCAGACAGCAGCTAATTGCTTAACAGTAACATTAACGCTGTTATCTGAGATCGGTGACGTGATCATTGATCATCATCATCATCATCATCATCATTATCATCATCATAGTGATCATCATCACCATCGTCGTCGTTGTCGTTGTCGACATTAAGCTTTTTCTTTGTTTTTCTTCTTCTTCTCGATTACTCTCATCATTAAGTTACAAGTGACGACAGGTGAACTTAACGTACGTATTCGTTACAAGTTAAAAAAAAAATTGAATTTATGTTAATTTATAAAATATGAGAAAATATCGGAAGTGATTTTATTAGGACGTTTTGATAAGTTAAAGAACAGAGCTCTTTAAACACAAAGTTATTGAACTTTTAACGAATTTAATGTTCGCAGTAACAGCGCCTTTTTTTAGTACTTTTTTTGTTCCTCTTTTTTTTTGTTTTCTTTTTGTTCTTTTTTAATATATGCGTGCGTGTGCGTCATCTAAAGATTTATGATCCCTTACAAATTTAGAATTTTCGGTTTTTTCTTTTGCTATTTTTTTCACTTTTGTTTTACAACATAGACGCACACATGACATATACATATGTATTCGTACATGCGTACGTACGCATACATACATACATACATACATACATACATACATACATACATACATAAATACATACATACATAAATACATACATCCATACATACTTACATATATAAATACATACATACATACATACATACATACATACATACATACATACATACATCCATACATACTTACATACATACATAAATACATACATACATACATACATACATACATAAATACATCCATCCATACATACTTACATACATACATAAATACATACATACATACATACATAAATACATACATACATAAATACATACATACATATATACATAAATACATACATACATAAATACATCCATCCATACATACTTACATATATAAATGCATACTTACGTACATACATACCCATATTAATACATACATACATTCATATTTATAAATTCGTATATAGTGATATATATATATATATATATATATATATTCATGCATATGTATATGCTTGCATGCATACATCATACATACAATCATACACACGTTCATACATATATATATATATATGCATGCATACACACACACACACACACATACATGCATACATAGAAAAACATTGCAATGCACTGCGTAGTAATTCATTTGAATCTTTTTTAGTACTTCTTTTAACTAATTGTAATTTTTCAATTAACCTTAAGCCGCTCAGAGCATGAAGCTTTAAGCATGAACATAAACTCATGTAGCACAACTACCGTATTTAGTCATTTCATATATTGTTCGACGTATGTGCAGAAATTTGCTATAAACCCTGACGTAAATAAAGCTACTGTTCTATATATGTATAGATACTATATACATACATACATACATACTTACATACATATATATATTCATATAATACCTTTGGGCGGTTCAACATACACATCTACGTACATTTATATCTGCAATTCATTCATTGCCAATGCATATACAGTAGCGAGTCGAATGGGGAAACAGTTGCTTAGATAGTGAAAAACAAAAATGCCAATAACAACAACAACAACAAATCTACGTATTGTATGCAGAGTTATATATGTGTGTGTGTGTTTGCTAATTCACCTTTGGCAAAACTTTCTTGAGTCTTTGGCAACTCATCAAAGAATTTAGATCATTTGTTAAATTTTACTGCTGCTTATGTAGCGAATGTGCAAAATATACAAAATTGTGTGCTGGGCCATGCAAAAGAGATAAAACTAGAAGATGGAAAAGCGTTAAATCGATTCTTTCGTTTATCTACTCGAAGATTATAGATTTTACCTTTAATGCATTTCAAATTAAAAATGTGCACACAGGAGCGGAACACAAGCTAACCAAATTTACTTGGGCCCCATTTTCAATATCGTTTAATATTTTCAAGCCGTATATTCCGAAAAGGTCTTCAGTCACTTAATTAAAAATTTGATGATTTCTTTAGGTCTTTCAAGAGTAGATATCATTTATTATTATTAAGCTTAATGGAGTAATCCTCTCACGAGCTGGGTAACAGATCACTTCAGTTGAAAGTAAATGCCGTAATCAGTCAACATACGCTCGATAATACAGTCGACTCACTGTAGCAGGTGAACTGGGAGTCTAGTTCCTCAACTGCACTAAACATCGCACTAAACTGTCATTCCTTGTGGTTGGGAAACTCGTTGAACTATTTTTTTTTTTTTTGGATTTTCGGAGGCATGGACGCGATAATCTTACTGATTCACAGATGGAAACGAGTCAGAAGAATTATATTCTGCACCAATTGTGGTGTAGAGGTATTGTAGGTTGGCACGGATGTATGTAACATCCAGAAGAGCTTAAGATAGGCCTATTTTTTATTATCAAAATTATTTTCTGAATCGATTTAAGTCTGTCCAGCCGTCTTTCTGCCTGCTTAAGGTTCTTCCATGTATGCTTGCGTTCGACCAACAAGTCGTACATTTTTGAGACATTTTGACAAAATTTGGTCTACTGACATATTTTTCAAAGGACGAGCGCTATTGCAAACGTATTCCAAAGGACTTGAAAATTGAAAATAGAAACTAATACATTAGTGTTCAAAATAAATGTGAAAAAATTTTGATTGCATGGGATCCTTTTTCGAACCACGGAATGTAATTTTTAATATTTTATGATATAGATGAAAATGAGATCATAATAGCAATTTGACATAAAAATGAACTGTACTATATTTGAACCTTGTGAGTCTATTTTTTGGAGACTATTCTATATATAAAGGTTTTCATGAAAAGTAAGTGCTTACATGACAAAAAGCACTAATTTTTAATATTCCATAGTGTATATTAGTTCATAACAGTAAATTGACAAAAAAGCAATTGTGCTAACTTTGGATTAGGTAGACCTATTTCTTGGACCCCACTACACAAAAAAGTTATCATGAAAAGTAAATCTTTGAATGACAAAAGTATCTAATCTTTAATAATTTATGCTAAAAATTGGTCCGTAATTATAATTTCACATAAAAATTCATTGCATCGAATTTGGAGCTCGTAAGTCTATCTTTTGAACCCCGCCTCATATAAAAAGTAAGCCTCTGTATGACAGAAGTTTCTGATCTTTAATATTTCATGATGCAAGTTGCTTCATAATAGTAATTTGATATAAAAATTAGCTGCACCGAGCTTGGACAAAATAGGTCTATTTTTGGAAATCACGTTATATAAGTGTTTTTATGAAAAATAAAGCTTTGTAAGGTAAAAAGTTCCAACTTTTAATATTTTATGATGAAAATAACTCTCAATCTAACAGTTGAAATTAACGATACCAACTTCGGATTATGTCGGTCTATTTTTTTGATAATACTGTAACATATTTATAATTTTTCATGTTTTCTCTCGAGAAGAAGTGAAGGGTTGTGTTACGCAAAGTGGTATTTATGAGCAGTCAATTATATGCTTTTACTTGTTTTTTGTAGGACCTAGTTTCTTAATGTGTTCTCCAAGAAGTGAAGTAGACGAACTTAAGCGAATCTGTCATCCGAATGTTGACAACTCAAAATTGCCGCGACTTATAAAATTACATTTTTTGAACTCATGCATACTAACTTCCTAGTGGTACTTTCTAAGAACTCAGCTACGAGTGCGGAATCAAATTTAGAATGCGTTTCGCATAGTTCCTTAAATTAAAGACACCTTACGAGCATGGCACTGGTGTAATGATTTTTTAAGGTTTTCCAAGAATATTTTTTTTTTTGTATTTAAATATAGGTTTAAAAATTTACTCATTTTATTATATTTTTTTTCTTTCAAAAAAATGGCAAAAAAATGGTTTTTTTAAGCTGCCATTATCTGCGTCCTTAAGGCGCACCAACATTTTTCCAAATAAAAATTTTTTTTATTGATTTAATAGACGCTTTGAAGCTTCTAGAATATAAGGAAAAGAAGTTTTTTCCATAAAATTTTTGGCTTTTTCGTAAACGTTCCCAAAGACTGCCTATAATATGTCAAATGAACCGATGCTGGAAAGTCATAACCTAATCTTTTCCCTATTGATTTCTAACTTCCCTAATCCACTAACGGGTATCGTTAAAGAGCGTTCGAAATTATTTCAAAGCATTTCTGAACAAAACTATGTTCATGTGGCTTCATCGATTTGATCGCTAAGTTATTGTGAAGCTAAGAACGTAAGAACGAAAGCGAATGCTTCTGCCTGAAAATTAAATGTTTAGGATTAAGTTTTTAAAATTAATTATGTATTCGGTTAAAGAATTATACATTTTCTTTCGCGTTTTTTTTTTTTTGGTCATTTCGGTTCACGCAATGAGTAAAACTTGCGATTCGCTCTTTGATAGATGCGGGACTTTTGGGCATAAAATCTTCGACAAAAAGAACGAGGAGAAATATTTGAACTTTGAAGGTCAAATTTATGGTCTTGGAGTTGCTGGATAAAGAAAAAAAAATATAAAAAATGTATTGTAACTAACTAAACAAATTTTCTACAACATATTCCAAAACTTTAAAAGCATTTTTGTTTTTGAAACAAGATTTTTAAAAATCGCACGCAGCATAAATCCAAAATTTTTCATTTTTTTCCGTGCAATCTTTTTCAACTTCAATTCCAAATTAATGTCAAATTAACAAAAAGAAAATTTTGTACATTTCCATAAGTCCATCCCTCTACCTTAATATAATAAAGTTAAGCTGAGCAAACAGATAATTAAAATACAATAACTCAGGATGAGACTAAGTGAACACTATAGTTCATTTAAAGGGAACAGAATTCTGAATTAATATTTAAAGCCAAATTATATTAAAGAAATCCCGGGGAACACATTGACTGAGTGCAACTCTGGCTTATCTTATCCAAGAATGGCTGAATCCATGCTACGGTTTATACAAGTCCATGATCC
This sequence comes from Glossina brevipalpis, assembly GCA_000671755.1. Classification (NCBI taxonomy): domain Eukaryota; kingdom Metazoa; phylum Arthropoda; class Insecta; order Diptera; family Glossinidae; genus Glossina; species Glossina brevipalpis. The sequence continues at coordinate 3,393,396 of KK351019.1, forward strand.
ATCGTATAAATGATAATATTCATTACAGTTAGAGTTCATAACTCTCAACGGATGAAAAAATTCATAACTAGTTAGGCACTAGGATGACTTAATAAGAACGTTATGCCTACTACATCAGATCGGAACGCTTATCTTCATTTCGTGCCTAAGAATTCACTTCACCATTTAACAGTATGATAAAAAAAAAAAAAACATGGATTCATAGGAACTTAATTTGAAACAATACTCTCTGGAAAATAATGTTGGATTCTAAACATGTTTTATTAATCATTTTTTATTAATCACTTCCATTGAATATTGAAATATACGATAATGACCTAAAAATCGATATTTTTAGAAAAATCCAATTTTATTCTCTAGATATAAGCACGTAAAATAAATGAATTTTTCTTAAAAATCGAATTTTGATCATTTACAAAACGGGTCGCAGACCTCTTTAAGATAAAGAGATCTTCAGATATTGGCAACGGTGTTGCCATTTCTTAATATTGTTTTCACAAATAATTGTTGTTTTTAATACTAATAATTTCTTCTATTACCCATTTTCCAACCAAACCAAAAAAAAAAATTTGGAAAAGAAAGAAGAATTTTGGAAAAGATTTTTCTTTTTTTTCGGATTGATACAATAGTTCTAACTCTTAAGCCCGGTTATATGAGCAAAAAAAATTCGATAAGATGATAATCAAAATAAACTACGGTTGTGATGATAAGTTCCCTTGTGTTTGTCATTATGAAAATTATTTAATAACTTTTTAAAATAATTTTTATAATCAACATAAGCGTATAAAATCCATTTATCTGAACTGAATTTCTTTCAACTGATCTCAACTTAGTAAGATAGCTAAAGCCGACACGACACAAGACTCAACGTACTATTTAAAGCATAGAAACATATAAGAAAGTGAAGCTTAGTGTAGTCCAGTTACAAAGCTAATGAAATTTTATAAAAAATATTTTATAATGAATTTTATAAACAATTGTTTTTTTTCTTTATTTTGCCCTTGATCGTAAGTTCTCATGCCTTACCTATCCGCTATCTAATTTAGAAAATTTTCTTATTATTTATTGAAGATTTTTTTATTTTTATTTTTAGTTTTAGTTTTTTTTTTTCAATAATTATTTTTATTTGTTTTTGTAATAATTATTTTTAAAATTACCACAAAAAATATATTTCATGTTTTATTTTATGTTTTAAGAAGTAGGGGCCCGCGTATCGGCAATAAAGTGAGTGAATGGCGAACCTTCATGTACAAAAGAAAATTTTCGCGTCCAGCCCTTAAGCAGCATTAAAGCTTTAAATGACTGAATGTTCAAAGCAATCTTTTCATGTGTCTTGGCAATCATTACATAAGTTTTTATGTGTAAGAGGCGCAACAACATAAAAGTAGTGGAAAAACAGGAAAACAATTACAATTAGTCAAGAGTTTGCAGAAATTGTGTAAAATTTTTTTTTTAATTTTCAAATAAAAACAAAAAAACAAAACGAAATTCTTTTTTGAAAAAGGAAAGTTTTTTTTGTTTTTTTTGCTTTTTTTCTCGGAATGTGGATAGTAAACGTACGTACGGCAGGAAATAAGTTCTTATATGATACGGTATTTAATCGTAGGTGCGTATTTATATGCCTCATGATTTTTATAAGGGGCACCACACAAATCGATTACGTACGAAACTTCGGTAAGTAAACGTTATGTTATGAATCAATATTTGGTTGATTTTAAGGCAAAGAAACAAAATGATTTTAATAGCAATGCAAGAAACGAAGTAAAAAAGATTAGTTCTCTGTTTGACTTAACAACTTTTCTCTAAAAAAAAAAAAAGAAAAACAGAACAGAAAAACAGAACAGCAACTAAGAAAAGTTAATGAAATTTTGCAACTGCTGGAGCAGAATCGCCACACAAGTTTTCAGGAGGCATTAAACATCAGCCATACGACATTTTGGAATCATTTGAAAAGAGTAAACTACAAAAAGAAGCCTAAGAATGTACCCAAAAACCGTGGTGATATAACATATCATTCAATATTATTTTTCTCGTTGCTAGTTCTCAGAGTAGCCAGAAAGAATTGCACGGAAAGTAACTATATCCAGTGTAAGGTAGGAGGTGCTTTAACATTTAAGCTGAACACATAAACATATAGGAAATAGTACATATTGCGACTTTTGACTACGATGTCCCCTATTTACAAACAGACAGAAAAGCGGACAAACAGACAGAAAAAAGACAGACAGACATACAGACAGGCAGACAGACAGACATACGGACAGACAGACAGATATACGGACAGGCAGACAAACAAACATACGGACAGACAGACAGAAATACAGACAGACAGACAGACAGACAGACAGAGAGACATATGGACAGACAGACAGACATATGGATAGACAGATATACAGAGAGACATATGGACAGACAGACAGACATATGGATAGACAGAGCGGCGGACAGACGGACCTAGGAACAGACCGAAGACGGACCGAGAAACAGACAGAATGAAGGACAGACAGCCAAACTGACAGACGAACAGACAAACCGAGAGACAGAGAGGCTTAAATCAATTCTAAATTTGATGTTGATGAAGAATGCATTACGGGGTCATTGAAGCTTCCGTCTAGATGTTTGCAAACAAAATGACAAACTGAATATGCCTCCATTCTTCTATGGTAGGAATAAAAAAAAAGCGTTAATTATATAAATCAAATCAAGTAGTCTTAGGATAAAGAAGGATAATTTCTTATTTTATTACATTATAGATAAACAGTAAGAAAGTAACGAATATTGTGTCATTTATACCATTTATATGTATGTTTGTATCGACTTACCTTTGAGTAAAATAGTCGTTCGAAATTTTTATAACATTTTTACAACAAAATTTTATAAAAGTAATTTAGTTTTCATAGCTTTGTTGTTCACCACATTAAAGTCACGAAATCATTTAAGGAGAGAACGAAGAAGAAGAAGAAGAAGAAGAGGGATTGTTGTTCCTTTTAATTTAGGTTTCATTCGGCTGATTGTCACATTTATGCCAACAATAAATTAATTTATTGTTGTGTAACTAGGGACGTGCACGCAAAATTCTCCCTTTTCTGTTATATCCTAAGAACAATATATGTGTGTACGTGTATGTGTGTTGATGTGTTTGTGCGTATTAAACAGTTTATTATAGTGTTAGTGTATCTCTTTTATTTACTTAGTAAACCTTTTATTAACAACAAAATTATGGTTATAAAAATATCTTAACCTTTCTCGAGTATTTCTTATATAAATAATGTGCGTGTATATGTGTCACAGAGATCATATCAAAAAATGCACACATAAACAAAGTCACTGAAAACAATATATTCCTTATATGTTTATCATCCTTTTTTTTAATGCTTCCTTCGTTCTTTAACTAAAACGTATGGCGTGCGTTTACTGTCCTTCATAGTATTGTGAGAAAATGTTATTCTCTATAAGTTATTATTTTGGACGATCTTATCTAAGTTAGATGTATCTCTTCACAACACATGTACATAAAATCTATATACATATATACATACATACATATATATATATATATATATATATATACGAATATTTAGGTTATATTTGTCTTTGAGTGTCCTTTCATTAGTTCCTTTGAAATGTTTTGGTTTGTTGTCGGCAGGTGTTATGTCCCGTTTCCTACGCTTCTTCGCAATTATCATAACCAAAGTTATTTTGATACCAATTGGCAAAATAAATTAGTACAATATTTGTTGTTGTTTTTATTTGCAACATTTGCAACAATTTAGAGGCTTTAGAGGCTTTAATATAATTAAAATATTCAACCAACATAAGTCCTTAAGCGGTTCTTGAGTTTGATGATTCCAGAGATTCTAAAAATTAACTTTCACCATCGAGAAAGTGAATATTCCTGCATAATACTTTAAAGAACGTTCGACGTACAACGGGCTTCGGCATATGAAAATTTTCTCTGAACTTCGGTATAAAAAATCCTTCAGTAGGTAGACACAAATAAGGCGAAATGATTAAAATGCCTTTATTTTCTAATACCTGGTATTATGCAAGCCTCATCCTTTTCTTCCATTTATTTTATTTGACCGGCCGCTCCTTATATTGCTCCTATAATTGCTGGTACGATCGTAGACGCAAACGATCCTAGGTAGAGAAAAGGGGAAGAACGTCACTTTGTTTCGAACAATAGTGTGACACATAAGAGTAAGTTGAAAACATATTCCACAAAAGACCAAGAAAGAAGGTCTCTTGTGGTAAAAACATAACTAGCGGTTGACTAACAATTTTATCTAGAAGTCATTAAATATTAAAGCCTGCTTTATTAATCTTTACATCCAATTTGAGTGTTATTAACGGCAGCGATACCTCGCTACACCTACGTTTAGTGTTGCTAACGGAAGCGATATGCCACCAGAGATACTATCGGTAGCGATATTTCACTATATCCAAGTTTGGAGTTGCTAGCGTTAGCGATATCCCACTACACCTATATATAAGTTTAGAGTTACTAACTATAGCGATATCTTACTACACTTAAGTTTAGAGTTACTAGCAGTAACTATATTCTACAACATTTAAGTTTAATTACTAGCAGTAGCGATATCTCATTTTCGTAAGTTTTGAATTAGTAGCGGTAGCGAAATTTCACTACATCTACATTTAGAGTTTGCAACGGTAGCGATACCTTACTAAGTCTAAGATTAAAGTTAGTAGCGATAGTGATACTCCGCTACACTTACGTTTAAAATTATTAGCGGTAGCGATATCTCACTGCACTTATATAAATTTGGAGTTACTAACTATAGCGATACCTCAGTACACCTAAGTTTAGTGTTACTAGCGGCAACAATATCTCGCTAATTAAAAAATATGGTCGATATAGTTTGCTTTGCTTTTGCGAAAATTTGAAAATATTATGAATATAATTAGAAATACATAGGGAGCAACGTTTTCCATACGCTTTCACTTAAAGAGCCAATTGTCTACGTTGCATGTATGAAAAGTTTACGTTATCCAAAAAAAAAAAAAAAAACATAACAAAATTGCGCAGATTGCTTTTCGTTCTTATCGCATAACCTTCAAATCTTTGCTGCTTATGAATTTTTATATTTTTTTTTTTTGTATTCTTTTTTAATTAAACCATATACTTGAAGAATTCTCCTTCTATAAATGTGGCCACTGTGATGTTCAATTTCATTTAGGCCTATTCAATTAACACATATTTTCAATTCATACATGTATTCATCCCGAAACTCATCATATCTGCCGATGTGTTAAAACTAATGCAATGCGATTATCAAGTCAAACAGTTTCCGGCGCCCACAAAGTTTTCTGAAGATAAAAGTTCATATGAGAGAGCTTTTCAAAACTGATGTTTGAAAGTTTTCAAATTTTAATATTATTACGAAATTATCTTTATTTATTAGAGGCACAGTGAGAGGATTAAAACCGCGATAATGATGCAAGCGAAATTCTATCGTCCGATGTCGTACGATGTTGTTGATATATTTAGAGAAATCATACGGTATGTAGACAGTTTTTTCGTATAAGATCGCTTCCCGTCGTGCAATATCGGACAATGCTATTTCGTTCACGCGATAATGTCTGTCCATTAGCCGAATAAGAAAAAATCGGCTAATATTTGGTTAAATTCCTTTGAAGATATAATGATGGAATTACCAGAATTCATTGGTAATCTTTAAGTAAATTGCTTAAGCATTAGATACAAAATGCAATAAATAAATAAGTAATAAAGAGAGAATAGGAATAAATAGAGAATACACATAAAGCAAACAGCATTATAGCAAGATCTTCTTTTGGCGGTATACGATATCTTAACAGAGTGGTAATCTTTTTTAAATCTTCACGCTATTCAACGTTTGATATGAACCTATTTGAATACTTTTCCAACACATTATTTAAAATATTGAATTAATTTAATTCGCGACTTAAATGTTTTTTAAATTTCTATTCTTTAATACCGCAAAAATTTCGTTTAACTGCCAAAAATTATGTTCTCTCCTTGAAGAAAAAATCATTCTGCAAATTATATATATATATATATATATATATATATATGTAAATATCTTGTCATAAAGAATTTGTTCGACTTCAGCAAATAAAATCTTATTATGTTTTTTATTTTTATTTTTAGTAACTACGAAATGCAATTTCATTGGATGAAGAGACATTTCGTCCGAAATCGAACGATAAAGTTTAGTTTATAGCATAATTACTACTTAAATTTCGTAACGCTGGCAAAAAGTGCTTTAAGTATAAAATATAAAATTTCTTTTGTTTTCAAATTACATTTATTCCGCTTTTTTATTTATCGTATAAATAGAAAAATTAAATTGAAAATTTTTCAAATAAAAAATCATATAAAATGTGCTTTATTAACCATTTAGCTGAACGTAAAATAAAAAATAATACCTTTTGGAAAACATAAAAATAACAATTTAATCTTGAAAGACATAAAAAATAGCTCTAACTAAACATTTAAATTTCAAAAATGCGAAACGTACAACAACACAAAGCACTTTTGATCAAATAAACATAAAAATAAATATTTGTTTTTTTTTATTATCATAAATAAAGCTAATGATTTAAGAAAAAAGAAAAAAGAAATAAGTGCAAATGAAGTGAAAATTGTTTTTTTTTGATGTTTCAATTTCTTTTCAATTTATTTATTTATTTATTTATTTTGTGAAAAACTTGATCGCGTGTAAGATCGTATAAAACGTATAGAATGAGTCGTGTGTAAAACGAGGGATAGTTGTGTGTATTGAGTTTTGACTTTTCTTTTACAAGCTTTTTTTATTATTAATTCTTTTGCTTACTGTTGTTTACTGTTTTTTTTATATGTAATTATGGCTTTTTCTTTAATTACTTTTATTAGTTTTTTTTGATTATTTTTTATAATTTTCCTAACCGTTAAAGGATGTCGCCTTTAAGTTGCCAACATTTTTGTTTTACGTTAATTGGATTTGATAATGAATTCACTGTTAAGTTAAGTTTAAATTAAGTTTTTCAATTTATTCTTTTTACTATAAATTCAAATAAAAAAAAAATAAATAAATAAAAATAAAAAATTCGAAAATATTTTGAAAAAAAAAATACCCTGCGTGATATCCAAGCATTATAAAAGTTTTAGCGCTCTTCAAAAAAAAAACCAAAAGCAAAAATTAAAACAAAAAAAAAAAATCAAAAAAAGAAAACACATCAAATAACTCAACAAATTATGGTCTACCGGAGATGGTGAACCATAAAAAAAAAAGGAGAAATCACAACAGTAAGTTAAGGTAACATGTCTGCTTTTATGCGTTTTTATAGGTTTAAATTGGTAAAAATTTCATGGTCATTAAAAGCCCCCAAGTAATACGTATGTATCTACCGTAAAGAGAAAAAAAAAATTTCGTGCACAACAGCACCGACTCATATGCAATTTGCCCACGGGCCATCATCACACGCAGACTATAATTATGTTGTAGGAAATCTAGCTACTGACAGAAAATTTTCAAAAATTTTAAAGTAAGCCTAAGGCTTCAAGTATAATATTTTTCAATGGTTTACTAATAGGGAGAAGAATTTTGATTTAATTAAGAGAAGAAAAAAAAAACAAAAAACATAAGAAACAAAAAGAAAACATCTTCAGTCTTAAACCTTTATTTGCGGGGGAGTTAATGATTACATTTTTTCTTATATAAAAGTTTAATTAAAATAATTTTTATATTAAAAAAAAAAAAAAAATTTTTGCTTGTGGCTGTTTAGTGTCCGTTGCTTGTTCTCTTTTTTTTTTTTTTTCTTCATAAAATTTTGAAAAATTTTTCAATATAATTGAAGGGCGGTTTAATTGACGGTTTCATCATCAAAACCATCGCGAGCATGTAGTTGAGGCAGATGCAAGTGCAGCGCTCAGAAGAATAATTTGAAAACAAAATCATTTGTGAATTTGACAAAAAGTCATGACTCTAAAGTAACTGACGGGGCATACAAAAAACTAAACCAAAAAACTGTAGGTTTCAATAAGTGACTTGCAGCAATTTGTGAAGAAGAAACTCATGTTTAGCTTACTTCTCCTAAAGTAAAACAAAAAAAAAAAAAAAAAAAAAAAAAATTTTTAAAATTTTTAAATAAAAACAAAGCAAAATTTCTTTAAAAAATTTGCCACGCGATCTTTATAATATTTAACATCATCACTATTAAAGGCTTGCGCTCATCATTTTCATTAACCATTAATAGTAATAAAAAAAACAAAAACATTATTATTATCATCAACATCAGCGTCATCATCATCATCATCATCATCATCATCATCACCATCATTTTATCGCCCCAGCTCGCAGTAATAATAAAACGCACTTGTAAGGATAATTCAGGATATTTTCACACATAACTTTTATGTTGTTCACCTGCACACACATACACATATAGGCGTATATAGTCACTAATCTGTAAAAGTGAAATAATACAGTTTTCTGTGTATTTTATTATGTTACACCTTGTCTTCCGCTTGCCGTTGCTATATGTCATTTGATAATCACTTTGCTTTTCGGGACAAACCGGGCACGTGATCATTAATTGCATTATTTTCTGTTTGAAAACACATGTAAGAGAGTATGTCAAGAACGTTAAATAATTTTTGTTACAGATAAACAAAAGATAAATGATTGTAAATGCACAACAACAACACTTGTGAACAAAGGTTTCCGAAATTGCTCTTGATACGCAATTACACACAAAAATTGAGACGAGAACAAACGGATCACCTAATGACTTTAAATAATTGATTAAGAGTAACCGCCGAGAGGATCTTTTTTAACAAAAAAAAGAAAACTGATTATAAAGAAATATAAAACGATCTGAACTGAGTTTTTTTTTTGCAGATAAGGATCAATTCGAGAAATATATACAAAATACACAGGTCACATCTAAGTGAATTTCTGTCACTCTTAATTTGGAGTAGAGAGATTTAAGAGATATATAGGAGAACTTCCGATGATTTTGATAGATAGTTGCGCAACATTTTAGAGTAATTAGAGTAACATCTCTTATGTGTAAAAAATTGTTGATAAAAATATATAAAGTTTCAATCGCTCAATAGCTTAGCAATTATTAGCATATTTAAGAGTAGATCGGGCTATTTCGTACATACTAATCTTGCCCATGGCTTTCCTCTCTATACCTTTAGATTTGGTTGTTTAAAAGCCGAGTCACCATAACTTGTGGAATAAGACTAGCACGACGACTCTCACTAGTTTTTGACTTACAATTGTTTCTTTTAGTCGCTTAATCCAGGGATTCTCCTCTCTCTTAGCAACTCGTATTTCACCACCATCTTACTTGCCCTATGTACTTTTCCACTAGGCTGTTCATTCTGTTGAATGTAAAAATGATATGTATTTCATTTAACGAGTCCTGTTACGGCTAGTTATTGATCTTTTCATCGGTCTTCTGGTTGTTATTTCTTTCAGTTAGTTTCAGAGATTGATCTTTCTCCTCCTCAACAACACATGTTGATCATCATTGCTTTTTTCCATCAATCGAACTTAATCGATGCAAGGAATAGTTAGTTCTCTTCTCTCTTACTAACCAGTGTTACAATATCCAATATACAATGTCTTTTGGTAAATCGAGAGAGACATAAATAGCGAGATCATATCCTCTCTCGTGTTATATTGTTGTGCGATAATTCGAGAGGGAAAATTATACTGTTCTCTCTCAGTTAATCGCTTTGTTGGTCACATTATCATACGATCATCCAAGAGATAGAATGTTCCTCTTATCTCTCACCTAATCATGTTATATACTACATTATTGTCGTCTCATTACCAGACAGAGAATGATCCTTTTTTTGCTCAGCTTATCGTGTTGTAAGTCACATTGTCGTGCGATTTTCCGAGAAAAAGAATGATGCTCTTCTCTCTGACTTAATCGTGTTATAGATCGCATTGTTGTCGTATTACGGGAGAGAGAATGGTCATCTTTTCTTTCACCTAATCGTGTTATAATTTAGATTGTCGTCGTATCATCACCAGAGAGAGAATGACCTCCTTTTCTCTCAGCTAATCGTGTTAGAACGCACATTGTCGTGCAGATCATCCAAGAAAAAGAATGATGCTCTACTCTCGCATCTAATCGTGTTATAGCGTGTTACTGGACTTTCTTTGAACTTTTGTAATGCATTTTTTTCGTCAACATATGAGCTGATTAATCTACACAAAGGGATCTCTGCGTGTATTGTACTCTACTATAAATTTGTTTCTCGCAATCTTCGTATTGCGATCGTGAGTAACAGTGAGAAACAGTGAAAATAGATACATCTATATATAGCTCAGCCGAAGCCTCTAAAAATTTCCTATTGCATTGCTAATCGAACTTACAATGTCTGCGATTACATATTTGTTGCAGCTAAATTTCATTTACTTTATGCAAGACGACCGAAAATCAACGGCTAAGTCAAATGAGCAATTCTTTATCTTCCTGGCATGACGAGTTTCGATAGGCAGCTAAGTTAGTGTTCTATTTCAACTAGTTCTTAAATAGATTTTAAGTGGTTTATTAATTAATTTTTGGAAATTTCTCGGACATAAAAGGCACTGTTGCTTGTATGTTGAATTAGAAAACGAAGAAGAAAAGTTAAACATTCCGCCACTAAATTCAACCTTTATTGGGACTTAATTGATGCCTTGAGGACAACAAATGTTTTATATGTTCCGTTTCAAACCTCACCCGATTCCTTTCAAATGAAGCGATAGAAGCGTTACTGTAACTCAATAAAGTTCATTTAACGAATGTTGGTTGTGATCTTGGTTGCAAAAGAATCTGTATCATCCGACGTGAGACAATATCGCTCAAAGGTAAAAAAAAAAACATCTTTTCCCATGGATATCTGTCGGCCAATGTCGCACGATAAATTTTTTATTGTAAATCTTTTTCTTTTTGTTAAAGTTATAAAAATAAATTTGCTTTCATTGAACCCAATATTAAAACAAATGAAGTGTTCAATTGTTCAATTTAGTAATAAATGTAATGAAAAATAAACCTTTTAAACAAATTGTTTTTGCAATCAACAAAAATGAAATAAACGAAACTATTAAACAGTCCTAAAATTGCCTTTGCAGTGTAACGGTAATCTTAACTTTTGAAGGCATTTAAAATTGCACAAATACATATACACTTAACACATATAAACTTATATTTCTTTTTAAAGTTGCAACCTTGATGCTATTCAATATGTTGGTGAATGCCTTTCAAATAATCCTATAAAATTTACAGTAAATAATTTTTTTTTTCTAAAAAAAATTTTTCAATTAAATCAGAAAAGGCAAATCTGTGCAAATTAGATATAATGAGTTGTTTGTGATTTTTTATAACAAAATCAAAAATTCTTTCATAAAATAATAGTAAATTGCCAGCCGCGCAAAGCTATAGCGTTTTTTATTATTATTATTATATTTCATAAAGAATATTTTGTTCTCAAATGAAAGTTGAGCGCTCTAATTGCAAAAGTGATGTTTTTGATTGAATCGGACAAGAAAAAACTTCTTACGATATCGGACGATTAAAACTTCAGTTTACATCATAAGTTTTATATATAATATTTTTGCTTAAATTTATTGTCGCGTATATTCGGTAGGGTTATTTTCCGAACATTATTTACAAAGGAACAATAAATCTTTTGATGTGCACCATCCAAGAAATCCAAACTTTTCTGATACTTTGCGAAAGAAACCTTAAATATGTGCTTTTGGTTTCTTATATGCAAATCCAAGTCTATCCACAAAACATTTTCAACAACATTATAACCACATTAGCCACTAACAGCATATGTAAGCTTAGCATAATAATGGTTACAATAACAACAATAAAAAATAACACGAAATATATTGTATTCGATTTAGAACGAATCGCTTTATACCCAACATACACTTAAAGACAGATTTTATAACTTAAGAAGATACGTTCTCTCTCAACAAAATACAGAAAGGCATAGGAATTTTGTGATTTGTCATGAAAGCCCAATAATAAATTTGAGAAAAAAAAAATTTAATTATGCCATCTTGCAAGCATGAAGTTAAAAGTCATAGTTTAGGATTTCTTTGCGAAAGGCTAATCCATTTATTACTATAAATCTTGAAGTTAAAAAAATGTTAAAATAATTTTTTAGAAACCATATGGGGTCTAAACCACATCAATTTTTATAGCATCTCCTTGGCCTTATTCATATTAGATAACGATTTTCTATTTAAAAGGAAAACTTAAAACACAACTCAATAGCGAGTGAAAGGCGAAGCAATATATTGATTGTTTTGGACTTAAGAAACGATGGCATCGACTTTAGATAACATTTTTTTACTTTTTGAAACCTAATCTGAATCTAAACTAAAGGTTCTAGATTAATTGTTCACAGAGTTTTTAGTATCATATATTATATTATATATGATACATAGATAAGATACATAGATTTATATAACATTTTTTTACTTTTTGAAACCTAATCTGAATCTAAACTAAAGGTTCTAGATTAATTGTTCACAGAGTTGTTAGTATCATATATTATATTATATATGATACATAGATATGACATATAAATTTAGATAACAAATTTTGTTCTTTTTGAAACCTAATCTGAATCTAGAAAAAAATTTGAAAATTTATTGTTTGAAGAGTTCTCAATATTATATATTATATTACATATGATACTTAAATATGATTTATACATTTAGATAACAATTTTTTACTTTTTGAAACCTAACGTGAATCGGAGATAAAAGTTGTACATTAAGTGCTTAAAGGGTTATTAATATCATTTATTATATTATATATGATACATAGATATGATATATAGATATAGATTTTCTTTCTTTGGACGCAAAGTCCTCGTAATTGTATGATTAAGTTTATTATGTGAAAAGCTATTGTAGATTTTACCCAACTCTCAGATCCTTAGGTAACTTTCACTGAACCTGAGTTTTGGACCAACTTATCTAAACTTTGATTCTTACTCGAGAAGAATGCAGAGTAAGAAACTTGAATTTTTTTTAAACAAACTTATCTAAGCTTTGAATATTATTTAACAAGAGTAAAGAGCAAGAAATTATGACCAAATTTGGAAAAAAAAAAAAATTTTTAGATTATAATCTTTACTTAAATAGAATGACAAAAAAACGAATGCAATTGCACTTGGCTGAGTTGATTTTGCAACTCATAACAAAAAACAAAATATATTTCATTTATGAAATGTTTAGTACATATTTGCATGGTTTGCAAGCCCTTGTTATATTTAACATACTTCCCGTGGTGACTATGTAAAGGTATTATTTAAATACAAACCCCAGAACACAATAAAAAAAATTTTGAGTAGATTTACCCACACATACCATAGAAGAAGAGGAGGTCCTTTCATTGGCAATAACATAACTAAAGCCATGTTAGCGTATGAAAATCCACTTAAAGTCAATTGTTGTTATGGACCTTCTGGTATGTGTGCGTATGTATAATGTGCGTTTATATGAAAAGAAGAAGATAACCTGCAAAGCTGAGATAAAACTTTGACAGAGTACTGCCACTGTATGCCACATTCCTATCCTATCCACACTCACGGTTACTGCAAAAGTAAGGCAAAGACGTTAGAAGAGAATACAGTGTTAGTATCGTTGTAATGGTTGTGCTAAATAACAACAGCTCAGCACTCAGACTTTTCCCATTCAACGGAGCGTATTGTAATGAGATCAACTTGTTTCATTGTATAGTCTCACATGTTTATCTTCTCTATTTCTCTTTTTTTTTTTTATTAAATGTTGCAAATGCGTACGAACGTACGTCCACCCATAACAGTAAAAGACCTTTTCAAAGTTACGCCTGACTTTATAAAGCACTTTTGTTATTGTTGTTGTTGTTGTTGCTGTTGTCATTTATAAACACTTTAGTAAATTGGGTGGAATTTTTTTTTTTTTTTTTTTTTTTTTGAAAGGATATCATAAGCTTATCCTCTTGGTAAGGGTGTTGTTGATAATAATTACTGATTTTTTGGGTTAACACCCATCGCTTTATGTCGTCATATCTCAACCTAAAGGCACTTGAATGTGGTGAATGGTGAGAAAAAGCAAAACAATTACTCAAACCCTATTGCGTTTACTCTGTGAGATGAGATAGCAAAAGTTTTTGTTATTGTTTTTTAGTTGAGAAAAAAAAAGAAAGAAAGATAAAAACTGTGTGAGAATTTTTCACTTGAATTTTTAATCTGTTTGTTACAAAAAAAAAAAAAAAAAAAAAAAAAAAAAAAAAAAAAAAAGAAAAAGAAAATCTGAGTATTACGCTTGTATCTCTACCTGAATTGATACTAAATTGTTGGCGGGATGTGACACGCGCATGGTATGACAGTGAGCGTTGACTTTTTTTTTGCGCTTTGACTTTTATTTCTTAATCGGCTTAATGCGGTTATTCATCGACGCCGTCAAATAGGAAAACTGTTTAGCAGTAAACGCTTTGGTTGATAATTATTTGATGATAAAAATTTAGTTACTTAGGATTACTTTTAATTGAATTTTCATGAAATTTTCATGGACTTAGTGTAATGAAAAGAAAAAGAAAAATAAAAACATAGATAAAACAACTTAAAGCCGCATAAGTCCGATAATTAAATGTCTCGCCCCAATTTACGTGATATTGTATTCTTTCCACTATAAAATTAGAAAAATTAATTTTTCTTGAACCCTTCTATGCCAGGGTTCCGAAAAATATACCAATCTGATTCAAATTCAACGCATTCGATTCCTATCTCAAATCGCTATTGTGGATCCAATTTTCATTATAATATATTCTATTAAAAAGCAGATCTTGTAGCCATATATGGATTTATTTTTATAAGAACATTTACAAGTGATAAAGTTCGAAAAATGATTGCACCCTACCCAACCTTTTGACCGGTTTGATCTCAACCTAGAATGGACGTATATTAATTTTGTTAGTTCGTTTACAGAAGTAAACTTCAGAAATCCCATAAACGATATCGATTAGTATTGTATTTAGAATTGATTTAATCATGTCCGTCCGTCCGTCTGTCTATTTGTGTAATGTCTGTAGCGCACATCTTTCTTGACCACCAAAAATGAATATATCGGCTTCAAATTGGGAAGATCTTGCACGCATGTTAGTATTGAAAAATTAATCCAAACAGTTCGTAGGACATTCAGTATAACCTAAACTAAGATCAACTCTGTTGTCTAATTGGATATTTTGCCAATTACTCCTAAACCACAGTGGATGCAAAGACAAAAACTTGCAAATATATTCTACGAATTATCTTATGAGATATTTGTGCAAAACTCGGCTGCTGCCATGTAGTTCTATGGAGCGTTGAAATTTCATGTTTTTTGTTTTCCGAGATATGTATAATACTGATACATTAACTTCAAAAACTCCATAATACATATGAATGTAAGCATGTCCGTCCGTCCGCCAGTCAATTCACCCGTTTGGTCGGTTATCTCTGCAAGGTCCACAGCAAGCATACTAGTGATCGCAAAAATTATGATATGAAGTTCAAATTTTGCAGATAAGTTTCAAATTTTTGAACGCAAGTTGGTATTGAAAAAGGGACAAACCGATAAAGGGATGCACTTACATGAATATCGTCCCTGCCTTCAGGGATTTTTGCTGATTAATCATAAACTGCAATAAATATAAATATAATAAAATAAAAGATATTTATCACTCATGCCGGATGTTTGAATTGAGTATCAAAATTTCATTAAAAGATTTCGAAATCTATGAAAGAAAGGATCAAGTTGAGTCAAAACATAACTCTGATTTGATTAAAGTAATAAAAAGTGTGGCTGTCTCAAAAAGTTCGGCTTGTTGCATGAGTCCGAAGTCTACCCGTAATGCGTAACGAGTAATAAAGCTACGATTTGTGCTCATTTTCATCATAAAATATTATAAATTAGTTCTATTTACCGCATAACTATGTTTACTTTTCATAATAAAAGCTCGTTAAGAGGTGATTGAAAAAAGTGTTTTCGCGCGGTCCAAGTTTTTATTGATCTGAAGTTAGCCCATACTTGCCTGGCCCATTTTTTTATATTTGCTAAAATATGGATTAACTTCGTACCAGTAAGTTTTTCTAATTTATTGCGTATAGCAAAGTTCTAACTTGCCTCGATTTTTTTTTTTTTTTTATATAATTACTTCTCAAATGGGGCATTTTATATGTGGTGTGGTCGTAAAAATGGTTTGATCGAATTCATTTTCCATAGCGTTCGTCCTTGGGTCAAAATACGTCAATAGACTAAATTTCGTCAAAATATGTCAAAACTTGCCGTCTGTAGTTTGAATATATATGGAAGGACATTAGGCAGACAGACAGACAGACAGACAGGCTAAAATCGATTCGGAAAATGATTCTGAAACGATCGGTATAATAGAAGGTGGTTATCTGCGTGTTACATACTACACAAGCTTATAGGGTATAATAAATTAGGTAACATTTGATAGAAACTGCTAACAACATTTCATCTGAAGTTTGTAAAGTCTTAATATAGGCCTCGCACATTTTCCTTCACTAACTTTCTTTAAAGATCGAGACTGTAGCGATTGTTTCACTCATTTATTATACAATCTATTGGCTTGACCGAGAACATATAACCGGTGACACGCTGTTTCAACTTTTTTTGTTGCCAAAAACCCGAACTTGACGACGAAATGATGACATTCAGTGAACGCGTAAGTTTTACTTTAGCGATCAGAAGAAGCAAACGAACTAAATTCGAAAAAACAAAAGTGGCAACGCTACTGCCGAGAGATAGAAGTGAACTAATATCCGATCTGCAAAATCGGTAGATTTTTCATTCTTATTTGTTAATAAGATTTTAAGTCAATTTAGCCCGTTCCGTTTGTACGAATTCTTCACCTTTAGGCGAACACGCTTAATATGGCAAAAAGCTTACAATAAATGTAGAATATTTCTTGCAAAATGAGAATAACTTATTGATTTTAAGTTTAATTTAATTCTTAATTAAATTTTCTATTTTTAATGCTGTGTGTCCTAAACTCATCATTATATGCGGTCATAGCATTATTCTCTTGTGTAACTTTTATCTTTTGAAACATTCGTATTTTTTTTTTTTTTCTCAATTAAATTAATTAAAATCTCTTCGACTTACTGTGCGATGACATTGCAATAGTAATCACAACCACAACAATACTTATTATAAATTTAATTACAAATGTTTTTTGTTTCTTTCTTTTTGAAGAACATCCACCCATACAACGGAGAACATTTGATGGCGTAAAGCGGCAACTTTCCTTTATCTTCGTTTAATAGAACAAACAACAACAACAACAATAACGATAATAATAACAAGAAGAAGAAGAACAACAATAACGATAACAATAACAACATTCATCATAATCATGGTGGGTGTGTTATGTTGTGGTGTTTGTCACATTTGTGATCAACGCTATGCTACGCGAGTCGCGTGTCTCTTGAAAAAAGCGTTGCGATTGGCCGTAACGTGGGTGAATCGTTGCGCCATATGCTGTAACCGTTATGCTGGAGCAATGCTTTTTATGGTAACGGTTGCTATTTCAACTTGTTTTTCAAATATATTTACATTGTTGTTGCACTTGTTATTGTTTTTGTAATTGTTACTGATGCCTCAATGATGGTAATGGAATAGCATGACTTTACTTTACGTTCGACTATAATGTTATTGTTTGTTTACAGAGAAAAAAGGGGAGGTTCCTTTTTCAATTCAAGCACAGTGTTCTAAGGTATTAAAAAAACGAATTTAAAAATAATAATTTAATTTACAGATGAATATAAACATGAGTATAAATGAGTTGTATGTGATGAGTAGTGAGTAAAAAAATATAAATGATGAGTATAAATATAAATTTTTAAATTTTTATCTATATAGAGATGATTCAATGGTAGCATTTTTGATAATGAATTTTGGATTAAAACAACTTTGTGTGTGAACAACCAGAAATGCACGATTATACACACGATTGGGCTTCTTTATATATATCAAATTAAATCATGCCGATTCGTAATGGACTTTACTTGTACGGGTAGGTACTTGTTTATAAACATCCTGTATTCATCATATCGTAACAATAGAGGAAAAATGATTTTAGATGAAGTTAACCACTACTGAAACATTCTCATATATAATATCTTTTATAACATTATATATAATATCATATATAATATCATATTTAATTTCATATATAATATCATATATAAAATGCAACTATAATAAAACCTGGTTATTTGCTGGAATATTTTGGACCAACAGCTCGATTCGTTTGCTATCGGTTTGTTTAATTAGATGAGAAATTTTAATAGCGATCGTTGACTTAACATATGAGAATTATTTTTTTTTATAACGGCCAGATATGTTGAACTCATTTGTTCTTAAATTAGTTTTAAAGCTTGATACGTATATAGGTTTTATTTATGTGATAGAACTTTCAACTATTGTAATGACTACTATATATTTGTTACTGTAGATATATTAACTATTCACGGTATTTTAGAAGATTGTTTCAGATTAAAATTTTTGTGTTCATAACAAACTTTTGAACCTTATTTATATGATAAATTTGTGACTTGGTTACTAACTGGCTGTAAGTCTGTCATTAGGTTTAATAGTTATTATGTATAATGTATCAGAAATTATAAGTCAAAAGCAAATCCAATTTAAGTATACCTTTTAGTTTTTCGTTTTTGCAAAATATGTTTTCAAAAGCTTGAACTTTGCAATCCGAGCAAGGCTCTCTTTCATTTTCAATTTTATTTTGGTATTAATCGTCATTGATTTGACCATTTTTTGAATCAGAAAGTTTACCTTTTTAATACCTTTCCTTCAGTGTTTATAATTTAAATAATGACGATTTCATGGATTCGCTACGAGTTACTTTCTATTTACAGTAAAAAAAAATTCCAAAATAAGTCTAAACTTATTTTCAATAAATTTTCACATTTTACTCCACTGTTCATACAAAAGCATTTTATGTAAATCTCATATATAATGCACTGAGAAAGAAAGAGATGGCCTATACATACAGTATTTGTTGTTGTTATTGCTTTGCTATGCTATGCTCTTTTCCACCAATCATTAGGCAGATGCTAATAGTAGATGGCGTCAGCTGCGATACTAACGAATATATAAATGTAAACGTGGTTGGTGGAAAACCCGTTCTTTAAGGTTTATATGGGAGCAGAGAACTGGTTTTTAAAGCACTTGTATAAAATTAATTTAAAAAAAAAAAAAAGAAAAAAAAAGAATTCTTCTGTGACTAAACATACCTCAGAAGTAAAAGGGGTTAAATGTAGAGCCGTAGACTGTTTACTCCGCTATTGTTCCACCTTTAAGCATTGATTCCAACTGGTTACTTAATGTGAACATTCCCTTTACGTTTACTATCGGTTTTTTTTGTTAACGTTCCGGCAACCAAAGTTTACGTTACTTGAGCTCGCGCTTTCGCAACGGTCTATGATTACACTCGTTGTTCTCGCACATAAGGTAATAATAACACCAACACCAACAACAACAACAACAACAACAACAAAGTCAACAAAAATTATAAAAACAACAACAAACCGTTGATAATAGGCGGCATTAGTGTGGCCAATACATTCATTATTAGGGTAACTTTTCGTGAGGCCGGCAAACGGCAAAACCCACACGGTAGTCATTCGCACGGCAGACAGTAACGACTACATTCTTTGCTTTGAACGATGGTAGTGTTGATTAAACAGCAGCTATATTAACAACTTAGTTCACGGATACACAAAAAAATCTTTAAACGTTTAATTTTCTGTTGTTGTATTTTTTGCTGGCCTCTTCTCTTGTGCGCTTTTTCGCTGAGTTTCAGTGACAATGCGAACAAGTTTTGATGAATAATTTAAAAATCATTAGTTAGTGGATTTGACAGTTAAGTGAGAAAATGTGTAAGTGTTTGTGTGTTACTGTTAAGTGTTAATTTGAAATAAATAAAAAATAAGAAAACTAAACAAACAAACAAAAAAAAAAAAAAAACAAAATTATTTGATTAATTCAATGAAATCAAATAAAATGTACACAATCTGGAGAACGTCAAGCATTTAAAAGAATAAAACCAAACTTGAAAAGTAATAAATTTTTCTTTTTTAAAGAAAAAAAATTAAAGTTTCGAAAAAAATGTTCTTATGTAGTAAATTTAGCTTTACTTGATTGATTTAGAAAGCTTTTCCTTAAAATTCAAGTTTCCAGTAAAGCTTGATTAATTCAAAAAAATAGTGTTTTTTCAAATCGATTTCCCATCATACAGTTGTCTCTTAAGTGAAGGATCAACTTTCGTGGTATTGGAACATTCTTGGGACTTTATTTATTTGCGTTGCTCGTAAAAAGAGTTCTGCAAATGGGCTTAACAAGAAACTTTTAAATGCTTCTCAGGGGACTCGAATTGTTTTAAAAAACTCTTTCACCTGAAAGCCCGTAATCGTATAAATTTCTTTCTTAAGCTCTTAAATGTCGCACATATTCCAATTTTTGTTATGTAATATTTCATATTTATTTTCAATGAAAATCCTGCTGTCCAGTAAGTGGGCTGAAATATTAAGCCAAGCAGAAGAGGTAGCTTCAGGTTTGACAAGTGTTTTTAGACTGCCTACTATAGAGACTGAAAGCGAGAGAAAACGAGATAAACACTAACCTTTGGCTTCCATGTAAAAGTATTTGTTTGTAATAATTTTTTGGAAACTTATAGAGAAAATCCTTTTTAATAAGCTAACAAATTTCAGGATGGATTTTAGATATCTTTGAAATATTTATTTTCTAACTGAATTGAGTCCGTCCATTGACCAATGTCTAGTGAAGGATACAATAAGCTTTTTTTTCTATATATGAGCTCTATAGGGAGTTTCTGTGATATTGACAATATCCTGAAATATAAGAATAATTAAGAATTGAATAGAATGGGATTTATTTCAAAGATTGCTTAGGATTGTAGAGAGGTCACTATCATTTCGGTTTAGAATGTACGGGTTTTAAATAAAAGGAATATATTTCAGTACAAATTTCTATGATTAAAACAAAAGCAACAAAAACGGAGGAAGCAGATGGGTGAATGGATGGATGGACATTTCTCTTTGAACTGAAGTCCTTTGATATTTTATTTTCACGATTCTGTCTCACATTTCCGAATTGATCATTAAATTAATTCTATATTAGATTAGTAAGAGTAAAGATCTGAAATAATTCATTTTATCTAAGGCTGCCATAAGTAATTTGATACTTGAATTGAAATGAATCACTGGCTTCTACTTATAAGTTCGCAACTTGAAGCTTTCAATCATTTACCTATGGAAGTTTATTTACAGTTTTTTCGTTATTTATAACATGAGGTGCAGGGTCGGAAGAATAGAAGGTCGGTAGAATACAAAGGCGGAGGAATAAAGGGTCGGAAGAATAAAAGTTTGGAAGACTAGAGATGGGGAAGAATGATGAGTCGGAAGAATAGAAGTTCGGAAGAATAGAAGTTCGGAAGAATCGAAGTTCGGAAGAATAGAAGTTCGGGAGAATAGAGGTTGGAAGAATAGAAGGCCGGAAGGAGGAGGAGGAGGAGGAGGTTCAGAAGAATAGAGGGCCGAAAGAATAAAAGTTCGTAAGAATAGAGGGTAAGAAGAATAGGGAGTCGGAAGAATAGAAGTGTGGAAGAATAGAGGGTAAGAAGAATAAAGAATCGGAAGAATAGAAGTGTGGAAGAATAGAGGTTGAGAAGAATAGAGAGTCGAAAGAATGGAAATTCGGAAGAATAGAGGGTCGGAAGAATAGATGGTCGGAACAATACAAGTTCGGAAAAATAGAGTTTCGGAAGAATTGTGAGTCGGAAGAATACAAGGTCGGTTGCTAGATCGATCTCATTAAGGACTACATGGTGTCTCTAATACACATAATGATGCGCTAGAAATTAAATGGGAAATCTTGTAAAGATTTACGTTTTAGTGGTTAATAAAAAACATACTAACGATTATTAAGGAAACTTAGAACAGAATCCTCTTTGAAAATATCATGTTTGAAAGGTTAGAAACAATTACATTTCTTCTGTCTTATTTACGAATGCTCTCTATGAATAATGGTATTATTGAGATCTTGAAATCTCTATACGGTGGTTTAAATACCGGAGAGCTTATAAAGTTTATACTTCATCTCGATTAATTTGGGTAGTGGTTAAGTTGAAATCGTTTGTGTTTGCCAGTTGAAATAACTGTGACGATCTAAAAGTTTCCTCTAAAAAAATGAGAAAAGAAATTTAAAGTAAAATTATTAAAAATTTAAAAACTTTAAAAGTAAAACAAATAGGTCTTCGGTTCCGTTCGTAATAAAAAGTTAATTTTCCTTGTCTTTAGATAAGGAAGCTTCCTGTTAAAATTTTACTAAAAATATCAAGCTGTGTTTTAGTTCAATGTTTTTTTTATTTTAAAAAAATTTCCAGGAACAAATTCAAAGACCAATTAAATAGATTCAAGGCAAGCCAATGCTTATCAATAAACTAAGAATGAATAAGTCATAATAATCGTGTAACTACTTAAGAGGTGTTGTTAAATATATTATATAAATAAAGTCATTTGAAAGATCATGTATTCGTACATAATTTTATCTTGCAATCATACATAATTACGCGCGTACATTAATTTATATAAATATGTATATAAAAATTATATATATATATTTACTTTTTCATTTATACATAATAAAAAGACATGATATAATTATCATAATTTATATTAAAAACTTTTCTCATATTAACAGAGACTAGCGATGGATGTTAAAATATTTTATTCAAGAGATGAATAAAAAAAAAAAATTTTTTTTTCTTTACAAGTCATTTCTGATACTAAGACATATAAAATTGCTCTCACATTCCCAGGAAAATGTCAGATAAATATCAAATGCTTCAAAATGTCATGCTAAATACCTCGATATCTCTAATTGACGTTTTAAAAGTCACTCTTATAAATATTAAGTGAAATTATTATAATCCCTTGAGAGCAAAATTAAAACAAATGAAATAATTAGTTAATCGTAAATTAATTCGTTAAATAATTCCCTGAGACAAGATCAACTATAATCAGTGATGGGCTTTCAAATTTTGTTACATCTTGAGTTCGACAAAGATTACTATGATTTGCAAAGCTAAAGGAAACAATTTTTTTTTTTAATCTGCTTTTTCTGATTTTGTCATAAATTTATCAATAATTAATTAATTGAAAAGAGATAATTTTCCATGTAAACGCGATTAAAATATTTATTTTATTTATATTAATATTAGCGATTATATTAATTCATACATAAATAAGTTTCTCGTATACGAACTTTATTTGTTTAAGATCGGCACACAGGTTAACTTATCTCACTTAATTAAATACAATTTAAATTTAAATATAAAATTATAAATTATAAAAAATTCATGCTTATTTAGTCCAGTGACAAGATATTAATAAAAATGTTTTAATTAATTTGCATAAAATTTCATTATTGATTTTATATTATTTGTTAAAGAAGCGTGAGAATTTTTTAGTAAACAGACTTATGAAAGCAGAGGAAGTTACATAAAAAATGAAAAATTTTTTAATATATTCTGTGAAAGTCCCTTTAAATTCATTCATTGATAAGCTTCTTATAATTCATTCACAAAATTTTGAATTCATTCATCTGATCATGAGTTTTTTTTGTAAAATTTAAGCAAATCGAACGGAAGCGATATAAATTTAATTTTCAATGACAAGAAACTTGAATATAAAAAACATTCGTAATTTAGATACACTTATTTATGGTTGATTTCGATCACAATATGTATATATGTATAGAAAGGAAGTTTAAATAATATTGTGAAAACTTTTCATATTTTCGTTTATGCAGAGTGTCCCAATAACAGTTCACTATTTTAAAATTTTCACAATTTCATAAATTGCTTGTTTGGGCTCCCTAATAATCTGAATCTTGTACGAGTGAAGCTGGAGGTCTTTCCACCAAATCCGCTACGCAGTGCTCCGTGAAGTTTGAAGTTGTTGAGAACGATGCCGAGTTGTTTTTTTCGGGTAATCGGCGACAGTCTCGTTTAGAGCAACAATGTTTTCAAGAGACTGACCGGTACATCGGTGCAAACGAGACTTACTGTCTATAATCGACTAAGTTTCTTCAAATTTTTTGACCACTCTTCGAATTGTTGATACATAAGATCCACCTTCTCCATCGAAAATTCCGCGAAGTTTGCGAACGATCTCGTCACGATGGGTTTCGATAATTATAACGCCTTCTTCTCTTGTGTAGCGTTCTTTTTTCTATAATCCGAACAGTCATAGGTGACAAATGTCAAATTCTCGAGTTGCCACTTGTATAAAAAAAAAGTGACACAAAATTTAAATAATGCATTCTTATTAAGATACCATGTATACGCTCGACAGCAATTTCATACGATATGATCTCCTGCTAAATTTGCAGCAGATATCTGTTAAATTTCTGAATGAATCTTTTTTGAAATATTTTGATATCGAATTTGTCGGCAGATCCTCAGACGGATAGGTGAATTAACGGACAAATGGACGGACGATTATGGAAAATTAGTAGATTCAGTAAAAGGGTCTTAGGAATCTATGTGTTATGAATTACCTGAACAATGTTTAAAACGAAATAATTTATGCGATACATAGAATAATATTTAGAATGTGTCGAGTAGAGAGAGACGAATGGCTAGACAATTATTCATCTAGATAGATAAATAAAGATATTGGCAGATACAGAAACGGACAGGCAGATAAGTGGACGGATGGGAGGATACATTGACAACCAAGCAAAGAAGAGCATAATAGCAAAACAATGGGATATCAAGCCGATGAATTACATTTATATCTTAAGGTGTCCCTGACGAGTGTTCAAAAAGGAATATATAGTAAAAAATGGTACGAGATAAGCAAATGATTATCATCGAAAGAAAGGACCAATATACCGGTTGAACTCTCGCCAGATTTAGTATTTGCATACAGTATTCAGCTTAAACAATTTTAAATTAATTTTGATTTCACAAGCGATTAATGATTTAATATTTATCTCTATCGGAAAGAGTCGCATTAGATTTTTGTATTGAAAGTTGCCACTGATAGGACTTGCATTTATTTTTTTCATTGTAGTATTAATTTACAACTTAAACAAAAGGATAATAAGTGAATGTTATAATTTCGACTTAAAAAATACCCGTTGTAGTCTTTAAAAAGTATATATGTTTTGACTTAATTTAGCTATGGCCGGTTATCAATTCGTATTCTGGTCCATCTATCTATCGTCTAATGTTAACTTCTAAGGTAATTGACCAATTAACGTGAGCCTAAAGTTAATAAAATTTACTACAATTTAGACATATTAGCTGGAGGGCACGGATCTTCGAAATGTGTCCCATGCTACTCTATATGTGTCTTACTAAATTTGTTAAAAACGATTTGAGCAACTTTTTACGAAGCATGGCTTCTTTGTCTTGATCATGGACTTGCCTTTATTCATATGTTTTATTCAACTTTTTTTTTTTTAATATTAATCTTTCCTTCTTGTCGCAAACAATCATTTTACTGAACGCAATCTGACGAAATTGATACGAAAACATTCGAGTTTGTTTTTTTCTGTCAGAACTTTAGAGTCGTGCGAGGCATATTACAAACGACAAATGTTTTATGCCACTGGTAACTTTTTTAAAAAGTTTTTCTTAAATGAAACTTGCGATAAAATATTATGGTAAACCTAAGAGGAAATTAAAAATTGCAGACAAATTTTATATTCTACGCATTTTCTACATTAAGAAAACAAGAAAACGTGTCCTGAATTTCCAATTGAAATACAAAAAGTATTATTACTAGCTCAATCTTTATTATACTAGATTCGTTTTGCAAGTGGTTTGAAAATTTTCTAAGCTAATCGGTAATTTTGAAGGCACTTATTTGCCTTTTTTAGTGTAAATAGTTTTGCATGTTAAATGGTTATGCGTTCAAAAGCTAAAACTATATTTCATGGTTAAGTTCTGTTAACTCTTAATTAGATGAAATATTATTAAAATAGAAATTAATTTGCTTGACCGTAACTAAAAGGGTCATTTACACAATTTCAGAAAAAAAAAAACACGCTAGCATGTCTGCTTCTATTTCTAATTCTACTTCTTCTTCCTTTTCGTCTTTTACTGCTAGTTCTACTTATACTTTTCTTTCGACTTTTAACATTTTTTGGAGGGAGAGTTTTTTAGGGAGAGTTACAGGTTTTCATTAACAACTACGTGGGGTTAAATGATTTATTTTATGCGTTACAAAAATCAGGTCAGTAAAAAGCATAATAATTCCTTGAATAAAATTTCATTTTTTTTATTTATACTTTTTGTTTTACTTTTTATAAGATTTCTATGACCATTGACAAGCGTTACATACTAATTCCTCGGTTTTTTGTTTAGTTTTTTTTCTTTTTTATTACAAAGGAAACGGAAGTAATTTGGTTTGTGTTGGGTGCAATGAAACGTAGACATTTGCATACGTAAGAACAATTGGTATTTTTTCGGTAATTCTTAGCTTTATTAAACAAAAGAAAATCAAACAGTATATGCTAAGCACGGCATTTTATTTACTATATTTTGGAACTAAGCAAAGATCTATAAAAATGTATATAGATATAGCGGGCTTGACTTTAAATCAATCACGCAATAGAGTCATTCTTTCACGAACTGCATAGCAAGCAATACGATCCTACGGAAAATAAATATAGGCCATATTCATAGTAACTATCAAAAAAGAAAGCTATTGAACATTATTCGATATTGTAATGCATTCACTTTAATGGTTGAACCAGAAGTATTTTTGTTGAAACAATGTGATCCAACCGCACTAACCTGTCACTCGGTTGGAGACATTACTTAGCTAAGATTCTTAGTTTTTTGGATCACCAAATGTACTAGTTTTACTGGTCGATGTACCTAAGCAGATGGAAATGAGTTTTAATAGCTTTTCAAATAATTTTATTTCAAAAGTCCTGCTTTTGTTTATGCATTTTCAGTTTTCAATTAGAGAATGTATAGCGAATATATCATGAAACGTCGTAGCCTTTACTTATTAAATGTCACAGTAAAAACAATTCTGTGTAGAGAATTCAATGTAGACAATTCAATGTAGACAATTCAATGTAGACAATTCAATATAGACAATTCAATGTAGACAATTCAATGTAGACAATTGTAGACAATTCAAAAATGGTATCAAACTTGAAAGGAGTATGAAATTTTATTTTTGTGCACAACTAATTTTCTTTCATTGAAACGCTTCCTATATAGAAACGAAGATATCCTAATAAAAGTGAACTTTTAATTTTATTTAAATGTATCTATTATACTTAAAGGTTCCAATTTATGAGGATAGTATAGGTTTTTGTTTTGTTTGTAGATAAAAAAGTTCTCGCGGCAAATACTGTTTTGAAATGCGAAACTCTTTTTATCTCATTATAAGCAAGCAGCCACAGTAGAACATATGTTTCTAAATACTTTTGCCCCAAACCATTATTTCTTCAATACTTCAAGTCATTTAACGTAAATGAATTTTAAAATTTCTCCTATATTTTTGATCATTATTTAGATCATTCATACGCTATGTTACCCCACTTTATTATTTATTATATTACGTTTATTAGCAAAAAAAAAAAAAAAAAATAGTCTCGACGGACAATGTATTTTAAACTTAAGCGAAGCACATATAATTAATTATACCCTCTAAAGTGTAAGCTTTCTCACTTGTTTCGAACTAATTTATGAGTTTTTTTTTTTTATTTAATCTCTCTAGAAAGAAGAAATAAATAAAAAAAGAAATTTGCATAATTTATATCGAATTACCGAAGAAATTATCTCAATCAAGTTAATTAATAAAATAAGTGGCCTTTGTGTTTTCTTACAAATCCAAAATCATATTATTGAAGACTTTTATAGGCCTTTTTACAAATCTGATTACTGAGTTGCGATACGGTTTTAACGGCTTTTCGTTTTTTAAGAAATTCCAAACATTTATGGACAATTTTCAATACAATACAACAACAGTTTCAACAGTTTAGTTAACATTTCTGTTATTCTTAATGCGTTACATTTGAGAATGTGTGTTAGTGTATGTATGTATGTATGTATGTATGTATGAACGATTAAAACTGTTTACCTTTTGATTACTGTTACTGTTTGTCTTTTTAGTTAATTTCAATCATTAACACTGAAGAAGAATTCGTGGAAATAATAAAAAGCATAAAGCGACAACGTTAATAAATGCCACGACCCACTAAATGAAAAGAAAAATCGAACAAAACGCCACACAAACTGGCTAAAACTGATTTACGGTTTAACGTCAAGTAATCAACGAGCGGGGTACGCTCATAAAATCACCGAAATAATTGTGCGCACGCATACTTACATATCAACGTAGATGGGTGTCTGTTATTGAGGCTTTTTATGGATTTTTGAGTTTATTTGATAGTAACACGACGATTAGACGTATCAGTAAAACGTAACGCGGTGCCTCCAACAATACATAACCGTCATCATCATCATCATCATCATCATCGCATCGCTATCATCGCTATAGAAGAAATAGCATCATCCACTTTTTTTTATTATTGTTTGGAGAATAGCGCTGTGAACACTGTGGCCAGCAGCTAATATGCCGCATACAGGTGAGTTTATTATGACGCCATTGTAATCGTTTTAATTGAAGTTTCTTTTATTAGTCATATAAACCAACTTAAACAATTATTGTTCGTTTTTCTTTTATTTCATCAGTTTTTGAAATTTCAAATATGGCGGCAGTCGAGTTATAGTTTCTCTAAACTGAATTTATATTTGATACGGACTTGTTATTCAGTTATTGGAAATTTTCTTTAAAAAGTAAAAGCTACTTGTGAACTTGCAAGAATCCGTTTTTTCTTGAAGATCCATAATTTTGGTGTTTCATAAGTAACCGAATAATGTTATTCTGATTTTAGATTTTAAAAAGTAACGATTTTTAAACAACAAAATGAAAGACACTATTCAAGAAAATTGCAATTCTAATACCGATTTTTTAAATCCAATTTTTTTAAAACCCTGTTTTTAAAACTCGTAATCTACAAGGTTCTCCAGCAATTCAATTTCAATGCGATTTTAATTCAATTACGTTCCAATTTCGATTCGGTGTGAGTTCAACTTCAATTTAGTATAATTTAATTTTAATTCAATCTCATTTTTATGCTCAACCAAATTTAAACTCAATTTCAATTCAGTTGTACTCGAATTTTAATTCAATTTGAATTCGATTTCACTTCAAATTGAATTCAATTTAATTTCAATTCACTTGCACTCACATTCCAATTCAATTTCAGTTCAATGTCACTTTTATGTAAATTGAATACAAGCTCAATTCAATTTCAATTCAATAATACAATTCAATGTAATTTCAAATCAATTTAAACTCAATTTCAAACCAATTTGAATTTAATTTCAATTCAATATCATGCAATTTCAAAAAATTTTAAAGTCAGTTTCAAATCAATTTGAATTCAATTTGAATTTAATTTCAAATTCAATTCAATTCCAATTTAATTCCAATTTAATTTCAATTCAAATTCAATTCAATATCAATTCAGTTCAACTTTTATGCAATTTCGTCTCAATTTCAAATCAATTTTAATTTGAGTCCAATTTCAATTTAATTTCCATTAAATTTTAGTTCAATTTTACTTCAATTTCCAATCAATTTCAATTCATGGTCAATTTAACTTCACTTCAGCTTCAAATCAATTTCAATTTAGTTCCATTTCAATTCAATTTTAATTTACTTTCAATCCAATTGCAGTTCAATGTTACTTGTATTGAATTTCAACTAAAACTCAACTCATTTTTAATTAAATTTTAATTCAATTTGAGTTCAATTTCAATCCAATTTCAGTTCAATTTCAAGACAATTTCAATTCAATATCAAATCAATTTCAATTTAATTTCGATTCAGTTTTAAATAAATTACAATTCAGTGTCATTTCAATTCAATTTCATTTCAATCCAATTGCAATTCAATGTCACTTCTATTCAATTACAATTTAAGCTCTGTTCAATTTTAATTCAATTTCAATATAATTTCAATTCAATTTCAATATAATTTCAATTCAATTTTATTTCAATTCCAAATCAATATTTCATTTCTATTTCAATTCAATAATATCGCTTATCTTAATTATCATTCGGTTACCTTTTGTTAAAACATTTGAGAGTTTGCCTTCAGCAGTAAATATTTAACTGAAAGAAGATACTTGAGAAATAATTGAATACAGATTAGAAAAGTCATTTATCCTCATAAGTAGAAAACTTAATGTGTACACCTAAAGGCTCACTCAAATGCCTTCATACTGTTTACTACTGGTTCAATAAATCATTATCCATAAGGTATATTACTGTTGTGTCATAATCTTTATACTCCGCCTCAAATCTTCCGTGGTAAGACCACTTAAACTGCGCATTAACAAAAAAAAAAAAAGAAAAAGGAAAAGACAAAAAAAACGATCCAACTTTAATTGTGTAAAAATTATGCGGTCAAATGCGTTTTAACCATTAACTGAATTTCGCGTTGAGTACGTTTTCATGGTTCGGTTTGAAGAGGAAAGCATTTAATAACCAACTATTACTATAATCAATAAGCTTCTGGGTAATATTCGGAATTTTTGGTGTAAATATTATTACTTACTGTTGTTATTATTAATGTTGTTGTTGCTGCTGCCGCTGTTAATGTTATTGCATATTTAAGATCTTAAAGTCTCATATTACCAACACTTTAACAAAAAACATGCTTTCACGGTTATTATTTTTATGGCTTACTGTGCGGTGGTCGTTGCTTCTTTCTGGCTATACATTAACTGTATCCTTTTCAAAACTGGTCTGTATCATACTGTTACTGTTCACTCTCCAATGTTTTTAAGTACCGTTCAACTGCGTATTGTGTGAGGTATTGTAGCCATCAGTTTTACTGCATATAACAGAGAAGGAAAGCTTTTTCGTGTTGTGAGGATAATAAAACATTTTTAGTGTTCTTTATAGAAAATTTAAAGCTATGCGGCTCAAGTATTAAGTATTCGTCAAAATCATGCTTAACTCTTTTACCGAAGATCACACACTACACTATGATCCTTCTTCTTTTCTTTTTCTTTTGTTTTTCTGCTTTTCTTCTCTTTTTGGTTTTTATTATTTTAATACCCTCCAGATTCGTATACGCCAGTATATATATATGTATAATATATATATAATTTAAAAATTTTATATATTTTTAATTTTTATTTACTTTTAAAGGTCAAGCAGGTGTCAATCAATTGGGTGGTGTTTTTGTTAATGGTCGCCCTTTGCCTGACTGTGTGCGCAGACGTATTGTTGAGTTGGCTTTATGTGGCGTCAGACCTTGTGATATATCACGTCAGCTTCTGGTATCCCACGGTAAGTTAAAAAATTTCGAATTTATATAAAAAGAAAATTTCATTCTTTAATATACGTTTAGTTAGAGAAATAATGTAGTCAAAGGAAAAGTATCCTCCCCCATTTAAGAGATGTATGTATTAAAATAAATTTCGCCCGCGAAGAATTTTTATTTATTAATGTTTCAGGGAAATCGTTTATCAATACCTAGCATGCGCCACCAGTATTACTTATTCTCTTTTTCTTGACAACAGATTCTCTTTTCTTATACTAAAACTAGGAGATGAGACTTCATTTTCTTAGAAATGGTTGGAAATGGAAAAAATATATCGATATGTTTCAAAATTTATCATATCAATCCAATTTACCGAAATATAATGATTTACTCAGCTTACTGATCGATCAATTACAAATTTTTTTCATATAGCGTGTTCCGTAAGATACGATGTTTTATTTGAAATGGTCGCAAAAATGGTCCGATTCAGTCCATTTCCGTTAAGTTTTCTTCTTGCGTCGAATCATGTTAGTGTACCAAGTTATGAAAATATCTCAAAAATTGAATATGAAAATAAATGGGTAGACAGACGAACTAACAACAAGTTTATGTAGATTCAGAAAATAATTCTGAATTAATCGATATAATTAAAAATAGTTCTATCTTCAGTTTTTTTCAGTGTTACATTCGCGTGCATAATATACCTCGGACACTACTTACAGACATAGAAAATTGAGCATAAGTATTTAAAAGTCTTCCTACATAATTATGTTTTTAAAACTCTTTCATAAGCATTTTTTTAAAAATCGAAATGTGGAAGATGCCACTTTGACACTTCTAGTAGTTCTAGTGTTAAAGACTACTATGGTTCCGACTGCAAGTACATCTGAGTAATAATTTCAATTTTTGTATCGAACTTAATTTAGAAAAATATGGTCCTTCGGCAGGGTACTTGAAGCGAGCAATCGCTTTATATTGAGTTTTTTTTTCTTTTTTTTTTTTAAAGATTTTCCTTCATTATGTAAGCATAAATGTACAGAACATGATGAGTTAAACTTGAGAAGTGGGTCCGCTTTTGCTATGTAATATAAACTATAAAGTAAATATAATTCTACTTGATATGACTACTATTCTAAGACTTATAGAAAAGAAATAAGATAACTGAAGTATTTTGTTTATTCGTTTTTAAGGAGTTAAAATCAAATTTCACTCCTGGCCAAACGTTACCTCAGAACGCTACTGTTTCGATAAAGAGGATTGACGGACCTTTTAAATGATAATAGCGGCTTGCGTTAATTTTGATTACTTCAGCACTTGAAATCTTAATCAAAATATAATCTATCATTTTTTACAACTTTTTCCCCTCTTTCTGACAACATGGCGAACTCACGATCTTTTCAGGCTATCCGTGATTTGACCCATGTTCGCATTTCTTTCAGTTTGTGTAACCGTGTGCCAGCCAAGCTCTGCAGCATTGATCAGAACAGGTCGTAATCAGTAGGCGCTGAATACTCATCAAAAAGCCGACCCGGTTTATGAAAGACAAGGCTTTATATTAAGCCCAACTGAATTTCTTCACGTCCACGGTTTGTTGAGACCGTAGTGAAAGAAAAACTTCGTAGAGATCGTTCCCCAAAATTCAAAGACGCACTTTTTACATTTTAAATAAGCGAAGCGAAGGAGTTTTTATATGGAGGATGCACGAAAACTTTTCATCCAAAGTTCTATCGATTGTCGCCGTATCATTAAAAATGTACCTTCTCTGGCATTGTTGACATCCCTTCTATACTCATTAATCAATCGTGGGCGTTTTACATTAGTGGTGCGGTTTACATTAATTTCGAACCGACAGTAGGGAAAGAAATCAATTGTTTATCCTGTTTAGAACAACGCGTAATGCATGATTTGCTTTTAATGCTACCCTATAACAAACGTAACCTTATATAGCGTCAAGTTGATCTTAGTCACGGTTTGTGTAGTTCCATCCATCTCGGTTCATTATTATTTTCGCACATTATTGATGTGTCTATATGAATTTTTATAGTTCACCATCAATTTTTTCAAAATAGTTTAGGTTTCGCTTCGTTTCATCATCGATTCACAGATGGAAATTTCATTCTATAAATTATTCAATGTTAAATCAGTTGGTATCCAATTATCAAGCTTCTATCTGTATCATGCCGTAATTTAGTAGTTCAAAAAAGCCTTTTGGTAAGTATTTCGATAACACTGTCATAAAATGAAATCTGTCGGTCTTCCTGCATTTTATTCAGAGTTTCATTGATTTTATCCACGACTGGCCGAACAAACCCCGACGCGAAATTTCCAAAGTGGAAACAAGCTTAAGTGAAGCTGATTTCGATATAGAGTTTCCACTATAAATACCATGAATTTTTTTCACATGCTTGGGAAGCGTTATGGTCTTGATTAAGGTGATAACGTAGACTCTTTTTTTCCGAATTTCGCATAATTTCTGACTGAATTAAAAAATATTAGTTTTTTTTTTATTTTATATAACAACACCCGCCTTAGACACGTCTTATACACACACTCCTTACACACGCCTTTCGCGCGCCTTTCACTCACCCCCATGGTGAATTGATAGGACAAATATTAGCAAAATTAAACGCCTCCAAAGTCATCTATTGAGACAAACGGTATGAAATTTTTCCTTTACCTAACATTCAAATATTGAAGGATTTAGTAGCTAGTCGTTCAGTAGGCAGTTGGACTTAAGACATATAAATTAAATAAAATTTTTTTAATTTCTTTCTAAATATTTATTCATTTATTCTTTGCAGGATGCGTTTCGAAAATATTGACACGTTTTTATGAAACCGGTTCTATACGTCCAGGTTCTATCGGCGGTAGCAAAACAAAGGTAAGTGTATTATTATTGTTTATCAACCCTTTTTCAAAACAGATGGCGTTTTAATACTGCTTAAGCACTATCTTATCATAAAGTTACGTGACATAGTTTCTGGTGATTTTATATTATTATTGTTAAGATATATTGACACAAACAAATCTGTTTTAGATGTAAATAAATCAGCATAAATTCTAATTAATGCGGCGACAGAAAATTATATGCCCTATGATATGGGCCGTTTAGAGTGTTTGATTATACTTTATGTGTAGTTAAAGTGTTTTCCATATATCAGGTGTTGGTGAACATGAAAATTCACACAAATTTTTTCTTTTTCCTTTTTTTTTTGTTTTTGTTGATTATTTTTATTTTCCAGTAGCTGGAACTGGTTATAAAATGTCACACTTATTGTGCAGTTTAACGAATCGATAACATTATTTATGGTTAGATTAAATAAGCGAAATACAATCACATGCTTTTATGGCGATCCAATAAGGAAGAGTTAAAGCAAGAGAAGAGAATTGAAAGAGAAAAAATGTAATGAAATTTGTTTTATTAAGTAATAGTATTTGAATAATAAATAATAGAAGTAATAAGAAGAAGAAAAAAAGGAGGTTAGGAATTACACTCAGCTGAAGACGGTGAGAACAATTTCTGCAAAGATAGTAGAGAAAAGAAAAGTAGAGAAAGAAGCTATGTGAGAACTCTATTTATCTTAAAACGAAATTTTTCGGTTTTTTTTTTTGCTTGACTTGAGGAATAGTTTTACGCGATATTTCGGCAAAACTGTACACTTTCTCTTTTTCCCAAATTGTTTCATATCAAAATTTTTTAGTTTTTTATTTTATTTAAAAGTTTTTTGTTAAGAAATTATATTTGATAAGTAAGAAAATTTTATAAAATCGTTTGTGAACGAATCTTTTATACGCAACATCTTCATCTTCAAAAAAAAAAATCGAAATTTCGATACCTTACAATATTGGCTAGACGTGACTGCTCGGGTCCATTTTTTTAGAATATACATGGAGAATTTCAGATCTCAGAAAGAACATATATTCTTTACATTGCACGATAGGCGTGGCAGTCGACCGACTTGCCCCATTTTTGATATCAGCTTCCAATGGTTTTACCAAATTTGAAAACTATATCGTAATTTGTGCGGCCAGGAAAACATTTACCATAGATTGCCAGAGGGACAGACGGACGTGCTTAAATCGAATCAACATTCCATGCTGATCAAGAATATATACATAAAGAGTTTCTAGGAACTCTTACACAGGGTCTCCTTCTGTATGTTGGGAACAAAATGTCAAAATATATATAGCCCCATCCTAAGATGGCGGATATAAATTTTAGTTCAAGGATGATGAGCAAGGATGACGCGCTCTCATGACATTCGTTTCAATTTGTTCGTAAATCTACTGTTTAAATTTCTTCGGGCGCCCTGCTTACCTTGGCATTTATTGTGTTGTTCTATAATTTTGGCTAATACCACATGGGTGGATATTTCATATATCACTTCCACGAAGATTCTAAAAAACAGGCTATTAGTTTTAAGAAAACACTAAATTTTTTGAAACTATAATAATATTTAATGAAGACTATAATTATCACTGCTTTCCCGCAAGATCGTGCAGGGGGTTTCGATGGGGTCGACAAGGGAGGCTAATCGCCGCCTTATAATAATAATAATGCCGAAGCTGTGTCGCTTAATCTAGAAGTTGATCGTAACCGAGGAGATTAGCCGCTGTAAATTTGTTGAAATTTGAAGCTTTAAGAAAACTTTGAACAGATCTCTTAACAATACAGTGACTTTTTCGGGTTTTTTTTCCAATTTTTAAATTTTTCTTACTACTTTTCAAATAGTAATCATCTTGTGGGAATCCTGTAAAGTGCATTTTTACAAACGCTGAAGTAGTGTGGAGTCACTATAGAGGTTACATTTAGAAAAACAAAATTATTATAAAATTATTAGTTAATAAAATAATTTTTCTTCGATTGTTTTTAAAATTAGCTGTAGATGTCAACTACAAAGTGTTACCAAACTGTATTAAAATATTATTTAACATTTAAACGATATACGATCCATTTAAGGCAAGAATTAATTTTCAACTTATCTCCCAACCACTTATGATCGTGTTGAGTAACATAGGTATTGGTGGTGGATATGAAATATTCCAGGGTATTTTTGCTCTTTTTCTTGTCCTTCCTTAATTTTGCTTTAAAACTGAATACAAATCAAATTAAAGGTTAAACTGAGGAAATAAATACTCAAAAACAAATTGTTTTTTATATTCAAACAATATTCAGGCACAAACTCTTTAGAAAGAAATTTTCATATTTTTCTAAAACGTACCACGATGGACTCATAAACCACCCACTTTTTCGTCATAAGAATAAAAGGAAAGGTTCGCGTTAAGAGATTTATAAAATTAAACTAATCGCATTTTTTTTGCACTTACACTTATCTCTTTCTCACTTATCTCTTTCGCTTTATACGGCAGATACCATCCTCATAAAGTCGTGTAAAGACGGGAATGAAATTTTTTTTTTTCAATAAATTCGTGCCCTTCGTGAAGAATCATAAAAAATGCTTTTTTAACCATTTATTCTTTTATATTCAATTATTTGCTTTTTTTTTGTTGTTTTTGTAACTGAGTGTAGATATCGTAAGCAGAACAGAGAAAAAATGAATATAAGAACCAAGTAAAACTTAAAGCATTTGAGGTCAATACTGATATTTTTCATTTTTTGTTGTTGTTGTTGTTGTTATTGAAAATTTTATTGTGCAAAAACCGTGTAAAACTGAAAACGTGTAGAATGGGCATTGTGCAAAACGTATGATAGGTTTAATTTAAATTATACTTAAAAATGTTTTTCATTAAACTTTTTATTTCGAATTTGCGCTATTTATGTCTCCGCGGCACGTGGATGGTATTAAAAAAGATTTGCTTCAGGCTTAAAAAAAATGTATTATTAGGTAACTAAATGAATTTCAAGTGTTTAAGTGAAATATGGGCAAAAAAAAAAAGGAAAAACAAAAAGAAAAGATGTAAACTGTATATAAATTGAAATAACAAAACAACCTACACTTAACACCTTTATCATTAACATTTTATAAAGCTTTCATGGGTTAACATGCTCATGCATTATACCATACCTGTCTCGTTTTTATAACCCTTTAGATAACCATCATACAAATATAGTTCTCTCTGTACATATGTTGTAATTTGCTTTTAGTTAAATATTTTATTTTTCTTTCTCTTTCACCTGAAATATTTTCATTTTATGAATTTTTAATGAATTGCTTAGTCACACGTCAGTCATGCCTATATAAGGCAAGGATGGTTACATACACATATACGTATGTGTTGTGTGTATTTTAAGCGCTTTTATCCGTTAACAATAATTTGTGGTTGCATTTGATATGAACAATACAATCAAAAGAAAGGATATTACAGGACAAAAGGTGTTAAATTATGTTTTTCGTTCCCTTTTTAATTTCATGACATAAAAGAGGTGTTAAAATTGCAAAAATATTTTTATATCAAAAAGAAAATTTCCATTAAAAAAAATTTTAATATTTAAAAATTTAAAATTCGATAGTAAATCTTTAAGGAAATTTCGATTTTCATTCTTCAGAGATATTCAAAATTCATATGTTGTTCTTATTCATACAGTACAAGGGGGGACTAAATAAAGCTTTGATCGTTATTAGACTTAATGTCTATTTGAGATCTTCTATCACAAGTAAGTTTAATGTGAAGTAAAGAGAAAACTTTCCAGTTGTAGTATACCCGCCGATCTTCTGAATTTTGTATAAGAAAATTATTTACTTTCATTATGATTGATAAGAACGATATGAAGAGGAACCAGTCATGTTATGCCAATCAGTACTGCATTTGTACACATCACATAGCTTTCTTCTTAACTATTTCTGTTTCTTCATTAATCCCTTTTAATGGGATTTTCATTTCGTCTTAGCTTTTCGAACACGCACAACATTTGTTTAAATGATTCTTTTCACTTATTTCTTTAACTGTGAGGGAAACTCTAAATCATACGCTTTGCAAAATTAAATCACAAGCACTTCTATTCTTGTCTGTCGATCATGTGATCGATAGATCTGCTGGGTGGGGTTCGGCAGTGACAAACAGCAGACTTTCCTGTTTCTATGGCGACAAGTCTGGACGGCAGAATGGCAGATAACAGAAGAGATAAAGGAATTATTAGCGAGATGTTTACTTGCGTCGCTTCTCGGAGAATTTTTAGAAAAAAAACTATTTCCCCGTTTTAATTCTGCTTTACTAGCACGTAAATATTTTGTTAAAATATTCCACAGGCTGATTGTCAACCCAAACTGCCTTTACTTTTGCAGCTGTTTTATCCAAGTTTGATAAGTAGTTTCTGTTGAGATAATAGCACTTTGCACGTTTGAAATTATTGTCTATCGAATTGAATATGGATCGTCCAGACGAGAAGGAAATATTCTACAACTACACATTATTGTAGCCCAAAAACGGACTTTCATTCTTCATATTTGCCCAGAATTGTTGAATTTTGCCAAACTGCCGATATCACATTCGAAATCAGCTGTTTCCTTTCTTCGCATAAGATCTGACATTCTTGTATTTAACTGTAGTTTATAAAGTAGTATTTTAATGTTGCTTAGATTACCCTGGATTAGACAGTAAAGTGTAAACATTTATACGAGCGTTTTAAACCTAAGTTATAGGTACAAAATAAAGGATCATGTTTAATCCTCATACTCAATTGTAGACTAAGCTTTTCAAAATTATAAATTTTTTGTACATTTTTTTTTTTTTTTTGCCCTTCTATTCACTTTGTAGTCACTGTGTCATTAATCTATGGTAGTGCTTAAGGCAGAAAATTGTCTATTTGCGTGATTTCATCACAGCAGAGTATATATGTTAATGACATTATTGTCTGTGGAAACAATTAAATTTCACGGTATTTAATTGTTCACTTAACATGAGCGCGATAAAAATTTTCCTACAAACATTATATATTTTATTATTATTATTTTGTGTGTGCTACACTGAAAACTGATAAAAAATCTTTTATTTTCATTCATTTCGTTTAAAAGCAAGTAGCTACACCGACTGTAGTTAAGAAAATTATACGTTTAAAGGAGGAGAACAGCAGTATGTTTGCTTGGGAAATAAAGGACCAATTGCAACAGCAACGTATCTGTGATCCCAGTTCGGTACCCTCCATCAGTTCTATTAATCGTATTCTAAGGAACAGTGGCCTATGGACCGATGAAATGACGACCAATCAAAATGCAGTTGCAGCAGCAGCTGTAGCGGGAACAGCATCCCCAAATCATTTAATAACACCATCATCGTCATCTGTTTACAATAATACTAATCAATTGTATTCAAATTCTGCGTCTACTTCAGCTACCAATATTGCCCATGAGCCGGCAGCGTATCCTCATAATGCTAGTGCAACTGCTAGACAATTATTACAAACCACCTCGACGTTAAGTTTAAATGCACCCTACCGTTATAAAGATGTATCTTCCACTGCTTCAACTGCTTTAACTACTTCAGGCGAGCATCCTATTAAACCCGCTCCAAAGCATGCCTTGGTGTCTACAACGTTCGCTTCCGCTTCCGGTTCCGCATCATCAACTTCATCTCTGAATAATCAACTTACTGTTCAAGATCTTTCCTATACGAGTGCTTTGCCCAAACATTGGCTTTGGAATCCGTCGATTTTATACCAGCATGTACAAGCGGCCAGTCAATTTTTTCCTCAATACAACACTAACCATCATGGTCAAGCAACAACTATGCCTGCATATTTCTCAGCTGCCTCTCTTCAAGGTTATATTAAATCAGAAAAGTCTATAGAATCAACTAATGCAGCAACCCATGAAGCTTTAAGCGATTGCGATTCTGGTATATCATCTCCATTCAATTTGCAACTTACATCATCATCATTGGCAAGCAATGCTGGCCAGCAGCAGCAACAACAGCAACAACAACAAACTCATAGTCGTAAACGTAATCCTTATTCAATAGAAGAACTTTTAAAGAAACCCGAAAAGCGTATGCGCCATCATTATCATGCATCCTCCATTAGTATGACTGGTAAACTAAAATTAGATGCGATGAATAAAATGAGTCCCAACAAACCGGACGATTGCAATGATAGCATTAAATCGGCGTCGAGTAGTTGTAGCAGTAGCCGTTTAAGTTGCGTCTGTGAAGATAGTTGTGACGATGAAAGACGCAGTCCTTTGTCAGCTGTCGGTAGTCATCAAACAGAGAACGATGATAATTGTGAAACGGTTGAGGTAGTAAACTGAAGTGTGATCACTTTGATCATTTGACAGAAATGATTTAAGAGTGAAACGTATTTAGTGGTTATTTAGTGATTATTTAGCTGATGATTTAATTTAATTTAATTTAATATAATAATTATTTTTGTGAGATTAAGTCCTAAGTATTAAATATTTTAATTATTAGTTATTGATTCTTTGCATTAGACTAATAAATAGTGAAAATTTTCTGCGATCATGTGTGTATGTATGTATGTGAGTGTGTGTGATTGTGTAATGTTGAAAATTAATGAAAAATAAAAACTTAAAGTTCAAAAAATTTTAAAGAGTATGACTTATTATGGGCTTCACAAATAAATAGCGAGAATTCTACTAAAACTTGATAAGGACTTGATTTGGAAACTTACAATCAAGACAAGTAAAGCTACGATAATAAGAAAGTATTTTAATAAACTGGAATAAGAAACTATTTTGTCTGAAGAGAGCGAAATGTAGAAAATTATTTTATATTTTTATTTTTACATTCATTTCATGCAACGATCAATAATTCCCAGGATATCTCTTTTTACCTAAAAAAAAAAACATTTTCCATTTAGTTTTATTGAATTATTCAGTGTACACAGCTGCTAATCATGGAAAGCTCCAAATTGCATTTTCTACATTCATTGTCGACATTCATTTTCAACATTCAAAGTTTACTTAAATCGATGCAGCAGGGCTTGGCTGGCACGTGGTTCCACAAAGTTGAAGAAGTGCGAAGAAAGAGTTGATTCATGGATAGCCCCAAACCATCATAGGTTCTTCCGACACGGAATCGCCACATTGCGAGAAAGATTGATTAATGTATAACGTACCAATTTTTCTTAATAATTGACTTTTTCAAGTTAAAAAATGGTAAAAACTTTGCAACTATTCAATTATTGAAAGTAATTTTTAAATTCATTTTTTTATGTTTTTTCTTTTGCTTGTCCACTGTATTCACCACCGTCCGTGTCCGTAACGTGTTGTTCGAACTTTAAGAACCACAAACGAATTACTGTTTTCAGCGAGAAAGAGTTAAAACAAAACTTTTTAAGTCAATCGTTAGTGTGGAAAATGTTTTTTTTTTTCATTAAAAAGCAACTCTGGTCCGAACACACAAATTTTAGATGTTTTTCGTGATTTTGTAAATAAAGTAACAAAAGTCGCTTCACTGTTCGAAATGACGTGGAATTTTCACAGTTGCCGTTTAAGAGTTTGAGACTGAAAGAATGATATTTTCTAAAAATTACGGAGACAAATTGTCAGAAATGATATTTATATGTCATTTAAAAGAGTTGTTGACGAATATCTCATCCATTGAATAAAAAAAGTGAAGAGAAGTTACACTTCCTGTCTGTCGAATTTATTGTGATTACTAGTTTGCTTGATAACCAAAATCTTAAATGAACTATAATCGACTTTTAAAATATAAATAAAAGTTTTTTTAAAGAAACAAAAATCCAAGTTTTCTTAATAAAAAAATATACAATAAACCAATATTTTTAAAGGAGTTGGCAGCATCTCACAGGTAATTATTTACGCAAAGTATTCACGCGTGATATTTTGTAGACGGAATAACGAATACCCACGATAAATTATGACCAGTAAAAATTAAAAGGTTTTGAGATTTGTATAGCCGTACATACCATGATTGGATATCGGAAATATACGACAGATATGATCGTTAAATATATAAATAAAATTATTCTGATTGATTGAGGCCCGTTTTTATCTGTCTAGGTTTTCAAAAAAAAACAAATTTGTTTCATCCGAAAACGTAGGAGAAAGAATCGTACAGTCCCCCCAAATTACAAAGAAGCAAAAAAAGCCAAAGTGTGATAATTTCCGAACGTATCAACTGCTAAGAGTCTAATGCTTATATATAACTTAAATAATTTATGAATTGACGGTACAGCTGAATCACAGTTGTTCTAAAATGTTACGGACTCTGTAATATTTGATTAAATTGTGATAAATAAATTAAATTGTGACTAAATGAATTCTGTATTATACCTAACTGACACAGCGCGTCATTTCACGCTATCTCCGGCTGGAACAGTGCGTCATTATTTATTTCTGACTGAGACAGCGTGCCCTCTTACACTACATCTGGTTGAACATTTCGCTCTTTTTTTCATTACATTTAAATGCGATAATGCGTCATTTTGCAAGGTTTGGTTGGGAGAGCGCGCCCCTTTATATTACATTTGACTGACACAACCCGTCATTCCGTTTCCATTTTTGATTGGGACAGTGCTCGCCTTTACATTCCATCTGATTGGGACAACGCGTCATTTTACATTATTTTCGACTGGGACAACGCGTCGTTTTACATTATGTCGGATTGGGACAACGTATCATTTTACATTATATCTGGCTGGAACAGCGCATCGTTTTACATTATTTCTGATCGGGACAGTGTGTCATTTTTCAGTTGTGACTGAGACAGCGCGGCCTTGCACGCTACATCTGATGGAGAACGCGGCTTGACTGGGAGAACGCATCATTTTCTATTTTCGACTGGGACATTGCGCCATTTTGCATCTGATTGAGACAACGTGTCATTTTCCATTTTTGACTGGGACAACGTTTCATTTTACATTATATCCGACTGGGACAACGCGCCATTTTACATTATGTCCGATTGGGACGGCTTATCATTTCACATTATATCTAACTGGGACAGCGCATTATTTTACATTATTTCAAGTTAAACAGGGTATCATTTTACGATATATCTGGCAGGGACAGCGCGTTCTCTTACATTATTTCTGACTGGGACGATTTACACTCTCTCTGGCTGGGTTAGCGTGCCCTTCTACTTTATATTTAAGTGGGACAGTGCTTCACTGGAGTCCAATCGACAGTCAGCCGAGTGGACTGCATGTGATGAACCGACTCCAAAGCGTTGCTTCACTAAAAAACTCACATACTAGTAGTGCAGCAGCTGTTAAATTTATACACGTATCTTTTGACGGTTGGGGCTAACTAAAGATCATATGGATTTGATAATAGTAGCACCAATTATATGTCAGTCTACGAACTTTTCAGCCCACCTGGTAACCAAAGATTTCAGTTCATTATCCAAGTAGAAAAAAAACAACGTTTTTATTGGTTAACGTCGTACCCCTTGGAACGATTAGCCGTTTTCCGTTTAATCCGCTGAGGTTGATAAGATAAAAGTTAAGACTCAATTTGTCTTTACAGGCAAAAAATTTAAAATTATTAGCGCAATTTCAACAAGCGGACTACCGCGAAGGCAGAAACGGACAACAAAAACTTTTAATTTAAAGGATCTACGTCGCATACTTCTATCGTTTACAGATAAGTTAAAGTTATGTTCTTCTACGATGGGTATGGCCATCAGTTCTTG
The DNA here is from genome assembly GCA_000671755.1 of Glossina brevipalpis. Taxonomy (NCBI): domain Eukaryota; kingdom Metazoa; phylum Arthropoda; class Insecta; order Diptera; family Glossinidae; genus Glossina; species Glossina brevipalpis. The sequence goes on from KK351019.1 coordinate 3,437,437, forward strand.
AATAAGAAAATTTTTGCTTAAGTTTAATATTTTCAGTTATTTAAACCGTCTAATTTATGCGTTAAGTTACTTTCTTTATTAATAATTCTTAAGTCTCTACAATTTCAAAATAAGACAGGAAATCAGAAAGAGGTGAGGTTTAAAATTTATTTATCGTTTAAAAACAGAGAAAGAAGCGAAAAAAAGAAGAAGAAATGTTAGACAAGAACTATTCAACGATTTACCCTCTATTCATTCCTTATCTTCAAAGGGGAAACCTGCTCAATTGTATCTACAAATGTAACCGCTTCTTTACTTAACTTATTAAATTTATATAAAGCACTAGATTCTTGTTCGTGATAGATGATGATACGCTTGTGAAATTTTTACACCGATGGATGGCCTTCTGTGCTTCTAAAAGACACACAAACGATTATCTTCTTCTTCAATTGTTTGAATCACTCACTAATACTCATTTATATATTTTTATCGTTCAATAGTTCGAGGTCGTGACAAAAGGAAAAAAAAAAAGATTTTTTTTTCTTTTTGAAAAAAAAAAAAGATTTTTTTTTCTTTTTCGGAATATATGATTGAAATCCGATACTCACCATATAAATTTGAAATGAATGATAGGCAAACTTGAAGATTAATTTTTCGTTAAAAACAAATTAATACAAACAATTTTTTATATTTGAAAATATTTTACAATTATTTTAATGCTAAAAACAAAAAAAAACAAAAAAGCAAAAAAAAAAAAAAAACTTTATTGCAAAAATTTATGCAAATGTTATGCGAGAGAGACTTCATGCCATTTTCAGTTATTGAAATGCATAAATACCGCTTAAAATACCAAAACATACGACTATGGCAAGACTTATTTCACACACAACATACCAACACACACTCATGTTCATAATTCATATATATATATATATATATATATATACATATATAAGTATATATAAATATGTATATATGCATTTATATATATATATATAGATATATATGTGTGTGCTCATGTACATGCATAGTAAGTGTTTACAACTTAACTTATTACACAGTGCAGGAGAAACAATCTGGTGTTCGCTTGAGATCACCGGAGATCACCAGAATTGTGAAGTAACAGCAGTAGCAGAGTAGCAACAGTCAACAGTGTTTCACAGTCGGTGGTCTGTTAAATCAGTTGTAAAATCACTTGTTATTATTGCCGTTGTTGTTGTTATTGCGGTTTGGAGATGGTGTAAAATCGTATCGAAACAATTGTATGAATGTTGATGCTAACATACCACTTGCTTGGTTAACGTAGCCTTTAATTAACTCGCGCGCCAATGAAGTGTCAACATCATATAAAACATAATAACACAACAAAAACAATAACAATAACAATAACAGCAACAGCAGTAAACGTTAACAACAACAACAATAACAATAACAACAACAACTTCTAGGCAAACTACCTTACTTCGTACGCGTTCAAGCAGCTTTATGTGCTTCGCTTAACACTTGATGTTTATTCAAGTTAGTGTCGGTGGTGGTGGTGGTGGTGGTGGTGGTGGTGTTGTTGGTTGCAATCCTATGTGATGGTGGCTGCTACGAAAGATCTTTTGCTGGTGTTACTGGCGCAGCGTGCGACATTCGTGTGTAGAATTCATAATCGATCATGTGCTTATTGCATAGCGGTGTGTGTGTGTGTGTGTGTGTGCGTTTGTTTGTTTGTATAATATATATGTTTATATGTTTATATGTATGTATAGAGATATGTGTGCGATTTGGTTTTTCTTGCCATTCAAAGGTAGTTGTTGCCATTTAGGGTATAACAGCACACACACATACACATACATACATACAATCACATAGAAACACAAGCATACACCATTATATTGGTTACTCTGGAGGTGACAAATACTTGGTTAACTTCAAAGTGTAAGATTGTGTTACATATTGAAACATACCTCCATGGAGGTCTAATAAAAGAATTATTTTCCCAGGTTTTCATACTATTGGTGGTATTTGCACAGAGAGACATACATTAATATAATATACTATAACAAGAACATGAACAAATTTGGCAGTAGTTGGAGTTGAGATTTAAGAATCCGTCACTTAAGAGCCTGGTTACATGGACTATGGACACAATTTGCTGGTGTTTGCAGAGCATACGGAGTTTTAGTGATGCTGTTGAATTTTTATTGACGATCGACGATACACTATAAGTGGTACATTACATGTGCAACATTTGGCTCGGTCTGATTGAAAACACATTTTATTTTGTTGCTATGAAAATTATTCGAAATATTTTGAAAATTATTATGTTATGAAAAAAAAAAAGAAATCTTTAGCCGCACAAGTAAACTTTGATTGAAAATCACGATTGTTTTTGTTTTTGTTTTTTTTTTTTTTTTTTTTTTTTTTTTTTGTTAAATAAAGAGTAATGAAAAATATACAGATTCACAGTAGCTCTCTTCAAGTTTTTTCGTTGCTTTTTTTGTTAAATAAAAATTAAAAAATAAAAAAAAGAGATTTGTCTCATGTCTGACAGTTCGCAACGTTAAAAAGCTTCATCCAATTGAGGAATCAAACAGAACGATAAAGGCCTGTTTTTATTTGTGAATGAGGGGAACTTTAATTTTAAAGTAGCTTCAGAATGTAGATTTCCTCGTTACTTATAAAATAAAATAATAAATTTTTTTTGTTTTTAATTTCGACCAAATCCTTTTCATCAGAAAATGTTTATTGGATCAGCAATATACGAGAAGGAGAGGATTCAATTAGTTATAGCTCATTAAGGATTACTTTCTTGATAGCACAGTGAATGGGGTGTTAAGAAGTCTAAGAAGTCTTAAGAAGGATTGCACTGATATGGTTCAATTGGCAAAGATTCTATTTATTGTAAAAAAAGAACCTAAGAATCTAGGATTATATTGGCATCCATTTGATATTCTGGATTTTTTTTTTCATATTCATTTACTAGAAGATTGTTCAGTATTTGCGGATTTTGAGTGGACCGGTTTTACATTCTCCAAAATATTCCTACGAATCAACGAGTTCTACGTGAACTAGATCAAGAGCGAATGTAAGCTTTTCACAGCATATTTAAAAATTTGCGTATTTTGTGAGGATAATTTTATGTTCCTCAAACCATTATTATTAATCTTAAATTCTGTATGGACTCGATCGGGGCAATTTTCGAAGACCTCTTCGAAGAATTATTCAGATTACTACAATTTTGCAGAGACTCAATCGTAGCCGAGGTCTCGTTTTCTGGGTTAGGTTGGCCGCGGTAAAATCATTTTTTCCATACAAACGCAAGGTTTCGCTTTCTCCCCTTCTAATCTACCTACAATTATTTCTTATTACTTCGTAATTACCGGTTTAAGGCTACATATTAACTCGACAGCAGTCGAAAATAATCGCAATAATTTATTTGGAAATAGAAGATATTTCTTTCATCCAAATATAAAGTTCTTCGGTATTGATTTTAATTCCAATTGGAAATGCGACAAAATGTTTGGTAGACTCTAAACCCTATATCCCTGCCATTTACATTTTCAAGTGCTAACCGTGTTTCATGTACAAGAGTCAAGCTCTCTCTACGCATAATTCATTCCATATATACTAGGTATGGTGGAATACATGATAGATACTCGGGTAGAATATATACGAACATCTACTGCTTTCGATAATTGATTACGCGTCATACATTTGCATTTCAAAAATTTATTACTTCTGTAAACAAACACTAAAGATGGCATCAACGAGCAAAAAAAAAATCCGTTATTATGATATGAATTTTCTTTAAAGAAACTAAAGGATCTATCTACTTATCCGTTTGGTCACCTGCAATATTTTCCCTTTGAAGTTTACGAAGCTTAAGACGCTTTGTTTGAAACTTAAGGCTTCCGGATGACTTAATGGGTTGTTTCTGCTATTTAAGAGACTAATTAAGAGGCAGAAAACATCTTGGTTGGATTCATTGAGCGATTGTCAAGACAATCTGTAAAGAGACAGTTTTTTGTCTGCTGACAACGCTTAAAGCGTTTAGCTTCTTAAACGACTCTCTCTCTCTCTTTTGATCGTCACAGTTCACTGACAATTTGAGAGGCATAGAAGACCTCTTCTTCTTTTTTTTATAATGAAGATTTTTGTTTTCATATAAAAATTAATAATGAAATTGAAATGATGACATTTTTTTTGTGTATAAAAATTAATAAAATTGAACTTTTTTTTTGTGTATGAAAATTAATAATGAAATTGAAATATTGAAATTTTGTTTTTATAATGAATTCTGTTTTATGTACAAAAATTAATAATGAAATCGAAATAAGCAGATTTTTTTTATGTATAAAAATAAATAATGAAATAAATAAACAAATAGAGAAATTTTTTTTATACTGAATTTTTTTTATGTATTAAAATTAATAGTGAAATTGAAATAATTAAATTTTTTTTTTGTAATGAAATCTCTTTTTTTGTGTATAAAAATTAATAATGATTTTGGGATAATGAAACTTTTTTTGGTATAAAAATTAATAATGAAATTGAAATAATTAAATTTTTTTTATAATGAATTTTTTTTTTATGTATAAAAATTAATAATGAAATTGAAATAATGAAATTTTTTTTATGTATAAAAATGAATAATGAAATAAATAAACAAATAGATAATTTTTTTTTATAATGAATGTTTTTTTATGTATAAAAATTAATAATGATTTTGGGATAATGAAACTTTTTTTATGTACAAAAATGAATAATGAAATAAATGAACAAATAGAGAAATTTTTTTTATACTGAATTTATTTTATGTATTAAAATTAATAGTGAAATTGAAATAATGAAATTTTTTTTATAATGAAATTTTTTTTTATGTATTAAAATTAATAGTGAAATTGAAATAATGAAATTTTTTTTTATGTATAAAAATTAATTATGAAATTGAAATAACGAAATTTTTTTTATAATGAAAATTTTTTTTTTTGTATTGAATTTTTTTTCTTTTATGTATAAAAATGAGTAAATTTTTAATTTTCTTAATACATATATATCGCTTATCTCCTTTTAGTTACTTCAAGCACTTCAAAGGTAGGACATGCCTGATCGATATGCTGCGTATCTCATGGGAAACATGTTGTTGTAATTGGCGCACAATGATAGTAATGGTGATTGCGCAGGTAATAAAATAGAAATAAATTAGAAAAACAAAATAAAAACAGAAAAAAAAAAGAAGAAAATTAGAAAACAATTTTGGAAAATACGAGAAGGACACGCATATAATGAAGTAAAGAATAGAAAACAGAAAAGCTGGAGATAATTAAGATTCGGTGGCATTAGTTTCGAATGAGAGATAAATTTATTTATGCCCGTGTGTTCCAGTGTGCACAACAATAAGTAACAAATAATAAATACGGTGGTGGTAGAGCAAGCAAGCAGTCTCAACAATTCAAAAAAAAAAAAAAAAAAAAAAAAAACTATTCAAGTTATGTCAGATCGTGTTAAATATTCGAAACTCGTATATTTCGCAGCTACGGCCAAACAACAGGCAAACATTTGTCTCAGACCATGAAAAACGCAGCAAAAAGTAAATGCATTTAAAAAAAACGCAACAATTTCAACAGCATACAATCGACATTCATGCATAAGAAATGCTTTAGAAAACATTTAATAAGAACTAAATTCAAAAAAAAAAATAAATAAATAAAAAAAAAGAAAGAAATTGTAAGGTAAACAGAGGCAAAGGAAAATGAAAGAGAAAGAGAAAGAGAGAGAGAGAGAGAGGAAGAGACGAAGGAGAGAAGAAGAGGAGAAACACAAATATTAACAAAATGCGAAATTAATAAAAAGTTTTGCCATAATTGTATCACGTATATGTGTGTATATGTTGTTGTTGTACGCATAGGCAGACAGTCAGGCCAAGTCAGGCATCCGTCTAAGCATCCATCCATGCATTCATCCATCTATCATTTCTAAATGTTTTTGCTTCAAATGCAACACGCATTCGCAAGCAGTTCATAAACATCCTGCAACACGATCATCAATTTCATATCATCATCAATGTCGATTATTGTTATTGTTGGTGTTGGTGTTAGTGCTAGTGTTGGTGTTGTTATTGTTGTTATTGTTATTGTTATTGTTATTGTTATTGTTAGTATTATTGTTGTTATTATTGCTGTTACTGTTGATATCGATCGCCTCCGTAATCACGATTTGTTATATTGTGTGTATACGATCCTTTACTTTTACTTAGAGGGTATACGAGGAGTGAAAAAAATTGTTTGGTGTTCGATGTGTATGAGTTGGGTGAGCGCGATTGCCTCGGCTGTTGACTTGATGGAATGATGAGGACGTAGAATAATGCGTTACGAAAACAAAATTCCATGACGACTGACAGCAGTAGAAACAGCAGCATCTAGCAAGCAGCAGCACCATGCAGCATCGATACTAAAGAGCAAAGACAGAAAAACGCTGTTAGCAAAAACTCAATAAAATCTTTTGAAAACGTTTTGCTTTTTCTTCCTCTCTTTCTCGCCATGCCTTATAAAAGATGCTATCGTTATTTTATACATGTTATTGTTGTTGTTGTTGTTATTTTTTTTTTTTTTATTATTATTATTGCTGTTGTTGTTGTTGTTGTGCTTTGTTGATTTTTGTTCCTAACGCAATTTCTTTAAATCTTTAGGCGTTACTTTTAGGTCGCTTGTCTATGGTCTACACGGTGTGCGTAGCGTTCCGTTCATGACTTCACTTTTAGTTTATTGTAAATTGCAGACAGACGTTGTCGTTGTCGTCGTCGTCGTCGTCATCTTATATGCACATGGACATGCACACTAATAAAATCGACACATACTCCAACAGAATATTTTTATACGGTCGCGCTCAAAATATCAATGAGCTTCAATGGGTTTTTGGGATTTTAAAAACTCCAGTCACACAGCCTGCCAGCAGGCAATGAAACCAAACCAAACCATACCAAACCAACAAAAAAAAAAAAGCTATTGCTGCTGATTTCTTTCGCGCCCAAGCTTGAAAGAGTTTTTCACCATCATGATCATCATCACACTGCCGTCATCCTCATCCTCATTCTCGTCATTATCATCAATAATATGGAATTTTGTTGGGATTTCACTTTTTTTCTCTCCAACTCTTGCTGCTTGCTGGCCAAACGTTTTTCATTGCGTTTTTCTTCATCTCTTCGGTTAAATGATAAATCTGCGTTGACAATATTGTGCTGGGTTGTGTTCCAACTGATGTCATGTGTATTTTGTGTCTTGAATTTCGTTACCAATGTAATTTGATTTGATATTTTGTATTTGGATGTATGTATGTGTGTGTGTGTGTGTGTGTAATTTCAGTTTCTTTTTTCTTTTTTAATTTTGCTACTTTTATCGATTTCGTTATTGCTGTTAGGTCAGAATAAATCAAATCCCATCTCATACGCATCTCATACAGTTAATATACTTAGACCTTAACCGTACTTACGAATTCAACTATTGCGTTGGAAAGGCAGCTATTCCCTAATTTCTTTAAAAAGTTCTCAAATTAACAAAAATTGAGAAATATTTTCTTGTGTCTTTTCTTCTTCTGTTCTATTAGCTATTGCTTCCCTTTCTATCCCTTCCTTTTCTTTCTTGTGTTCTATCAACTATTCATTATTTTCTTCCCTTCTTATCCCTTCTTCCCTTCTTTTTCTGTTCTATTTTTTTTCTTCTTCGTTTCTATCAACTATTCATTATTTACTTCCGTTTTCGTTCGTTATTTTCCTTCTTCTGTTCTATTAATTATTCATTATTTGCTCCTCTTCTTATTAGTTATTTTCCTTCTTCTGTTCTATTAACTATTCATGATTTGCTTCCCTTCTTGTTCCTTCTTTTTTTCTTCGATTCTATTAATTATTTTCTTCCCTTCTTATCTTTTCTTTCTCTTCTTCTCTCCTATTAGCTATTAATTATTTGCTGCATTCCATCTGATAACTAAGTTTGTTTTCTCGCTAATTATTTATGATGTATTACCAGCTTTTGGTTATCCGCACTTTTTATAACGTCCAATTATGTTGCTTCTTGACCTCACGTCTTCAAATGATTCGCTATTAATTTATTGGTTATTTGTTGAGAATATTTTACTATCAGTTTCTTACACAAGAATAGCTTTATTTTTTTCTCTGCTGTTTGTGTAGTGTATCCTCCGACTTGTCAATTATTAGTCCTCTTTAGTATCCATTGTTCACCATGTATTACATACATTTACCTTATTAAATATCATAAATACAGGCATGACTCCCACATTTTTCATTATACTTCCCTTTAAGGATTGTTATCATCTCTTCTAAATTCATGTTATATATTTTATACTATATTATATATTATATTCTATATTATATTATATATTATATTATATATTATATTATATATATTATATTGTATATTATATATAATATTTTATATTATATTATATATTATTTTCTATATTATACTATATATTATATTATATATAATATTGTATATTATATGATATATTATATTAATTTAAAATATTTTCCCGTTTTTTTTTTGTTTTGGGGCAATACTATACATGGTCCTAGACTTCTTCAGTGTATGTAAAAATAAAAATGAAGGCATGAAGTAAATATAGCATATCTGGAGGATTTAATCTTTTACGGATCATTTGCTACGAAAGAATTTTTTCTCGCACATAATATATTTATTTTAAGAAGATGTTTCTTAGATGATTTTAGAAAAATGTTTTTGTTCATATAATCACTGTTAAATTAGAGTCACACCTCCTTGTGATGGAAATCACAAACAATTTTATTAATTATTATTAACATGTATGATGTAATCTTATGTTAATGAAATTTCTTTTCAATTTCACAACTTCGTTCACAACTAAATACATTAATAAGGAAAATTTAATGCGAATAAATGTTGCGTGACTACCGAAATTGCTTGCACGCGTTAAATATAACAGGAATTGAGTGTTAGTTTGAATGTAAGAAAAACGTTGCTAATGCTTAGTCCTTTAAGGTTCACGGATATTCATTTTGTTTAAGTTTTATCGAATTTGATTGCGACGATACTGTTGAACAAAACCATGGTTTGGGAAAAATGGAAGAACACTCAGTGTTTTAAAGATTTTATGTAAATGGTGATGACTTTGCTGTGTGTGCTGTGTATGATTTTTCTCTTTTAATAGATATATAATATATTTAGAATAGGCCTATAAGACGTGTGAGATCAAAATGTGCTTTAGTAGTTGTGTGTACTTCGATAAACCGTAAAAGATGGCTTTGGTTTGGTCAGCGTTTTCTTCAATTTTTGGTTTATTAGTTGCCTATTATTTATCTGCTTTACTAATTTTTAAATTTTCCATTTGCTTCGTTATCTGTTTCAGAATGAATAACCCGATCTACCCGAAGATTATAAATTTGCTTAATGCTGGACTTTTGAATTATAGTCATGTCGCTAACCCCTTTCATTTTAAACTTTGTAAATTGAGTTTTACTTAACAACTCTATTTTTCGCTATTATGGTTACTATTATTATTATTTTAATTTAAATTATTTTTATATTAAATTATAATCCACTAAGACAAGAGAAGGCCTAGGAGCTATTATACTTAAATGATAATATTTTTATTTGCTACATCCGTTACTTTTATTTATTTATTACTTTAAAAGCTTTCAAGAATTTGGGTTTATTTACTAATTCTTGATCAAGCAGTTTGAAGCCTTAAATCTTTTTGAAGCGTTTGTCGGACATTTGTAAGAAACACTGCTTGAAACTTGGATTTTTTCGTTGATTGCAACTATACAGAGAGAAAAATTAAAGGCTATAGCGCATAAAACATTTTAACTAAGCAGAAGAAGAAAGAAACAGAAAGAAAAAGCAAGAAAGTAAAGTAGAAAACAAGTAATAAACGAGTAAATATAGGCAAGCAAAAAGAAAAGATAAAAGCTTGGAAATAAAGTGAAATGTAAGATGCGACGAAAGAAAAATTTCAAGAAAAGAAAAGATCAATAAACAGAAAAAAGACTAAAAAGCAGCAAAGCAAAAAGGTAAAGTAGAAGAAACCAAGAAAAAAACGAAAATAAAAAATGAAAAAGAAGAACAGGAAAGAAAAAATAATAAGGAATGACAGAATTAAAGAAAGGCTGGCAAAGAGGAAAGGAAAGCAACAAAAGAATTAAGGAATTAAAGGAGCAACCCGGGTAGGAAGAATAGAAAGAACACATAAGGAATGAAAGAATCAAGGCAAGAAAAATTGAAGGAAAGGAAAAAAGAAACAAAAACAACCAAGTAGAAGAGAAACCAAGAAAGCAAGAAAGAAAAAAATATGAAAGATGTGAAAGAAAGATTGAAAGGAAAGAAATCAAGAAAAAAGAAGGTAGGGAAGTAAAGGAGAAATCAAGAAAGAAAAAGAAGAAGAAGAAGAAGAAGAAGAAGAAGAATGAAAGAATCAAAGAAAGAAAGACTCGGAAGAAAGGCATGCAAGAAAGAAAAAACAAGGAGGCGAAGTAGAAACTAAGAAAGTAAGGGAAAAAAAAGAAATAGAGAATGAAGGAATAAAATAATGACTGAAATCAAGGAAAGTAAGAAGGAAAAAAGCAAGGACATAAAGGAGAAACCAATAGAGCAAGAAAGAGAAAAGTAAATATGGAATGAAAGAATGAAAGAAAAAACAACGAAGTAAAAGATGAAACAAAAAAGCAAAAAAGAAACATAAAAAATGGAAGAATGAAAGAATGAAAGAAAATCGGAAAATAGAAAATATAAAAATACACATAGAAAAGTGAAAGAGGAGGCAAGAGAAAAATGGGGAGAATGAAAAAATAGAAAAGAGGAAAAAAAGGCACAGTTGTGATCGCATAGCACGATAGATAAAATATCGACAATCAAGTCGTTGTGTTCATCAAATCTCACTGTCGTAAGCCATACTTGATCAAAATATAATGAATGCTTAGCCGATAAAGATATACTACTTACTGAACGGGCATCTTATCTATTTCTGCTTGGTCGGCGCCCTCTATACGTACAGCGGACATCCCCTGGATGATTGATCCTTTAAAGAAAACACAAAAAAAATCTACATAAATAGAGATATCAAGCATTTTTTTTGCACTCACACTGGAACTGTGTATTCTGGTTCAAAGATTAAAGATCAAATCGGATAAGAGTGAAATGACTCGCCTATGATCGCAAAAAGGAAAACAATTTCAAAAGGCGTAATAGAAATCAATAATTTGTAGCATAAATTAAAGTAGAATTTTGCACAAACATACATATAAACCATCTGATGGTTCAATATAAACATTATCCCGGTGTGTTGATGAGCGTTATTACAATCAATGAAAATCTTTGTGGGAAATTTGCATCAAATCACAGTTGTCTGTGAAGGTACTTCATAGATAAGATATGTTTAGATGAAAGAAAAGTTTTTTAAATTTGAATTCAGAATACAACTAAAGTGTAAAGAGAGGTTCTTTCAAATCAATTTATTTATTCAGACAAATTTTTTTCTCTTTTTTTAAGTGTAAAAATTCTTATGAGAAATAAATGCTTGTTATCTGTACCTTATGAGCTAACAGTGAAACATTGATGTGTTCGTCTGTGTATTTGTGCTACTGTGTGCCTGCTTATTGATGATGTATGTATATATTTCAAAGTGATTCCTTTTTTTGTTTTTCTTTTTTTTTGCTTATGCTACAGATGTCCATTCTTGGGTTTGGACAGATATCATGGCAGAAAATTTATTTTATGGCGGTAATGGTGTTATGTTTTACGCGATTAGCAAGACCAATGTTTTGACATTGCGAACAAAATGTTCGAGCAAATGCACAATAACAATAACAACAGCATAATAAACAGTAATAGTAAAAGCGACCAAACCAAACCAAACCTTCACCTTAAAGACGGATGTATATGGACGCTGGTTAGCATTAAAGGAAATCAATGTTTATTTACAGTACATTAAGAAAAACGCATTGAAAGTCAGAAGACAAACAAAACACCGAGGATACAAATAATGCCAACAATGCTATGCTAACAGACTTTAAATCATCGTTAAAAGAAATTATTAAGCAAAAAAACGTAATGAAAAATCCTTTCAATAATTTTCTTGTTTTGCTGACGATACTGACGAAGACGATAATGACGATGATGATAATTTTTGCGAAAATTGTTGCTGAATTTTTTATTTAATTTATATACTTGTTTATTTATATATGTATTTTTTTAAGCATTAAATTTTAATCATTAAAATGAATTAAATTAATTAAAACTAAACGAAATTAAAATTGATTCTTTTTTTTTGTTCTGAGTAAGAAATAACTTTCTTTATTTCTTTCTCTCTCTCTCGTCCTCTCTCTCCCTCTCTCTCCCTCTCTCTCCTTCTCTCTCCCTCCCTCTTCCTCCCCCTCTCTCTCTTTCTATCTTTCTCTCTTTCTGTCACACACACACACACTTTCTTCCTTTTCCTTTCTCTCTCTCTTTCACTCTCTCCCTCCCTCTCTCCCACCCTCTCTCTCACTCTTTGTATGCCTCTCTCTCCCTCCCTCCCCCTCTTCCTCTTTCTCCGTCCCTCTCCCCCCTCC
>KK351019.1:3450122-3530149 GCA_000671755.1 Glossina brevipalpis
CCCTCTTCCTCCCCCTCTCTCTCTTTCTATCTTTCTCTCTTTCTGTCACACACACACACACTTTCTTCCTTTTCCTTTCTCTCTCTCTTCCTCTCTCTCCCTCCCTCCCCCTCTTCCTCTTTCTCCGTCTCTCTCCCCACTCTCTCTCTACCCCTATCTATCACTGCTCTCTCTCTCGCCCTCTCCCTCTCTCTGTCGCTTTCTCTCTCACTCTCTCTCTGTCTCTCTGTTTTGCTCTCCCTCTCTCTCTCTCTCTCTCTCTCTCTGTTTTGTTCTCCCTTTCTCGCTCTCTCTTCCTCTCTCTCTCTTCCTCTCTCTCTCTTCCTCTCTCTCTCTTCCTCTCACTTCCTCTCTATCTCTGTCCCTCTCTCTCACCCTCTCTCCTACTCTCTCCTTCCCTCTCTTTCCCTTTCTATTCTTAAAGTGTCACGGTTTTAAAGTTTAGGATAAAATATGTTAAGCGTATTAAAGAAAATTCTCTTTTTTATTATCTTCTTTGAACTAAGATAACTTAATTACCTGATATTGTTGTTGTGTTAACGTTTAAATCATAGTCAAGTTGTGTTGTTGTCGGCAAATCTTTATATTCATTGTGATCTAGATTTATACAGAATCACTTAACGATGTCACTTCAAATCTTGTCATTTCTATCTTTTAAACGAATAATTAAACAATTTTTAATGCTTTTCACTTACAACGCTTCGGACTGTAAGTCAAAAGGTTTAAAGAAGTAACACCTCTAACCGTAGAGAGAAAACTAACTAAAAAGTAATTGATTTCCCTCAAGCGCTAAAGGGTAATTAGTTAGTTAATGTTCTCAACATTATAAAAAAAAAAAAAAAACAGAAAAAGCAAAAAAAACCCACTTGCATTACTCGTGAAAATAGTAGAAAATGATTTAAAAGAGAAACCGGTACTAATAAAATTGTCGCTGCGTTGTCTTCCGTCTCTTTAACTTTTTTTTTTTTTTTTTTCTTTTTTTTAGTCGACCATCGACCATCATGCGTTTATCTCTTCATGCCTGGCTATATTAAGTGTGCGCATGTAAGTCAGCCAAAGTGTTTGTGTGCAAGTTGTTGGGGTGTTTATCATTAAACTGATTTCGAAGGCATTTTTATGACTTTTATGATTCATTTTATGATTAACAAGTTTAAACCTTTCCTAAGTGAATTTCTCTTTTTTTTTTCTTTTTTACGTTGCTCTGAATCGTTTCTCTGTGAATATGTCAGCTGAATTCAAATAAAATGCTTTTAAAGAAAATTAAAACAAAAAAAAAAAAAAAAGAAAAATTTCTGAAAGCAAAGAAAAATTGTTAAAGAAAAAGTTTGTATAAAAAAAGATTTATAAAAAAAAAAATTTCGTAAAATAAAATTTTCGAAAAAACATTTTCTCAGAAACTATCGTAAAATTCTTTGCGTTAGAAATTGATATAGCCATCTTAAATTCTCATCTGAAGCACATTATTTACCATTAGTAAGTTCCATTTCCATTAGTACTTTGGTGTAAGGTCTTCGATCATTTTAAAAACGTTCCTTATCTAACGCAAGATGTACATTAGATTCCTAGATGTTTGAAAAGCTTATAAATATGTATCGAAAGTCTCACAAAGGACATAAGATATCAATTGTCTGGGATAGAGGTAGAGGCATCAGCTTAATTACATTTCTCTGTCAACGATTTTATCCTTTAATAACCGAAATACTTTATTCAGCCGAGCTATCTAAGGCTCTTGAATTTTATTTCATAATTTAGTGTTGGGTTTAGCTCGATGGCTATTCACTAAGAAAATTTGTATTTTCCAGATTTCGCTATAATAAGTGCTCAGGCCTTTTTTCTTGATCGTTATAAACTTTAATGGATTCGCGATCACTTTTGCCAAGAAATACTACTTTCCTAGTCATTCGAAATTAGTGCTTTGACTTTAATAAGGGCTAACCTGCAATTATACTGACATATGTCTGCTGTACTTTACGCGGTAAACTACTGTCTACAATTGCTAACTTATATTAAATTTATTAGTAAACCTTATGCGAATGACTATTTATTATATATAAAAAATAGCTGTAAAATACTTAACATTAGAGCAAATTGAAGAACGATTGCGGTCCTCATAATATGTATGTAGTACATTCTTTAACTGTAGATAATGATGTGTAATACACACCACGCAATGTCATCGAAGCAATTGAAACAATTGAATCGATACAAAAACAAATCCTGCTTCTAGCGTTAAGCAACCATGGGGCATCCTAGTAATTTTACCATTATATGAAGATAGATTAGAGTATTCATTTGTCATTACCCTCTTTGGAGAAACGTAGATTTATAATTGGGTTTCTATTCTTGGTAACATTAATCAATGGAATCATTAACTGGAAATCTCTTTTGAGTGAAATCTGCATAATTGCTCCTGTTCGATCCTCAAGAAGTTATTAGATGCTAAAGCTTAGTCAATGTATTAGCTGCTTTAAAAAGTTTCTATCGACAACTTCTAAAGGTAAAAGTAATAAAGTAACGGGAAATACAAATGTAAGTAAGGGTTAAATTCGATAATTTTGACTTTTTTGTGCCTAAAATAACAATTTTCTATTTAGTTTTATTAAATTAATCAATCTATGCAGCCGCTAATCATGAAACAATCAAAATTGCATTTTCTACATTCATTTTCTACATTCATTTTCTACATTCATTTTCTACATTCATTTTCTACATTCAATTTCAACATTTATAATTTGAAGAAATCTGATGTCAAAGCCCATCAAAAGCTTTTAGAAGCTTATGATGCTAATCCATTATATCGCAAATTTTCGCTCTTGATTTCGATGGTTTAAAATTGATGATTTCGGTGTCAAGGACAAAAAACGACTTGAAATTGACCTAGGAATTGACAGACAAATCCAAATCTTAATCTAATTAAAAATATATTTACGGACGTAAGTATCCTTCCGTATTGAGCATAAAGACATAAAAATAGCAATTTATAGGACTAAAAACAGTTTTACCATTTCAGTATTGTCAATTAAAAAACTGGTGTATGTGTAGTTGTATGGAACTCAAAACCCCACGCAAGCAAAGTAATTAAATGTTTGTCTTGGTATTACAAATTAAATGATAAAATTTAATACTATTTCCTCCTTATACGCTAGTAGGCAAACTAATGAAACATATGGACAGACAGACAGATGGACATGGCTAAGTTAGCTAAGTTAGAATTCATGAATGACATTCATGTGCATACAAATAAACTAGAAAGTCTCTAAGAGACGTTTGTCTAACCATAACAAACATTTAGTGGTTTTATTAGTCTCTCTTGGTAGATACGAAAGTTTCGAATTTTTTTTTTGTTTTGTGAAAGTTTGTACACTTTTCCTTTTTTTACGCTATAATAATATAAAAAAAAAAATTACAAAAAATGTCTGTAGTTTTTTTATTAGAATAAAAAAAACAGAAGAAGAGGAAGAAGCATAAAGAAAATCTATTCTTAATGCTTCCAAGTCTTGAGTTCGTTTCTTAAGTCGTTTGTTTTGTCTTAATGTAAAAGGTTTTTATTGTCGTTTAAATGAATTTAAAGTGCATTTAACACTTTTCCACATGCGGAAAACTTTAGTTCAGCCTCCGAAGATGTTTGTTTTTTTTTTTTTTTTTTTTTTTTTGCTTAATAAAAGGAAAACTTAATGAATGATGACATAGCCTGCTACTGCAACACATCAATGACAGGTATGTATGTATATAAATCAATTACCGACTGGGTGTAACAACATAATGCAACCGAGTTTAATGATTTTCACATTAACATCAACGAAAAAGAAGAAAAAAAACAAAAAAAAGGCGACTGTTTAACCATAAAATTTATTTAATGAGTATGTTGTAGCTCTTGACATATAATATCTTTAGTGATCGCCTGTTGTTGGTTGCGCGCAAGGAATTAACGGCAAAGAAGGAGGCTAAACACGATGCGATACTCTCTGTCCAATATGTGTTGTCTTATATTAATGATAAAGTCCGAATGGAGATTTTGTGGCCTAGCTGTGACACAAAGATTGCTGCTGTTAAAAATAATGATGAGTTTTAGTTGCGTCATCAAGCCAACCAATCTCTCATCATGTGGTTGTAGTCAACCATTCATTTTAAGTTCAGTTTAGTTCAATTTTCTTCTTCTTTAATTTAGTTAAAGGAGTTTATTTTTATGACTTGGTTTCTTTATTTTTTTTTTTTTTCGTTTTTTTTCTTTTTCTTTTATAGGTTTCATTGTTACCGAGAAAAAAGACGGAAAAAATAGAAATTGTTGTATATATTATCTCTCTGGGATATAGAAACTCTCGGTAATTTTTTTTTAGTTTTGTTTTTTTTATTCGTAGGTTAATTGCTAATCATTGTTAAAGGTGCTTATCTTAAAGGTTTCATTATAAACAAAAAAAAAAAACAAAAAAACAACAACAACAGTGACTATATATGCTAAGACTTTAATCATTTATTTTATACCCGCTTAAAGGTATTAAAATAAAATTTTAATGGATTTACTTTCTGTTATATAAGTTTTTTTTTTGTTTTTTTCGTTTTCGTTTTTTATTTTTTTTTTATTTTTTATTTTTTTTGTAAATTAATTTAAAAGAATTTAGAAGAAAGTGGAAAGAAAGCAACAGATTTGTGGAGATTTTCTTGGAAAACCATTGATTAATTTGTGAAAATGTATTTCAAAAGTAAAAAAAAAAAAGAAAATTTCAAAAAAAAGTTTAAAAACTTTCTAATAACATCAACTAAAATTAAATTAAAAATTCACTTAGATTAGCAAATAACTGTTAAGAAATTCTTTCATATAAAAAAATTTCGTAAATTTATTCAATGTATGCAGTTAAGTAAGTCCACTCAATGCATTTTAGTTATCGTTTATTATCAATTAAATAACCTTAAGGTGCTTGAAATTAGCTCTCCTTGATGATGAGCACAAAAGGAAACTTATATAAGAGAAATGCTTGTAATGATTACGTAGAGAGTTTATAAAGCAAAAAAAAAAGAGACTGTCAAGCATTACGCAACACCTATAATTATAGTTCCATTATGACGAAAAAAAAAAAAACACACACTCATGTCAAACGACAATCATAACTAACGGCCGGTGTGCTGTGTGTAAGGAATCCTTCTGCCTTCGAAAGGATACCCGCAATACTGCTACTAAGGTTCTGTTATAATAAAGACTAATTAAAGCATTCCCTACTACGTACGCATTAAAGTATTCCTTACTACACACACACACACACACACACACACACACACAGCCGTATACCTACTCAGTAAGGCTTCCATGCTTCCACGTTTCCATGCTAAGAACAATTGAGAAACGAAGTGAAGGGTGTTTTTTTTTTATTTTATATATAATTTTTGAAAGGACGAACCATTGAAGTGACCAAAATTAACGTTTTTTTTTTCTTCGTGTAAACACAAGAAATTTACTTTGAAAAATTATATTTGGCGCGGGCGATATTGCATAAAAAGGATAATGCGGGTAAGATCAAAATTACACGACAACAAAACAGGTGATTTTTTCCTTCAAGTAATTTGTTTGAGTTGGAAAAAGAAAAAAAATTACTTTCTTGCTGTAGAGCCAGCTAGCTAAGGCGTGTACGTTTGGGAGATCATTTTTATTACTTGTATTGATTTTAAAGATGCCAACGAAAAGAAACGGATGCAACGGATACGTTCGAATAATATCCAAACAAAAGAGGGCAATAAATAATAAATAAATAAATAATGAATAAATAAATGTAATTATATATAATAGATGTAATAACGAAAAAAAAAAAAATTTTTTTTTAAAGAAAACTTCAAAGTTCTGAAACACATAATAAATGTATAAAATGTTATAAAAGTAAAATAAAATGTTAAAATCGGACAAGGTCAGCAGTAAACTATTCTACACTATATTTCCCCTAAAACAATTCACTCTGTTTTCGCCAAAAAAAAAAAAAAAAAAATGTAAATTACACCTTGTTTGCATATAAAGACATTTCATGGGTGTCTTTGTATAGAGCACGGGTTCCAGAAACCAGAAATGGCATGATCCATATAAAAAATTATAAATAAAAAAGTAAAATTAGTTTTTTTGTAACAAAGAACTTATTACCCTTCACCCATTTTCATCATAAGATAGCAAAAATTAGATTTCATTATCAAGATAACTTTTGAAGGAAAAGGATTTCGAAAAGCAGCATTAAATATAGTAAAATTATATGCCGAATTATTAGATGGACGGACATTGGAAGATGGACATTGGAAGACGAACAGATAGATTAAGAAAATGAATCGGAGGTTGATGAATATAAGAAAAGCTGACTGAGTCTATTGCAGGTCATTATATCAATCATCGCAGACTTAATAAAACTCTACCATTAGTTGTATAGAATATGGTGTAGAATATAATGATGTAGAATATAATGATGTGGAATATAATGATGTAGAATAATAATGATTTAATGTAGAATATAATGATTTAACTTTACTTTTGAGTGGGACTACTTAGAAAAAGTTAGAATATAGAAAAAAAAACTGTTCTTCACTATCCGTCGGTAGCCATCGTTTTCTCTAAAACTTTTCTTGCGCTCCCGTAAGAGCTGCTATCATAGGCCACGTTATCGTTTGAAGCAAGTACTCTAACACTACTAAATACCAGAATGAAAAATATTATAAAAATATAGCAATTGATGCAGCATATCCCTGTCCTATGCTTTTAGAAATGTTTTGCAACACTTTCTTCGCTTCGTGTGAAAAAAAATTATTTTTCCGCAGAGATATAGTAGCATAAAAGTAGCACATCTCTTCTATTCTGCTTAGGATAAATTGTATGTTTACCAAAACATCATCAAAGGACCCATTTCGTCCTTTTGTTTGCAATACTCAGAAGAAAGTTTCAGAGAACCCCCTAAAGTATGTATAGTCTTGATCAGTGTCAAATTTGGAATCTATTTAAGCACATCCGTCTATCTGTTCGTCTATAAATTTATCCGATTGAAGCTTCAGACACCTCGAACATATTCTTGATCAGCATCAAATTTAGAATTGAAGTAAATATGTCCGTCTATCTGTCAGCCTACATGTTTGTTCGAAGAAAACTTTAAAGATCCCATAAAGTATGTATAGTCTTGATCAGCATGAAATTTAGAATCGATTTAAGCACATCCGTCTGTCTGTCCGTCTATAAGTTTCTCCGTAGTAAATTACATATTTATATACATAACATATTTAGAAGTCATGTAAGTATGTCCGTCTATCTATCCCTCCACATGTCTGTCGGTGACAAGCCTTAGAGACCCTACAAAGTGAAGCTTTGGAGATCCCATAAAGTATGCATATTCTTGGTCAGCGTGAAATTTGGAATTTATTTAACCATATCCATCTGTCTGTCAGTGTATATATCTACCTGTCTGTCCGTCAGCCCGGCCGTCCGTCCATGGCAAACAAGATCCTAGCCTCAAATATATAAGATACGCAGAGCGCTCACTTCAAACAACCGAGGAGTAAATTGCGCTTGAAGCTTCAGAAAGTCCCTGGAAAACTTCATGTAACACATACTAATGGCGAAATAGAGATGGCCAGCGATGATCTTTAAATGCAAATTGCGTTATTGTATTAGTTGCTAATATAAAAGAAAATTCAATGTAACAGTGTTCCGACTACCCTCCCCCTTCCCCGTCAGCCACGTAAACAAATACTTAACGGTGACATCACGATAGCAAATGAACTGACGTATTATTCGTAGCTTTAGGTGAACTTTCTACCTACCGCAGAAAAAAATATATATATATAAGATACCAGCGTCGATTTAAACATGTCCTTCCGTCCGTCTGTGTAATATCTGTCGTTATAGTAACATATTTGAATAAAATTTAACAAAAGATATTGAAAGTTCTGGCATTGAATAGGTCACGCCTACAATATAACACTAATTCTGCTTTCTGGATGTGTTTTGCTCACAACATATAATCTACTACAGATACACAATAAAAACTTTCACGATATTTCATAAAAAGAGAAAATCCATTCCAATCTATAGAAATTAGTTTCTTTCGATTCTATACCTAAGATAAAGGTAGTGGATATAAAAGATTCCATTTTATGCGAATGTAATTATCTTATCTTGTTAGTTATTATTATGATTTTATTTTTGGCTTAAAAACATTTTCATCATAAATTTTTTATTTCCATAATGCAGAACTCATGTGAAAATTATGAAATTCGTCTCCGATTCAGAAAATTTCTTAAATTAAAAAGCCTAACTTAGAGAAAAGGATAACCTAAGGTAGGAGAAAAAAAAATTCTCCATATTTTTCAAACACACTGTTAAGTAATTTTTCTAATAGAAATAAATGGAAGTAGAACTTCATCTGTCACAAATATGGTATTAAATATTTAATCTCTTTGATGTATACACACACATATATATATATATATATATATATATATATGCTAGGAAAGAAGAGCAAATGTTACTATAATTGTTAATAAAAATACCGTACGGCACTTGCTGTTCTAATGGAATAAATTTAATACCAATTAATTTATATGTTAACTGAGCACACATATAAGAGCATTGATGCTATTTTCCATGAAACATACGTTCCTAACAAACCATTAAATAGAACTTATTAAGTGTTTTATTAATTGTGGAATGCTCTTCACCCTAACTTATTGTATGCTATTGAAATATATGTGATTTTTAAATCAATATTTTTTATAAGTTATAAAAGGAAGTTTTTTTTTTTTTGCTTTTGATGTACATAAAGATCGTTCATTTTCAGATTGCTGGCAGTTTTAGATTAATGTCTTTTATAGATTCTCAGATAATAGTTATTACGTTGTGAAATATATTTACTATGTTGTTGTAATTTTAAATATTTTTTTTTTTTGTATTTCTGGTTCTGGTTAATACTAATGTATAACAACAAAAATCTAGTTTACACCTTTAATTAAGTATTAATTATAATTGCATTATTTAGTATCACTTTTAAAAAAAAGAAATACGAAAACTTTTGATTTTGGTCACCAAAACTAATAAATACAAATAGTTCCTTTCTCTGTGTTTAAAGTATATTTTTTTTTTATAAATAGGCTTGACAACGAATAATGGCAATATTTAAATAATATGTGTGAAGAAAAATTTAAATCAAACTTCATTTAAAATTATACATTATTTATATTTAC
Organism: Glossina brevipalpis; assembly: GCA_000671755.1. Taxonomy (NCBI): domain Eukaryota; kingdom Metazoa; phylum Arthropoda; class Insecta; order Diptera; family Glossinidae; genus Glossina; species Glossina brevipalpis. Next base: position 3,459,318 of record KK351019.1, read on the forward strand.
TTTCGGAATCATAATAATAATTCTGTATATTAAAAAAAATTAGTTTTAGTCGGTTCAATAGACTTAGATTAGAATTCAATTTTAATCATTAAGTTTTTCAGTTAAGTCTATACAACAATTTAAAAAATTAAAAAAAAAACTTTCTACAATTCGACAAAATAATTTCGGAAATATAAATAAGACCCGTTTAGTAACATTACCTAAGATGTGAAAGTTAGCCTTCTATCGAAGTCAGATCGAAAAAAATCGAATTAAAAAATTGTTATGAAAATTATTATACAGTTATTGCAGTAGCCTAATAATATCTCTATTGATATATATGTATACATACATATATATATATTAGTTTGGGGAAAAGGTAATCCATTATTTTCCAATTCGAAATGTTAAATAAAGTCCTGAAGTTCTTATAAGATTGAATGGATTACCTTTTCCCCAAACTAATATATATATATTAGGTTGGGGAAAAGGTAATCCATTATTTTCCAATTCGAAATGTTAAATAAAGTCCTGAAGTTCTTATAAGATTGGATGGATTACCTTTTCCCCAACCTAATATATATACAAAACCTTTAGAAGAATTAAACCAAAACGTATTTAATGTTATTAACAGTAACTGTCATTTTATTCAACAGAGTAAATAACCTTGCACATGATAAATATTTTGTTTATAAAACTTTTTTTTTTGGAAATTTTATAACATTATAAGTGTAACAGGTATTTTAGTTTAATCATGCATTCTATAAGTTATCGATAGCACTTTTCCTGTTATCATTATTGTTTCTCTTATTTATACTTAAGCGAAGCAAAGGCAAACACCTTTATTACTTTTTGAAAAATATTTACGGTAGATGGCGTCATTATTTTATTTCTAAAAATTTAATGAGAAAAAGTTTTCTTAAACATACTATTGTATAAATAAAAAATAAAATAATTTGTAACGTGTCAGTTATGTTTTCAAGGCTAACAATAAGAATATATTAGGTTGGGGAAAAGGTAATCCATTATTTTCCAATTCGAAATGTTAAATAAAGTCCTGAAGTTCTTATAAAATTGGATGGATAACCTTTTCCCCAAACTAATATTAGGTTGGGGAAAAGGTAATCCATTATTTTCCAATTCGAAATGTTAAATAAAGTCCTGAAGTTCTTATAAGATTGGATGGATAACCTTTTCCCCAACCTAATATATTGGCAAAGAAAGCAAATAAGAAAAAGAATAAAAAAAATTTTACTATCACAAATAGAAAGCAATGTAAGTAAATTGATAAAGTTTATTAAAAAGCAAATCAAATAAGTATTAACTAAATTATTAATTAATAGTTATGTACTAAGACAATGTAAATAGTTATCGATTGATCGAAGGCAATCTATTCTTAGAGCGTAAACAAATGTTTAGAACTTTTAAACTAAATAATTCGATACGATTAACTTAATCAAACAGATTTAAATTGTTTGCTTCTCAGAGGGCAAAGAGAGATGCATATTTTCACATAGACGCCTATACACACACACTTTTACAAATACTTTACACTTCATTCTAAATTAAAAAGGCAGTCGTTAGACAACTAATCATAATGAAAATACCTTCAATTACCTGCTATTTGCATTAGTAAATGATTTATTTTCTTTTGTAAAACTTATGCAATGGAAAAGCGAGTTTCGTACAAAAGCCTTCATTACTATTGGAACTCTCGAGATTTAGTTATTAATTTATTTATTTATTTCCTATATATGTAAATAAGTTTACATACAGTATATGATTGAGGGAAAGAAAGCACTATATTTTGTTGGTTTCCCAAAGAAATACTCCGAACTTTTTTTGTATAAAAATTGACGGTAGATTTTTATACAAAAATTGACAGTATATATTAGTTTGGGGAAAAGGTAATCCCTGCAATCTTATAAGAACTTCAGGACTTTATTTAACATTTCGAATTAGAAAATAATGAATTACCTTTTCCCCAAGCTAATATTTATATGAAAGTCGACTGTAGATTTTGATAAAAAAAATTGATCCGAGACTTTTATATGAAAAGTTAATTAGCTGTATGCCTTGAAAAAGAAAATGTATGAAATAAAATCCAAATTTATATTGAAAAAAACTAGACTTTTCGAATTCTATCATCATCTGCATCACACCTATAGAAATTTTGTAATAAACTCGCAATTGAGTTGAAAGTTGCCGCTTTTAGCCTTGCCCTCTCCTCTAGACAAAGGGAGTCTTTATAGAGCTAACTGCTAAAAAAAAAGCCTATTTTCTGGAATATAATATTTTTATACAAATATGTCTCTAACAATGAGGATCAACGTTATAGCGAAAGGTTCAGAACAATATTAGAGAAATCATTCTATCTTTGAAAGCAGATCAACATTCATAATCGAAATTAGAACGAAGTTAAAGAATGAAAACAGTCATTCCGTAGTAGTAAACAATTCTAAATCACTCAATTTCAAAACAAAATACTATTAACAACACTTGAAGATTTAAACTTAATAGAGACTTTCAACTATCGAGTGATATTGATCCATTCGGAATTAGGAAAGTTGACCTAGAATTGATATTTGCGGCCTTGGCACTGTTAATTATAAACGATTACACGAAAAACTTTAATTAATCTTCAAAAACATCTTGTAATGAAAATTAAACAAAGAATTAACAAACTAATCACACTAGTCTTATATCGATACACAATTATTGCTGTACTATGTATGCTCTTAAGAAATCTGATGTTCAAATTTACAATTAAGAACAATAACTTACAATAAGATAAATATATTGCTTTGCGACTGTTTAAACTTCTACTCAAATCGGTTTAATTATCTCAATGAAGAAAAATTATCGAAATTTTTTTCCATCAAAAACAAAGCTGATGGAAAGATCTTTTTCTTTCCCATTTAAGTCAAGTTACATTAATTAAATTTTTGCATAAAAGAACCTAAAATTCTTATACGTATTATAATAACTTAGTCATTGCAGAAATAATCTGTGAAAATGTGTCCATTTTTATTTTTATAAAAATCTTAAAGACTAAACACTTAAAGACAACATGTAAATATTTTAACTTATCCTCTGGAGTAAACACACACAATACCAATATATTGCTCTAAATACACTTAATATATAGAAAAGAAAAAAAAAGGACTAATTTTAAATAAACTTTAAAATATTTGTTCGATTACATTTTCTAGTTATTTCTAGAGTTAAGTCGATTTCATTAGAAGTTCAATGCTTGGTTTTGGTTGTAAAAAAAACTGACCGTTATCGTATGTTAACGGTATACTGGTTTTCTTACAAGGAGCAAAACTATACAGATTCAGTAGAGTCATCAAACCAATTAATAATTGTTGTGTAACAAATTGTTGAGCTACACAAGAACGAAAACCCAAACCAAAAGGTAAAAATGCATATACAGGTCTAGCATTTACTCTAGAGAAATGAAAATGTTTAAGATCGAATCTCTAGGGATGTTCATAGTATTTGGGATTATTTTTGTATAGCCGTGATAGGTATAATCAAACGATTGCCTCGATTTAATGCAAACACCGGTATCAGACAAATCATAATCATAATCTTTGGTCGTTAAAAGCAAAAGAAAAGGATACGGCTGATGTTTGAGTACAGTTTCTATAAGAGAATTATGCCATTTATAAATTTCAAGTTCAATTTTAGCTAACTAAGCAGAATCTTACCTTCGTTTAGCACTTATTTGAGATAAACGAGTTCACTTAACATTTTTTGTGTTTTATTATTTTCATATTTCTTTAGCACTTCCCTGATTTGTTTTCGGGCTTTTTCTTGTATTTTCGTTAGTAAAGCTAATTCGTACAAGTAAAATGCTATTGTAGAATTACAAGCATGATAACCAGCCTACACGAAACTAAAAGCCTGAGCAGTAATTTCATTATCATTCATTTTAGTAAAACCGAGATGTTCTAACATTATGCGGACAAAATCATATGGAATATTAGTGAATTGATGTTCACGCTCTTTTAATTTACCTCGCATCAATCTTAAGAAAATATTGTGTAGATTCAGGTTGAAATAAACGATAGTGCATCCATCGAACCAAATTCGAACAAATAAACGCTAAGCTATTTGCCTTCTGAATATTAAGAAAATATTAACACGGCTTTTGATATTAATAACATTTAACATTTTCCCCAAACGTCATCATTGCCCACACCAAAAGCTACTGAACCGATAACGTTCATATTAAATTGGTCTACCAAGCTTGATATGTCAGTCAATGTTAACTCAAAATTCTTAGACATTCTCATTAAAACAGAAACGGTTGCTTGAATAATTTCCTTTAACCATAAATGTTTCGTTTTAACGTGTAATTGTTTCCATGCCGTACCGTCTAATTCGATAAGATTCTGCGTTATGGGATCAGTTATTGCATTATTATATAAACTCCGATCACGAAAGTGATCAGCATCCTCTACCAAAACTTCATGAATAGCTTTAAAATCCAACATCAATTCCATAGGTTTTAACTAAGCATAAAAACCAACAAAGGGTGCTTTCCCGCTGTAGATGGAATAGAAATTTTGTAAAATTTCAGCTATATGAATATGAACAATTTTTGTTGAACAGAAAATTTTTGAAGATTTTTCATTTACTTGCCTCAGATTGAATGAATTTTTGAAATTTAGCAAATATTCATGACAAATGAATAAATATTATAATGATTGTGTTTTCAAAGTAATATTAATATACTAATAATATATTGGCCATCAAACATTTAAGAAATCAAAGCGGTTAAATAACATATAAAACTTTTATTCAAAAATGGTTTCGCGTATTTCAATAATAATGACGTAAACATAAAAGATATAAGAATATTCTTCTTTGACCTAATCTTTCTAATATTCTTCTTTAAGCAAATCTTCTTCGCATTGTCGTTACAACTACCAAAAATAGAAATCATGATGGGAATCATCGTAATAAACATAATAACAATCATTACTCTTATCACTCTCTTCTAAAAAGTCATTATCTAAAACCTCAATATTATTCTCCTCCGGAAGTCTTTCTAATATAACTGCTTTGTAGCCTTGATAAGAAGCTTCTTGTATATCCAACGTCTTCAATTGAGTACATTTTTTAAAAGTTTTCCGCAATTGATCGAGCGAAATGTCCGAGATTCGTATACATTCTCGAAGCTTTAGCCAACGTAATGAGGATGCCTGCGCGGCTAACGCCTTCAAGAACATGGCATTTGAATCATAGCCGCCGACACTTAATCCTTCTAATTCGATTCTTGTCTTTTCAGTCGAATTCGGTAACAACTGAGATAGAAAATTATCGTTATCATCATCAGGCATCGATAAAGATTTAAGGTTTGGAAATTTGTTGAGGTCTACCGGCGCTCTATCATCTACCTTCTCACAATGTGACAAATCCAATGCCTTTAGATTCGGCAAAACATCATTGAGCACTAAGAGAGTTGATAATGAATAAACCTGCAGCTCAACAACACTTGATCCTAACTTTATGAAAATGTTTAACAATATTTCATGTTCCATGGCGCTGAATTCGTAACTTATTCTGCCTATTTTTACATTTTCATATTGCAATTCTTTAAGAACCATAAAATCATAAATGTCTTTTAAATTTTCCTCAGTAATGATCAACTTCAATTTACGGGTCAGTTCAGGTGCACGAGCCAGTTCATACCAATCACGGCAAACTAAGTTGATTCCACGTAAGTGTTTGGGCGACAAATAATTGAAAATTTTCAACCACATCTCATTTGGCAATGTAGGTAGTGTGAGATTATCGTTATCTTCTATGTTCCGCAAAGCGTTCACGCCGTCCTAAAACGAAACGATGAAGAGAAATGTAATTTTCTCCGAACAACAAAGAGTTTTAGTAAATTTTACTGAGGATTTGTTGTCTCAGTAAAGCGTTTCCGCTTGCCCCAAAATCAAAATGGTGTCATTTTTTACTTTCCATATTTTCACACTTATACGCAGGCACGCTCCCATGCATCAAAGGCTTACACTTTTGCACATATTTCACTACTCATATAATTCCCTTAACTGTATACAGAAGCAAGAAATGTAATCCATTCTGCGGCAATGCATGTCTTCTTCTCTGTCACTCTCACTTATTTTAAATATAACTCTATCCTTACAGAAATCGAATAAACTTACCTCAGATTCTATAAGCGCTGATTGCGATGTAGTTTGCTCCATCTCCGAATGATTTGGTTCGCATACGCTTCCATTATCCATGTTCCTAACAGTGTAATAGAATGAACAAAATACGAATTTATTAGTAACAAAGTGAGAGGTCAATGTTATGTATGCCACAGGGCAGTTGATATCTTTTGTAAAATTTTATCAGCCTGCAGCCAAGTTTACATAAATCTTTAGATCGTGAATGACTGAGAATATCATACGGTACAAAATTTCAATGATTATCATGTATTATCTGAGATTATGTCTTATATAAGCATTATATGATTTCTCGAAAATCGATATCGTAGGAAGTTTACAATGAATAAATGGAATTTTTTTTTTTGACAAAGAAATCATCTATTGTTATCGCGTATGTGTTGAATTGCAAGACATTCGCTTACTATCTTCATTTTTGCGATTGTAAAATTTCGACCAAAAAGTGTATTTAAATAAGGACTGGCATCTCGAAAACAAGAATACATAGAAAAAAAAGTATTTAAAACTCTTTTCATATAAATAAAACTCACCACAAATTTTTAACATTTTTTTGAAGATCGAAAATTAAAGAATATCGGTAGTTCTAGTAGAAAATTAAAGAAAATCGGTCGTTCTACTTAATTGGTTTCTCGAAAATCCATAACGTTTGAAATTTCGATTAGAGAAAATCTAAAAACTTTTACTCTTCAGATACGGAAACGTATGTTAAAATGAAATTACGCCAAATCAGGTCTGTTATCGTAACAGCAAACATTGAATTGATTTCATACTAACCAGGTCGATATTTCCCAATATGGTATTATGACTAATTCTTGGAATTATTTGAAATATTTTTTGTTAATATTGATCCGCAAGAAACGCCTCAAGTATATTTTGATTTTAAATTAGATTGATTAGTGTAATTGTTAGACGATTTATTTCAATCTTTCGCTTTTATTCGCCTCCGTAATTCACGGAAAAATTAGATCTTCACTCAACAAAATAATATTTTATACTGAAAATTTTATCAAAATACACTTCATTTTATACTTTGACATTTTGCATTTATGACTTAATAATATTGTTTACCTTAAATGGGATTAAGGAAAAATCTTTCTTTCCATTTGATAAATTCAACGAAATTGCTTTTATAGGGATTAATTTGAGAAAAATTCATAAGAATTTTAAATTTAGAAAAAACCTAGCATGCTTCTTTTAAGATATATTTTTGTAGGAAATTGTTTAAAAACCATTCGTCCTTTCATGTGCTGAAATCTCCGTGAAGCATGAACACAACTGACTTTTATTTGCGGACTGAAGGGATTCTAAATTTATTTTTATGTTTTCACTAATTATTATCGATTCAAATCTAAGTAAATTGTGGATGCACTCGTATCCGACATCACTCGTATGTTAGATGTTCTTTCGTACCATAAAACGTGTCGTCTCCTTTGCAACAGCTAACGGTGACAAAAACTTTGTAATTCTCGCGGACTGCGATTCCGCTCTTCTTTTCTTCTTTTCTTCTTTTTGACGTCTTCGTGTTCTTAATTTTGATCACTTTAAGGACCTAACTTCCTCCGTCAAAACTGCCGATTTCTTATTTTAATAAACTTTTATGATTTCTCTAAACCTCTATCTTTTCTTTGTCCAATTTCATGCCGTTATTCCCATTCCAGTCAGTGTTTTTATCGTACCATTATCATATCTATTTGACTTTACAAAAACAGATCACATCAATAGCCTCAGTCGAGCATGAAAATCTCATCATCTTCGAACGGTGGACCCCGGCCATAAATCCTTTGCACGGGTATCTAACATCTTCGACTGATCATCAAACGAATGAATCATATCTGATCATATAAGACCCCGTTATGTCTATCCATGAATTTTCGTGTTTAATCTACGGAGGTCGCAACTTTCGAATTATTTTGATAGAGTAACGTTATTAAAAATTGAATAATTCGGATCATTTCTGTCATTACTCCGTATTTAGAAGTATAATTTGAAAAAGTTGTTATAGCAAAAAAAAAAAAAAAAAACCAGTGAATTTTAATATTTGTCGACGGCTTAGTAAATGAATGTGAAAAATTTGCTTAATGATGAAATTGAATCGGTTTTTGAACTCCCTCCCTTATAATGTTCCTACAAAAACCAAGACTTTATGTGACAACGACATTGAATTTTTACAAATTAATGATGGATATTAATCTTGTAAACCGAATTGGCATAAAAATGTGGTGTATTTGTCCAAGATAGGAGCATTTTCGCGAAGCCTTATCAAGTAAAAGCTTTCATTGGAAAATAAGCCTTTATATAGTAACAATTTTTGGTATTTTATAACGAAATTAGACAAAGAGTTTTATTAAGCAAATTAATATATAGAGTACTTAGTGGTCGGCGCTATCCTACTATATTTTTATTTTTCATTCATTTTCTACCTGCACATAATCATGTAAATAAGGAAAAGTTTCAGCAAATTAGTTCAAGGAAAATATGTAACACAGAGATAAGTAAAAATGAAAATAAATTATAAACAAAATTTATATTTTGAAAATAAACTTTTTCTGAATCACTTTTATGTGACTTGGGTCGTTTTATTATTATTTCTTTTATTATCTTTCTTTCTTTTAAAATGGAATATAAACAAAGTTTTGTTATAGATTTTTTTTCAACAACATTCTTCCTAATCTTAAAATATTATTATCTTCCTTATCTGCAGTCAAAGGCAATCTGTCTGTCTTCTTCCTCCCTAAAGATCCTTTGCTATTAGAGGCTTAAATACTATCACGATAACTGTTTTCAAATATATGCCACTGATGGTTCTATAAGTAACAATATCTCTAGCTATTTGATGCTGTGATATCGTCAGGATGCTCTCTGCAAAGTCAGAATTATAGGAGATCTTTTCACATAAAATATGCTCCCTCGCTTGCAACAACTATTGGAGATAGAAAATTTGTAATTTTCTTGGATCTCTCATCGATAAGAAAGACCCTTTTAATGGTCTTCTCTATGATATACTCGATATGCTTAATAATATAGCTGTGGAGTCCTGTCACTTTTTATGGACACCCAAGAAGACCGATCTGTATACAAATAAAGCTCAATTGAATAGTGACGTTCAAATTGTCAAATGTCCTCCTCAAGAGGACATATGCATATACAGAAGCTTAGTAAGAGAGAGGCATGCTGAATATCAAACTATTGCACGGAGCAAACCAGATCGATTCTTTTACAAACTTCGTTCGTCTGTTTCCTTCGAACTATTTCGTGATTTCTGATTCCTCTTTCTCAACAAAGGAAATTAAGGTTCTCAACGGACTAATCACTAACCAAATATTTAACAAACTCTATCTTAAGCTAATTCGAGCTGTTCACAGCGATACATGTGCCAACCTGTTCGACAGTTCAATCGGCCGAGCATCTCATTTTTAAATGCAAAAATTTTGATAACATAAGACAGTCTTTTGATATTTTTGCCACTTATCATAGTCTCTTTGATATTTTTCGTGCTCGCAAGTTTGCAGATCTTAAGGAACTAACTTACTTTATTAGAACTGCCGATTTTTCTTTTTAATTAAGTCTTATTTATTATTGCTTATCATCTTAATGAATTTTTTTTTTTTTACTTTGCTCAATTCCATGTCCTTTCTCCCACATTTCCCGTTCTCCTACTCCTTTTTATATTCTTCAGACTTTACATAAGTACCTCACACTTATAGCCTTTACTACACACAAATATCACATCATCATTATCCTGCTGTTCGGATTAAAATCTGTTGCATAATATTCTGGACTTTTCATCAAATCAATTATAATTATTCCAAATTAATGGAGATATCGGTCTATATTTAAAAAAGGCTTGCCCCATTCCTACGTTACAAACTAAAAACAAAAACAACAAACAAAAATTTAAAATCTTTTTTTTAAAAACACTAAGAATTTCTAGATTATTTCATTGGGGTCCTTAATGAGAAGCATTCTGGAAATCGTTATAATCTCTTGACCACTTTGCTATCGTATAATGCCACCATATACGTTTACATGTTTATTAATCTTTATATCGGCTGTGAGCTGTGAAAGAATTTTCCAATTCTAGGCTACAATGAGCAGTTATCCGACCCTTGTATGCGAGCGCGAACATGATAACGACAGGAAGAAAGAAGCAGGTAAAGTGGAGGAGACAAGGAATTGCCAGCAAATTATATGCCCGATTGCTAATTGTTATCCATTTATTCATATGGAAACAGAATAAAATTTTCACTACGTTGCGGCTTGAACAGCTGATAAATATTATCACCTTTAATATGAAGATTAATTTTGTTAAATTTGAACCACCACAGCTGTCCGATCCCTCATGAAAACACATCTCTTTTTAAGGATAAAATATCATTTTTAGTATTTTATTACAAGAGCCGTACATTGGTCGACCCTTGTTTTTTCTTTATACATTATTATATATATCTATTTTTATACAGTTTTACCTTTTTATTAAATTTTCATCAAAAGCTTATATTTCGAAAATCAAGCAATAACGAATTTATTTGATTACTTAATGATCTGATCAAAATGTGGACATAAAAATTTATCGAAGCCATTAAGGGCAGAAGCGTGTCAATTAATTTTAATTTTTTTCTTTCTGAATATTACAAAATCCAAACTTAAAAAAAATATTTTGGAAAATTTAAAAAAAAAAATTAAGTACAATAAAAGAGATATGTGGTAACAAAAATAATGTAGAAAAAAGGTGGAGACAAGTGAGTAAAAAAAAAAAAACACAATCTATGAAAATAAAAATGTTATAAAATACGTTTGTGTTACATAAAAATAAACTGACCCTACAAGTGTTATCGCGTACTTCAACATTAAAGTAGTAAACATAAAAGACATAAACATATTCTTCTTTAACCGAATCTTTTCTATTTCTCTGTGACCGTTTGGTTTACAGCATATTATCATCTTAACAGCGTTGTCGTCACAATCATTATTATTATCATCACCAACCATTGACACGATAAACGTCATAAACATCAATATCATAATCAGCAACGTCATAATCAGCAACGTCATAATCAGCAACGTCATAACCACCGTAATAATAAACAACGTCAGAATCATCATCGTCGTAATCATCAACGTCATAATCATCGGGGTCATTACCATCAATGTTATAAGCATTAGCGTCATAATCATCATTAGACTCCAAAAAATTGTCACATATAATTTTAGGACGATTCTCTTTCGAAAAACTTTCTAAAATAGCTGCTTTGTATTCTTTATTAACAATACTTTGTATATCCAATGTTTCCAACTGAGTACATTTCTTCAAAGTTTCTTGCAACTGACCTAACATTGTCGAATTAATTTTATCACAAAATCCAAATTTTAGCCAGCGCAATGAGTGTGCCTGTATGGCTAACACATCCAAAAGCATGGCAAGGGGATAATTGATGCCGAAACTTAGTTTTTCTAATTTCATTTTAGTCATTTGAGTTGAACTCGGCATCAAGTGGGATAGAAGATTGCCGGTATTTGTGAAAGGCATCAGTAATGATTTAAGTTTTGAAAATTTGTTGAGGTCCACCGGCGCTCTGTCATCTACCCTCTCGCAATGTAACAAATCCAATGCCTTTAGATTCGGTAAAACATCATTGAGCACGGAGAGAATTGAAGATGAATAAAGCTTCAGCTCAACAACGCTTGGACCTAACTTTATGAAAATGTTTAACAATATTTCATGTTCCGTGGCACTGAATTCATCCCATTGTGTACCTATTTCTGCATTTTCATACTGCAGTACTACGTGATCCAAAACGTCGCGTATGTCTCGTAAATTTATCATCGTAATGACTAACTTCAATTTACGGTTCAGTTCAGGTGCGCGAGACAGTTCATACCAATCATGGCAAACTAAGTTGATTCGACGTAAGTGTTTGGGCGACAAATAGCTGAAAATTTTCAACCATATCTCTTTCGGCAATGTAGGTAGTCCCTGAAACGATCAATAAATCTGTAATGTATCATGTAATTCCCTTAACTTTATACAAAAGCAGGAAATGTAATCCATTCTGCGGCAATGCATGTCTTCTTCTCTGTCACTCTCATTTACTTTAAATATAACTCTATCCATACAGAAATCGAATAAACTCACCTCAGATTCTATAAGCGCTGATTGTGATTCAGTTTTCTCCATCTCAAAATGATTGGCCAAAAAAGACGTCTTACTTGAATTACTACCAAAATATTCGTTTGAATTTTATTTTGGAAATTAAAAAAGTCAAATATATAACATATATATTGAAATATATTTCTAATAAATAACATCAACTTATTCAAAACTTATTCTGAAAGTAAATAAGAAAATTATAATCGACTGTGCCGTATCTTTTATACCCATGACCGTTATCTTAAAAAATCTCGGCAAAAACTAAATTTCGAAAAATTTCGTGGCAGATGTTGTCCATTTTTATGGAATATTATGGTTTGATTTGACAAATAATTGCTTCATACTGCCAGCCCATCTTATCCCATCGTTAGGTAACTGTGAACCTAAGACCTCCTCGAATCTAACTTGAATCTAAAACCCGCACGTGTCGACAATTTGCAATCTATTACTGGAATCTGTAACTGTTTGTAGAGAAAGAGCAACCTTGATATTTTCCAATCTGTAACTGTCTGTAGAGAAATAGCAACCCTGTGCTTGGACAAATGCGAAACACACACCCGCTTACATCTGCAGAGAAATAGCAACCCTGGTGCTTTAATCTGTAACATTCTGCAAACAAATGTGACGCAAACATTGATTCATGTTCATGTCAAACGTAAGTAAAACCCGATTAATAATTTGGATCAAAACTTCTTTTCAGTAATAATAATAAATTTACTTCGCATGTTCTTCGAAATAAACGCAGCTAAATATCTATTTGGTAATTCGATTAAATTAGGTTTTTTATAGATGCACTCTGGTTGATGTAAGTCATCGAATTTTGAACCATAGCAACCGACACAAAAGTAAGTACCAAAGACGCGCAAAACCAGCAATTTGAAATGAATTCACCGCTTCGTCTAGTAACACTTTTGATCCCGACTCCATGAAATGTTTACCCAAACGAATCCCCGAGACTAAGAACGTCATCAGAAATGGCTGACTCTAGCAAAGCGTTAGGTGTGACATTTTGAAAACTCATTGCTCTCACTGGCATATGGCATTTGGTACGATGAAGAAGAATTTTCTAAACTGGAGAGTTTAATAGCTTGGTTTTTCCACTGTTGAAATTTTGAATCTTGAATTTTGAAGCGAGTAAGTAACGCACAACAAAGTTGTGAAGATAAGGGTGAATGGATTCACCTAGTAACCTGCCGCAGCAAATGGCCGACTTAGAAGAAGATCCTGTGAGATCACCAGACATTACCGCGATTTAGAGCAACATTAAAGACTTTGTGATTATAGCAGATGGGGGCTGCGATTCAAGCTTACTTAAGTATTCAGCTATCAAAGCAGCCAAATTTATGAAACACATGGCCTCTGTTTGATTAGAGCGTTCGCGATGCTGTTTGGCTATGTTTTCAAGCCAAGTTAGATGTGTTATTTTGGTAACCTTTAGCTTCACAGTTCCGACAGAATCATATACAAATTGAATAAGAAATCTTGCACTGGTTCTGAAAATGAAGTATCTTGCAAATCAATATTAGATTCGGCGTAAACTAATATTGTTTTAAGAGCTCGCCGTAAACTTTGTCCACTAAAGACTGAGCTAGTATCAACATTGTTAGTCGCATTTTAACTCTAGCGAAATTCTGGAAACAAAAAGAAAAAATATTAAAAATGAAAATTTGAGAAAAAGCAGAAATATTATACTAATATTCTTAATAATATTAAGGAGCAATAAATAGTCCTCACAAAGGCTGCTAAGCGAAAAGAATCTTTAATGTCAAAGTACTTTGATGGCGAGATAAAGCAATCAATAGTATTTTCAGAACTGCTCCTAATAAATTATAATATATTTCCGAATTTGTAGCCCCATCTACACTGTAATTTCTAAGCAATCCAAATTAATTAAAGTACGCTCTGTTGCGAGAGATCCCTCAATGTAGTAGTGGAGTTAAAGCTCTGGATCTTCTTTCGTAATGGTATCATAAAATTGGACACGATAAGGCATTTAATACTTGCCTCAACGGAATTTTGCCATAGATTGCGGTTTTTGCGGCGATTAATTAAATCGTATCGCGTCGAATTAGTGTCGCGTATATATTCCTCAAGTTTTTCGTTGAGATCTGTAGGTTTGCGGAAGATTTGCGTATTACGTTTTAAGACTTTCAATGTTTTTTGACCTTTGTATTCAAAACAGGGCGCAACATCTGGTGAACACGATGCGACGAGAGTCCTCAAAGCCAGCCATACAATATCTTTTCTTCCAAATTTTTTAAAATCCATATGCAGCAAACTACTAAGTAGCGGATATTTTCAGTGCTTAGAGATGATTTGTTTTTTACTTGATCCAACATATAAGAGTATGGACGTGAACCGGAAGTGGCGTAGGCAACTTCAGAGCTAGTGGAGGTGGTCACCACAGTAGGCGCTTAGAAAAAAAGGGAAAAAGGGGAATACGTTTAGTTGCTTGTTTTTTTTAGATGAGAGTGTCTGTCCGCTGAGATATTATTTCATCTTTGTATTTTTTTTTTTATTTTTTTTTGATGTAACATTGAAATGATTTAAAAGTTACGTTGTAATGTATTCATGTATGTATGAATCGATCGTTAGAGTCAGTCAAATACTGATGTAATTTAGGTATAACATTCATAGAGCTCTTACTATACAATCGCTATAGCGAGGATTCAAGTCGGGCGAGGTCAATAGATTGCGTATACAGCGCACAGTTTTACCGTGAAATTGTGAATTTCTATAAATTAATTTTTGAAAATTGAAAAGAAGTATTTCAGAATTGACCTACGGTATTTCCAAAACAGTAGCGAAATCGCTGAGAAGTAAACTCACCAAGAAATCTTCCTGCCTGAAATCTGTACTCAAATCCACATGTAAAGATCTCTCAATGGAACTCTAAGAAAAAGCAAAGGAATATTAATCACTAGAAATATTGATGATGTAAGTAAAGCTTAATATACGAAGCAACACTGTGATTCGATGTAGTACTTGGGGTAGGACAATATGGCACCCATCTGAATTTAACGTAACAGGAGAGCGCACGAAAAGACTGTCTATAGCTAAATTTGCTTACATGATACTACGATATCTATTATTGCTTGGAAATAGATGTTAAAAAAGTGAAATGATTAACGTCACATGATTGAGTTGTCATTTTACTTTTGCACTTCTTATCAAATGGCACGCTTCCTGCGCAACTGTTTAGTTTAAAAGTGATATAAAAAAGAATTGTTTTGGAACAGCCCACCCTTAACTGACCGACTTCGAACACTCTCTCCATCTCTCTCTGAGATAAAACCAACAAACACTTTTCTCTTCTCATA
Source organism: Glossina brevipalpis (assembly GCA_000671755.1). Classification (NCBI taxonomy): domain Eukaryota; kingdom Metazoa; phylum Arthropoda; class Insecta; order Diptera; family Glossinidae; genus Glossina; species Glossina brevipalpis. Next base: position 3,474,971 of record KK351019.1, read on the forward strand.
TTTGTCTCCTTTTGCAAACACCAAACAAAAAAACGCGTGATGTTTGCAAAAGAAGGAGATATAAAAAGGGAATAAGTTAAGCGGTGCTTCGCTATTTTAGGCACATAGAACGATGACTTTTTAAACAAAACGGATAAATAGACGCATGATAATTATTCTACATAAAAAATGAATTGTTCGCAGACGCTACACGATGACTCATATGCTAAACAGATATTAGCAAAAATAAACAGAATCCATTGTTTTAGATCAATTGTTTTATATCCACCACCGAAAGATGGCGAAAAAACAAAACACGCTCTTTGCTTTGTTAATCAATTTTTTTAATAAAATAATAAAAAAAAAAAAATAACATAATCAGACATTTAAGAAATCAAAGCTACAAAATAACATATAAAACGTTTATACAAAATTCAATATGTTGCTCTCAAAGCGTTAAGAGTACTTCTAGATTGTGTATAATGATTTAATTGACGGGAGTCCTTAGTGGAAAACTTTATAATCTTCCGACCACTTTTCATATTTATTAATCTTTCTATTTAGGCCATAATGAGCATTTACCTGCCCAATGTATGCCTGTATGAACACGATGACGATCAGAAAGAAGCAAGTGGAATGGAATAAGGTACGGAGATTGCCTGTAAGGTATATGCCCGATTGCTAATTATTACACATTTATCCATATGGAAACAGGATCTAATTTTTAGTACTTTACGAAGAAAATAATTATTTTATTATTTAATTTTATTAAATGTTGACCACAATCCTCTTCGAGCCATCTCATATAAGGGCACCCACGAATAACATACGCTTTTTTTAAGGATAAGATATAGTTTTTAGTATTTTATCGATAGTATGGTTACCATATTGATCAAATTTGGTCGATGCAAAGAAACTTTCTACTTTTTGCGTTTCGGGGGTTGGGTTGGAATCCTTAACTGTTATTACCTCCCTACGCTAATAGGCTTCAACTTATTGATCCCCCCACACTCGAGAAAAGACGTGAAATATTAGGGGTAGTTTTCATAGCGAAACTGGTTAAAGGATCTATTTCCGCGCCGTCGCTGCTTCAAGGCATCTCATTTAACGTTCCAGGTCAAAATGTGCTATATTTACTTCAGTGCCGTACTAATTATTAACTTTACAACCCTTCTCTGTTTAATAAACATGCTCACTTAATCGATCCGGTGTTCGATTTGATAAATAGTATAAAGAGGTCTGTCCTTCGGGCAATTAAATTAATTAATTCTATAAAGTATTTTATTCAAATTCACTCCTGTATTTCTGGATTTTTTGATTTTTCTTCAACATTATTCTTATCACTAAGTCCATTTAGTTTAGCTATTAAGAAGTTCCTGCTTAAGTTTTTATTTTTTTGTTTTCAATCATTTTTTTTAAATTCTTATACGTGATGCATTAAGTTTTTGACTGTAGTAAACAATCTGAAATAAATAAAAAAAAAATGTTTTTAAGTAAAGCGGTATAGAGTGTTTTAGAGACATTTTTGTGGTCTTATAATATTTTTACCTTTTTTGTTAAATTTCCAACAATAGCTTATATTTCCAAACTACATCAACAATCTGACTAATTATTGATTTGATTAAAATGTGAACATAAAAATTTATCAAAGTCGCTGGAGGTGGAGACGTGTTAAACAATTCATGAAGAATTTCTTATGATACCAGATTAAGCTCCTTCCTAAAGTCAACGCGGCTTTCTTACCGGTTCGTTGAATATTTTGCTTATTTCATTTGATTAGTTTATTACCCTTAAGCACCGTTATCGCGAGTGCATTTAATTCAATTTTTTCGGAATATAAGAAAATTCAAATTTCAAAAAAAAAAAATTTTTAAAAAGATTAAGTAAAAATGCAAAGAGAGAAGAAAGCAAATACAAAGCGAGTGGAAATGAAAGAGAAAGAAAACGGCATCTATAAAAATAAAGATGTAATAAAATTTATTTGTGTTAAATAACAGTAAACTGACCCTATCTTGTCGCGTATTTCAACATTAATTCTTTGACCACATCTTTTCTATTTCTCCGTGACCGTTTGGCTCACAGCATATTATCATCTTATCTGCTTTCTCATCATCATCATTATTACCATCGCCAACCATAAATTCCCTCCATGACATCATAAACGTAATAATCATTAACATCGTAATGAGCAACGTCATAACCATTAACATCGTAATCATCAAGGCCAGAACCATCAACGTCATAATCATTATCGTCGTAATCATCGAGACCATAATTATCAAAGTTATAAGCGTTAGCGTCATAATCACTATTAAAATCGTTAGTAAACTCAAAAAAATTGTTAGATAAAATTTTAGGACGATTCTCCTTGGGAAGACTTCTGTTGTTGTCGCATATTTCAACATTAAAGAACATTTTTTAGCATAATTTTTTCAGAACTTATTTCAATATAAATGAAAAAGAAAAACTCTTTGACCGAATCTTTTATATCCACCACCTTCATTTTCAAAATCATTAAGGAAAGAGAACGTAGAGCAACTTTTAAACATGTAAGGACAATTTAATGGTTTTCGAATTGTAGACCAATAGAAAATTTATCATAGCAAAGGAATATGTCAAAACTTTGAGGTCGTGCTTCTCGAAACAAGATATTTTAAAGGAGTACGCAGCTTAATTCCAACCATTTTCAGTTTTTTCATTCCCATCTTTTTTTTTCTTAGTAAAAGGGTGTCTTTTTTCATTCGAAAATTGAAGTTTTGCTTTCAAATATATTCGCCAAATACTCAAAAATCAGTACACCTATAAAGTTGTACATGTTGTTTGTAGGCCTATAAATAAATAGATTAACAGAAATCCTTTTTAGAGCAGAACCTCTCGATTTTCTGGGCAATTTTATTATTTTGCTGGCATACAAGGGATAATTATTTCATTTCTTTGTGGCCGTTTGGCCCACAGCACATCATTATTTTATTAGCATCGTCGTCACTATCATTATTATAATCATTATCCATAAAGTATATCCATCAATGCTAAGTTCTCAAGATACCAATTGCATTCGTCCATAAAATCATCATCATAATCATCATAATCATTATCATCATCATAATCAATATCATCATTATATAAAACTTTAAGACTACTCTCCTTCGGGAGACTTTCTAAAATAGCTGTTCTGTATTCTTCATCAATAACTTCGTCTATATCCAATGTCTTCAATTGAGTACATTTTTTTAAATGTTTCTTCCAACTGACCTAGCATTGTCGAATTCATTTTATCACAATCTCCAAGCTTTAGCCAATGCAATCAGCTTGCCCGTGCGGCTAACACATCCAAGATCGAGGCAAGCGGATAACCGTCGCCGAAACTTAATTTTTCTAACTGCATTCCGGTCATTTGAGTCGAATTTGCCATCAACTGAGATAAAAGATTGTCGGTATTAACGGTGCTTCTGACAGGCATCAGTAATGATTTAAGTCTTGAAAATTTGTTAAGGTCCACCGGCGCTCTTTCATCTACCCTCTCATTATATGACAAGTCCAATGTCTTCAGATTCGGCAAAACATCATTGGGCATTGAGAGAGTTGAAAATGAATGAAACTTCAGGTCAACAACACTTGGACCTAACTTTATGAAAATGTTTAACAATATTTCATGTTTCATGGCACTGAATTCGTCCCATTTTGTATCTATTTCTACATTTTCATATTGCAACTCTTTGTGATCTATATGCTCGTAAATGTCCTTCAAATTTAGATTGGTAATGACTAACTTTAATTTATTGTATAGTTCAGGTGCGCGGGTCAGTTCGTACTAATTTTTGCACACTAAATTGACTCGAAGTAAATCGATTGGCGACAAATAATTGAAAATTTTCAATCACATCTCATTTGGCAATCTAGGTAGTAGTAGGTAGTCTCGTTATCTTCTATGTTCCGCAAAGTGTTTATGCCCTGTCCTGAAGCGATCAATAAATCTGTATTAGGGTATGTAAGTATGATGTCTGTGAATGGGAAAGAAATTTAATTTTCTCCGAACAACAAAGAGTTTTAGTAAATTTTACTGAGGATTTGTTGTCTCAGTAAAGCGTTTTCGCTTGCGCCCGGGCATTTCAAAATCAAAATGCTGTCATTTTTTACTTTTCATATTTTCACACTTATACGCAGGCACGTTCGCATGCATCAAGGGCTTACACTTTTTCACATATTTCACTACACAGGTAATTCCCTTAACTTTATACAGAAGCGAGAAATGTGATCCATTCAACGATCGATCCATATGACGCAACTTACGCTTTATTCAACTCTTGATATCGCTAATGAGCTCTGTAGTAAAAACGTGTAAACATTTCAGTTTCAATTTCAGTTTAACTTGTTTGTGTATAATTTATTTTATATTTATTTTCTCGATTAAAAAACTTAATCTCAACGCTAACAGACATATGTGTGAGAGACTTCTAAGAAAGACTTTATACTTATATAATTAATTAAATGTACAGTCATACATCCGTATATATGAGTAGTATATAGATTACATATATATACATATATACGTTGTTTAACAATTGCTTTTATGAGTTTTGAAGTTTTTTTTTAAAAAAAAATTCTCAAATATTTCGATAATAATTATAAATTATTTTTTTTCTTCCGTTACAAAGGACAATCGTAGTAAAGGAGAGTTCGGACTTAAGGATCTTACGTTGTCGTAGGTGTGCAATGGTGCCGCTACTTTAAATTGGGAATTTGAATATGTTGTGTGAGCTAGTTTGTGTGTAAGGTGTGTTTAAAATGGAATATAAGAATGCATGGCACACATTTTTTTATTTATTTAGTTTTCTTAAATTTTAATATATTAACTTATAAAGTTTAGTTTGTTTTGCTTTTTTAGTTAAAGTGTGTGTTTAGAGAAAGAAATAAAAAACTAAATCTTACTTATCAGTTAGTTTATCACAGTTGGAACTTAATTTTTTTATATGCTTAACATAAAACTTATTTATATAAAAAAGTGTTTTTAATTATAATTTTCTGTTTTAATTTTTTTTGTTTTTTTTTTTTTCTTTATACAAATTTTAGTCGTAAACTGTTTTTTAGTTTTTAGATAAGTTACCACAGTCTTTAATTTTTCTTTCTTTTTTTTTTTTTGTTGGGATTTATACAGATTTATCAAACTGGAAAAGATCTCAAAGAGAAAAGACAAGTGGCAACAAGACAAATGCACTAACGGTGTTTGGTTTCAGACAAAAAAAAACACGAAAATATACAAAATTTTTCACGCTTCACGTTTCACTTTACATTCACTTAATTACTATCAGACAATTAATTATAAGTACTTAAATATATGCATATAAACAATTTAAAATTTTCTTAAATAAATTAGTGTTTCTTTGTTACTCATAATAATGCAGGCACTTCGAGGTTCTTAAACTAAATTATAAGATTTTCAAAATTATTTACAAAGAAAGAGAAAGAGAGCAAAGTCATGAGTGAAGCATGCAAAGAGTGAAAGAAGTTAATAAAGACAAGAAGAAGAGAGAAAGAGAGAGAGAGAGAGACAGATAGAAATAAAGAAAGGGTGAGAAAGTGAGAAAGCGAGAAAGCGAGAAAGCGAGAGAGAGAGCAAGAGATTTAGTTGTTATGGGCAAGATTATCTGATATTCTGCTTCTGGCAGTGATTTGTTCTCTCTTTCTCTCTCTTTCTCTATCTCTATCTCTCCCTCTCTCTTCTTACTATTTTATTTCTCTCTCTCTCTCTCTCTCTCGATTCCTTTACTCTCAAACTCTTGTCTCATTGCGATGCAAAGGTTGTAATTCTCGTTGGGTATCATTATAGTATTCATGATCTGAACTTGTGGGTTCCGATGGTGGTATTGTAATTTCCAAGATAGTACTTTGACTACTATCATGAGCATTATTGTTTACCATCAAACCTGTTCTGGGTACCATTACTGGTATGCCCAGCGTTTGGGTAGGTATTGGTGGTTCTTGATCATGTCCTAAATTGGTGGTTGTATTTAATAGATATTCGGGGTTATCGACACTGGCCGGCACTCCAATCAAATCCATGTAGCCCCCTGGCGTCGAACACATGGCATTATTAACATTAGGATTATTATTATTGTTATTGATATTATTATGACTTAATCCTCCTGTGGCCGAAACTTGGCAGGTAGGCATTAAATAATCATCTTCATCGACTGGTAAATCTAACCGTAAATTACCTACTCCAACTTCACGAGCATTAGAATCCGTCTCATCGCTTTCATTGGATGAATTTTTATTCATAGGATCTTTGCAGTAACGATTCAGTTTAGGTACTTCCTCAGAGCATTCATGATTGTGGGTACCTCCGGCATTAGTTTTCGGTTGCAAGTAATCGTCCGCTTCAACCATAGTCTCGGGACCTTCGAATGTCGGCGCTAGTTTTCGTATTAAATCTTTTTCATCTTGACTGGTGTAAGCGGGTAGTCGAGTAAATTTATCTCCGGGTATGGCCAAATAACGACCTGGATCACGCGCGTATTCAGCGAATATATTTACCAATTGTTTAAAATAAGGTCGCACTTCAGCATCCAAATGCCAACAAGATAACAAAGTGCAGTAAATATCTAGTGAGCATATCTCCGGTTGTTCGAGCTTCAGACCAACTTCTATGAGATCAGGTATATCTTTGGCGGGTATATTTTCATGAGGTCTTTTACCAAATGTCAATAGCTCCCAGATAGTAACACCAAAAGCCCAAACATCTGATTTACTCGTGAAGATACGATGACGTATACACTCTAAAGCCAACCATTTAATTGGCATTTTACCACCTGCCGCCTTATATTCATTTGAATCTTGATTTAGAAGTTTTGCTAGGCCAAAATCGGTTATTTTTACGCATGAAGGTAACTGAACTAGAACATTACGGGCTGCCAAGTCTCGATGTACCAAACGTTTTTCTTCCAGATAGGACATACCTTTAGCTATTTGTGTGGACCAATTTAGCAAAGCTTTCGAACCAATTTTATCACGATTATTGCGTACATAATCCAGTAAGCAACCTAAAGGCATTAACTGAGTGATTAACATCATTTTGGAAGTCATGCAAACGGCCAAAAGTTTTAGCAAATTCGGATGCTCCACTGAAGCCATAATATATGCCTCTCTAAGAAATTCCTCGCTAGATTCAGCTCCCGAAGATTTCAATTCCTTAATGGCCACGGGAATCTTAACATTTTCACCTTCTGGCACCCACACACCTTTGTAAACATGACCAAAAGCCCCCATACCCAAGAGGCCGCCCTTCCTTAGCTCAGCATCTTTGACTATGCGTAACTTTGAAAGGTTTGCTCCCCTGTTGGAGGGACTTAAGGGCTCAGAATCTTCACAGCCGGTCAAGACCATTCCCATTTTAACAGCTTCCTGCTTAGCTTTGGTTTTCTGTCGACAAATGTATGTGACTACGCTTAGAATGCCTACCACTAACACTAAAGTAACGAAAGCAATTATCAGGAAGAAATAATTATCCACAGCAGCTGTAAGCTTAGAACCCTTAGGCGGTACTGCTGAACAGAAAGTACCAATATGAGGCGATTGGTAATTAACATGCGAGTATTCCGATGGACATTTCGAAGTACAGTTGAAACTGGTAGAATTATCATAAGGATCGCCGTCTCCGAACACTTTGAAGCTGCGGCAAGCAATGCAGTCATCTGATCCACGGCCAGTGCAACCTTTGCACTCGGGATGACACATAAAGCATTCACGAATCACTTCGTCAGCGTAATGATCGGCCGGGCATTCGTCTTCGCACTGTTCGTCCCGTTTGTAGCCTGCACACTTTTGGCAAACTTGTTCATGAAATCCGTAACCACTACATAGTTCACAACGAGGATGACATTTCCGGCAAATGGCCTTGCCTGCTAGTGGTTTCAGTTTGCCTTGTTCACGTGGGTTTACATATTCCCAGTAGTAACCGTCCGGACATTTATCATTTTTCATAAGGCAACGTTCCACAGAGCGACCATCTGAACTTATGATGGCTAGATTACAAGTTTTACAACCACCCGGTCCTATTGTGTTCTTTGGTCCAGTACAGCCGTCGCAAGTAGCGTCACAAGCACGACAAATACCATAGTCGGAATATTTATTTTCCGGACAGACTGTAACACAACGATTATCATCACGCACATGAACACATTCATCACAATGTTCGGCATCCGGTCCGGAGCAGGTAAGACATTCTGGATGACATTGTTTACAGATTTTGGCATCAAACTTATATGCACTAAAGAAATATTTTTATTAAAAACTTGATTTCTAAAGAAAAAATTGTTCACTTACTTGGTAATATTACGGCAATCTGCAATGCAGGTGCCATTGAATTCGAAATTTTTACATTCTAAACATTGGTCTGACCCCGAACCCCAACAACCAGCCTCGTTACATTCATTCGAACAAACCAAACCATCTTTTTCTAGAGAAACGAAAGATCATGAATTGATATATTAATGTGTTTAGGACTATTGGTGTTATTAAGGAAAGCTTACTGCACTCTTCTTGATTCCGGTTCATTTCTACTACGATGCCATGATCAGTTGACTTCTGTATTTTAGTCCAGTCAATATCTTTAACGTAACAAATCTTATCATTGTGTTGTATAACCACCGAACCCGCATTAATACGCTTCAATGATTTCAGCTCCAAGCTTTCTAAGGAAGACTTTACTATAGACAAAGAGGCGAAATAACTTTCCATTAGCTGGCGTCCATGTATCACCTCGAGATTACGGAAATAGGAAAGATTTTTAAAATCAGGATGAGCTCCTTCGATATCCAAATAGCCGGTTATTTCTTTAACAGTCGAAAACACTTCCATACGATCGGGATGCATTGCTATATAACGAGGACCTAAAGTGTAGTTTTTATAAATATCCTGATAACCCGAAAAGGTTTGATCCAAAACACGTATGGAGCCCTCAATAACAGTGCAGCCTCGATAGGAATCAATATTACCCGAGTGAAGTACTGCGCGTCCTGGGCAAGTTTTAGGGCAAGGGCCATTACAAGGAACACATTCACCGTCCCTAGCCATTTTATCGGCTGGGCAGCTACGTACGCATGCTCCATTATCCTTTAGTAAATGTTCAGGACACTCTTTTACACAAGTGGCTCCATAAGCATATTTCCCCTCAGGGTTGGCTTCCCACAAATAGTTGGTGGGATTGTATTTCTGCATAGGTGGACATTCCTCTTTGCAGACACCATCATCATAAAAATTTTTACAAGCTATGCACTCTTTCTGAGTGGGTCCGGTGCAACCGCCAGCACAAAAGAGATGACAGCACTCACGAGGACGGGGACCAAAGCAACGACCTTGAGCACATTGAGGCGAACAATTGATTTTACTAAATTTCTGGCAATTATTCGGGCCCTCTCCCCAGCAGCCGCGCTCGCAAGACTCATGGCATTTAGGGCAATCTCGCTCAGGTAATGTGAAATTGTAAATGTAATTGTATTTGTACTTATCAGGTGACCCCGAAATTATCTCGGTCCAGTCTATGCTCTTGATATGACAAAGATTGAAATTATTAAAAAAGCCCACCGAACCTTGAAGTATATCACGTAAGGCGGGCATTTCTAAAGTGAACATTTTCGAATAAGTCACAAACAAGGCAAATTGCTCTTCCTGGACATTAAGGTTAAATAAAGTACGTCCGCGTATGATTTGAAGTCTAAAAAATAAAAATGAAAAGGAAGAAACACGCGAAATAAAAATGAGGTTACGTTATGAGGAAATAATCCTGTTTAGACAAGACATGAACCAATTATTCATCCTTTTTTTTTCAAGTTTTATTTATTCTTACCTTGGGAAGATGACTTGCTTAATGTCAACATGACTGATGAGTATATAACCGGTCACTTCACGTATATTCTCCAAAAAACTTAAATCCAAATTTGGATCTTGCAGCCATGTCAGTTCCAAATTACCGTCTACGTACGTACAATTGTTATAACGATCGCGTAAATTGCGATAGTGATGCTCACGATTCGAGGGCACTGATAATCGAGATTTGGTACCAATGCAAACTAAAATTGAATAAAAAAAAAAAAACAAACTCAAATCGTTAGAGATTGTCTTCTTGTTTTGTTGTTTCTTTTTTAAAGGGAAAAATTTAAAAAAAAGAGCAAAAAAAAAATCAAAAGAGTTCAATACCAATGGCGCCATTTCGCTACAATAAAAACAACAACATTGCAATAAGATCAGTAACCATGATAGACTTTAACCTTAAATGGCCTTTAAGTCATCTATTGGTTTCACTGTTGTTTTGCCGTTGACGCTTAGCTTCGCTTGTTCACTGTAAGTTTGACTTTATTTGGTCAAAAGAACTTCTGCTTTTAATTATATATATATGTATATGTATATATGTATATATATAGGTATATGTATATAAAATCATACGAGAGCAAAAAGAGAAAAGAGCTTAATTGAAATACGACTTACAATTACAAAGAGAAAGAGAATCAAAATTCGAAAGATTCTGAGAGACTTTGTTATATCTTGCAATTAATATATGTTTCTTGTTACTATTGTTATGGCGATTTTTATAGTTTTATGTGTTTATTGTTGTAATAAATTTGTTGTTGACAATTATGAGCTCAACTTTTAAGGTGCAGCAGCGGCTTTAATATAATTTTCTCTTTTTTTTTTTCTATTTCATTATCTTTTCCAACTTTTTGTATACATTTTTTTAACAAGTTTTTTGCTTAAGTCTTTTGTTGAAAACAATAAAACAATTAAACTATATTCATCTTAAGGCGAATTTTAGATGCCCCAGCTACTACTTTAGATTTAAATATGAAAGTTGCTCTTAATCACAAGCGTTTACATAATGGAAATATATTAGATTGTGTAAAAAATGTTGAGTCTAACACTAGAAACGAGTATGAATTAAATGAAAAAACGAAAATAAATATAAATCTTAGTTACTAACTAACTTTACGAAATGTATCTATTACGTTGTCTAAAAAATATTAATGCTAATATATAAATTGAATGAAAAAAAGAAAGATCTCAGCTACTAACAGGTCAAAGAAAGTAAGGAAATAATACGAGTCTAATACATGAATATAAATTAAATAAGAAAAAAAATGAAAACCCGAGTTTTAGATGTCAGCTATTCTTGGCCGAAGCAAGAATTTGGAAATACTAAGTCGATTAAAAAATATATAGATAGAATACTAAAGCAAACTAAAGTACACAAATCTGAATGAAAACAAAAAACCCAAAGCAAAGCTCACTTAGTCACTCTACATGAAAAGGCAAAATGAATATATTACATTGTCTAAATAATATTGATCCTAATAATAGAAAATCCAAAATAGATGAACCAAATTAAATAAAAAAACGAAAGAAAGGTTTCATTTAAAATGCTATCTACACTAGGATCAAAAATGAGATGAAAATAATACGTTGTCTAAAAAATATTGGGCCGAATACTAGATAAGCTAACTAAATATTTTTAAATTAATTATTGTACTCAAGTTTTCGATATTGTCTTCTAGACATATTTTAATATTTTTTTATGCTTCTTAGTAATTATAGTTGCTACAGACTATAAGCGATAAGCAAATTAAATTTAATTTCGTATCTAATTTTCAATATTGAATCACAGCGTTATATGTAAAATTTTCACATTTTATCAGAATTTATAATATTTTTAGAATTGAAATCAAAAAAAAAGTTTGTATGACAGATACACGAATAAGTAAACGAATGCAAATCACTAAACCCACCAAGAAATGTTATGTTAATATGAAAATGACGAAATTTCCCAGCTGTGTTATGTTACAAACGATAAGTCACATGGTGTGTACTCCTATCATCCGTAGGAGGACAATGTACATATAAGGCATATAGGAGATTTTATTTATATTAATCTAATTATATTCTATCGCTCTTATTATGAATAGCATGCTTTTTGTTACATTAGAAAGGTTTGTTACTTAAGTCTTTTGTTAATTTCATTATTTATAGCAAAAGCGCAAAATACGATACTTTATTATAAATATTTTTTCTTTAGAAAATTTCAAAAATAAAAATAAAAAAAAAAAAATTAAATTTTCTTTTTCTTCTTTCATTATAAACACCTGTTGATTTTTGTAAATGTGTAAAATTTATCATAAAACTTAGTCTTGTAGGTATCTTTATGATAATAATAGCGTAAACGTAGGCGTTATATAAAGGGTTTTATATGAAAATTTTTTTACACAACATTTAACGTATGATTTAGAAATATCACGGCTTTAGAAGAAAAAAAAAAATGTTTACTTCATTAAAAATGCATTAAGAAAACCTGTACATCAAGTATTGTAAATATCATCGCTAAGTTAGCGATCATTAAACAAAAAAAAAAAAAAAGAGCATAAAATAAACCTACATTCAAACCTGTAGGTTGCTTGGCCAATAGCTTGTCAAAGCCTACTAATTATCTGTCTAGTTAAGAGTTTAAATTGAGCAAGGTGGGCGTACGAAAACAAAAAAAAAAAAACAAGACAAATAAAAAGGGAGTTTTGTATAAATTTTATTATTTGAAAAAAAAAAAATAGTTTTATTTTTTTATATAAATTTCAAATTATTTATAAATAAAAGCATGGTCTCAAGAGGAAAACACATTTTTGATTTTGTTATTTTTTAATTTTGTTTTAATTTTTGTTTTTTGTTTTCTTGACACAGCATGACATGAAGCACGATTTTTGTGGTAACATTTCACAGACTCCGTAAAACGAAAAACGTGAATTGTCAAAAAAAAAAAATGCTTTAATAAAAAGCCGCCTTAAAACAAAACCACTACAAACACGAACAAGTGAGAATATAGCAAAATAATAAAAACGATTATTTAATACCCTATTAAACACATAACACACACACACACATATATATATATATATATATATATATATATATATCTATACGTATATAAAAAGTTTTTACACCTTACATTACAGGATATGCTAATTACTACTTTGTACGAGTATATGGACTATCCAGAAGGACTTATGATAGACCCACCTTTTACTATGCCGATCGGTTTAGAATCGGTTTCTGAATAAATTTAAGCTGATTTGACCATGTATTCGTCTTTCTGTCTGACGTCTCTTTATTTATTTTTGTGCCCACCTAATAAGTCACTATTTTTTGAACTATTTTGAAACAATATGCTGACGAAGTACAATAACTTAAGGACGATCTTTACTGAAAATGGATACGATCGAGACATTTTTAGGGTTATTGCCTATATAACGCCCCCATTTGAAAAAAATATTCATATAAAAAGAATTGCAATTTCCAATATTACTCGATAAAAATCGGTGGAAACTAATATTTTCGCATAGAAAAAGTAAATGTAAATGATCAGGTAGCACGAAATTTTAAACCACCTCCCATATATAACCCTTCCCAAAAAAAATTAAACCTTTATATGTCGAAATTTTTAAGATTTTATTATACAAATGAGTTTTTATTAGTAATTACAAAAAAAAAAAAAAAAAAAAAAAAAAAAAAAAAGATCTGCATTGAATCTGCATCCCGTAGGAACCCTATACAAGGGTTCCCATAAAAAGCTAGTTTATGCAGCAACAAAGTCTAATTCTTAGTACTTTATGGCAAATATAGTTGAAAAGTAAGAAAATCTTTGATAGAAAAATTAAATTTGGATCAAGTAAATTTATGCTTTAGGGGCTCTTTTCTCTATAATATAGTCCCATGAAAGCATGTTTCTACGTTGCGAACAAGTTATAATTTTTAAGGACTTTATCATGAAAGTATATGAAGAATAATATTAGGTAAAATGGTGTAGAGCATTTAATGATTAACTTTACCTGACTCTATAATACTTTTACTATATATTTTAATTGAAGGCGATATTTGAGAACAGTTATATCAAATAATTAAAGATAACTATGACTTTGATAGACGGACACTGTTTGAAAAATTCCACATTTTATAAATAAGTTCACAATAGTCATAATTAAGGTAGGGATGAAATCGATTTTGAATTACAAATTGGTTTTTTTTTTGTGACCAGTTGTTCAGGTGAGGTCCCCAATAGGTGTATAAATCTATTTATTATCACGGAAAATAGCGGGAAAAAATAAGGTGCGACTGCTGCTGGTTGAAGCACAATCAGTAACTGTTATGCGTTCACTGAAATGCTATGACTGCGGTCCTATGCCTATACCTATGAATTTGGATACGCGGAATTGGTAGTCACGATTCTTAATTACTAGAATATGCGAGCTCCTAAATTACATTTATAGTAAATAGGTTTTCGATTCATATACTTATGGTGTTCTAAACAAGGAGAAGAAATTTGTGCAATTTCAACTTCAATACTGGATACAATAACCTTAGTGTCTAAATATGATTGTAATAGAAAGTTGAAGTTTAACTAGACTTTGTTAAATAAGCCTTGAAAATAGGCGAATACTTTTTTGTAAGTTAATGCTCTTACTTAAGTCTATTAGCTCTACCTATGCTAACACCCTTCCCTATAATAATACTCTTTTTTTTAGACCAATATTTTTATTTATGCTGACAAATTCTAATAAACTTACTTATTCTAATACACGAACTTTAGTCAACATCCTATTCTACACTAAAACTAAAAAAAATTCACATTTTAGTAAATTTTAAGTTTAGAAAGTTCGCTATAAATATTATTTCTTAAGGTTTGAAAAGGAAATTATAGTGAAATGAAATTATATCTTAAAAATCAATAGGAGATTGTTGAAGCTTACAAAAAAAATCGCGCCACAGTTCCTTCCCAAAAATTCGGGTAAAGAGCTGAAATTATTAACTTTTTCCAAAATCTTCCAAAATGAAGATTCAACATGAGAGTAATACGACCGTTGATCGCTTAAATTTAAGTCTTTAAGTTTTAAACAGCTTTTAAGCACAAATCTTAAGCTCGCAAAACTTTAAGCTCGACAATTAAGTTCTCAAAGCTTTAAGCATGTGCTTAAAATATCGAGCAGCTTTCAGCTTAAGCTTTAAGCTTTCCATTTAGTTGTAATTTTTAAAATCATAAAACTATAACATAAAGTGGAGAAAAATTATTTTCATAAGTATTGCAGATATCAAATCAAAATTTGGTACCTACAAGAACCATTTAAGACTTTTCAAGTGAATTTTGATCAAAGTTGGAAACTGAAAGTCACTTATAATCAATAAAAAAGTTTCGCAATGCTGGCAATGCCCAGTGCTTAGAATTAATCCAAAATGAAATAGTGCCATTTTACTGCTTCGCCTTAAAATTGCTAAAAGTAAGAGATATTCCGAGGTACTCTTGTACTCGAACTTTATATAGATGATTTTTATGAAACTCATTGTATGAGACTCATTGTATGAGATCTTCTTAAATGGTTTTTTTTGTCTGAAAATGTTCTGATTTGAAACATTTTTTCTCAGCTTGAAAATTATTTAAATTTTTCGATAATTTCTGTCAAAATTCTTCAGAGACTGAAAAATATGAATAATAAACTGAAGTGTGAACGATTTTCATGAATTTCATAATACACTTGTGTAGTATGCTTTTTTCATCATGTAGGGTATAGGGTATTTGTATTGATGATATTCTTGCATATTTCCCACTTTTCTTATCCGTACACACAAACACATTCAAATACCACTTAATTTGAATGTTGTTCAGCATACAAGAGATTATAAATATTATGTTAAGTAATGCGTACCAATACTGGTAGAGATATGCCATCAGAGAATCCCCAACAACAAATACAACAACAATAAACTTGAAGAAAAATATTTCATAAAAAAACCCAAAGAAAACACACGTAAGGAATCCAGATGTTGATGGGTTGTACATAAAACAACAACAACAACAATAACATACGAACATACAAATACATAAGAAGAAGTGTATGTTAAAAAGAACAGAGAAAGCCAACAACAGAGCAACAGAACAGAGAGTACAGCATAGCACAGCAAATACCCGTAGATCACACACAAGATAGTTTATTTTATTTATTTATTTATTTATTTTTTGTTTTTTTGGATTCTTAAAGAATGTTTTCCACGAATCCCAAGAACAATAAGATAAAAATAAGCAACACACGAAACATTAAAAAACAAAAAAAAAAAAAAAAAAATTAAATAAAATAAAATAAAAACCGGACTGGCCGGGCAACTTGAGGGCATTTAAGCAATGCCAGCCAACCAGCCAACCAACCATTTAGTTAGGCAGTCAACCAAACAGCCAGCCCGCCAGCTAGCCAGTCAGTCAGTTAGTCAGTTAGTCAGTTAGTCAGTCAGTCAGTCAGTCAGTCAGTCAATCAGTCAGTTAGGCAAACCTTGGCTTTCTTGTATTTAACAGAGAACTTAAGCCGCATTTAAGACTAAACTCAACGTAGACTGATCACACATTCCGTGCATAAATATTAGGAGAAGAGTACAAATTTGTTGCTGTTGGGCATAAAGTGAACTTTACCTATGCTCTCAGGAATATAGGATAAAATACCCAACAAACCATCCATAAACCACTAAAAGCATATTTTAGCCAAAAGATGATAAGAACTTGAAATATTTCAAAGTAAAGGCGGTACAAGAAAGTGACCAGATCAGCAAGTACACACATACACACACACTCGCACACTCATACATTCTAAGTAAGTTTAAGCACTTGGGTTGGTATAAGCTATTAATCATATAGTATATCATTAGTAAGAATAAAGCAGAGAGTAAGACGGCGACGTTGAGATTGCGCGTTGAGAACTTTAAACAAATTATGGCGTTATGGTTGCTAATGTTTGGCCTTTTTTTTTTCTTTTTGCTTCTAGTAAAGTTTTTCGCCTTTAATCAGTTGTTCTGGTCTGTTGTTGTTATCGTTATTGCTATTGTTACT
Organism: Glossina brevipalpis; assembly: GCA_000671755.1. NCBI lineage: Eukaryota > Metazoa > Arthropoda > Insecta > Diptera > Glossinidae > Glossina > Glossina brevipalpis. The sequence continues at coordinate 3,491,847 of KK351019.1, forward strand.
GTTATTGTTATTTCAGTTTTTTTTTTTTCTTTTCTTTATTTATAACACCGACTGGCTGGCCTTAAGCAATTTCACTTGAAAAAGTCCACAGAATCTTCCTACAGAGTGTTACACGTTTCGAGAGAAAGATTTTTTTTATTTATCAGATTAATCAAAAAGTCACGTCGCTCAATTATAATGTTCGTTGTTGTCGTGGTCCAGCGTCCAACAATTAGATTTATATACGTATTCTTGATTATAAAATATTTGTTGCATTCTTTTTCATTTATTTCAAAAACAATTACAACAACAAAAAGTACAGACAACTTTTTCATTTTTCTGTTGTTTGTGTTATTACTGAATTGAAGAACAACACACTTGAAGAGAATAAAAACAAAACAAAAAAAAAAAACAAAAAAAAAAAAAAAGAAAAAGAAACCTTAACAGGGACGACTCTTTACCTTATTTAGTTAAGAGCGTTTTGTTGTGTCTTTGGACTCTAGTCTCTCAGTCAGTTTGCTTAAGGCGGCTCGATTTCTTTTGTTGTTTTTTTTTTTGTTCCTGAGAAGCTTTCATAAATTGTTTTGTTTGGTTTTTATGCTTAGCTTATGGAATATTACACTAAACATTATTGAAATTCTTGATAAAATAAACCGTAAAGAAACAAAGAAGAAAAAGCATAACAACAACAATAACAACAAAACAAAAGGACAATCCAATCAAATATTTGTGAAAATATTCAATAATTTTATATGTTTTAAAGCAAAAAAAAAAAAAAAAAAAAATAAAAATAAAAAAAAGCATTCTCAACGGCACCGTTTATACGTTGAAATGATGTTGAGAAAAAGTAAAAATATTTTTAATGAATACTTAAAGAAAAGAAGAAAAAAAAAAAGATGAAAGGAGAACTTTTCCGAGAACACAATTCGATGAGAATTATGTTAAAAGTAATTTAACTAATTTTCTTTGGAATTTGAAAATTTTTTATATATTAAGAAATTGTTTTTTTTTTTTAATTATTCTCATTTAATTTTTCTTATTTATAATAATCAATAATTAAAAAATTTTTTTTATTTAATTTCAAATTATTTATTATTAATTATAATAATCAATATTTTTAAAAAAAAAATTTTTTTTTAATATATAAATTATGATCTGTTATGTTTCCCGATATTACAATTTTTGCTTTTTATTTTTCATTAAATTTTTTTTCCTCAGAAGAAAAATACAAAATTTGCTATTACTGGAGGTGATTTGAATACGAATTAACAGCAGTAGGGATCTAAACTAACAAATCCCAAATGGAAAGGGTCTTACCGATCTATAGTTAATAAGTATTCATCTAAGCTGTCTATTGGAAGACATACATATTAGCCATCTTACGAGAGAAAAATTCTAAATTCATTCTGATTTCATTTCGTTGGTTATGCCGGTGTACCCGTTGATTTGCTTCATACTTTTAATAATCTAACGGCCTAAGTTTTAATTACTCTCTGCTCTGTATTGGCTTTAATACGATTCTTAATAATCCCTCTATAAAATACAGTGCCAATAATTGTAAAATTGACATTAAGACCTTTAAAAATTGAGTCGAGATTATCTTGAGATTCCAAAGCATTGCTGAAATTGACGATTATAATGACAGAAGATTTCGTAGATCTAACCCATGAAGCTGCCTTTATATCTCTTTCTGGAAATATTATTGAATTTAGACAAGAAAATAACGATATTAATCTTCAAATAAATCAAATGATCAGAAATAAGAGCAGAAAATAATATAGCAGGAAATCTTTAGGTAAAAGCTATTTTAGTAGATCTGCGAAACAACTACGTTTACATCTAAATGAGATGAGGAAAAAACAAATCGACAATTTCGCAGCGAAAAATTATCAAAGCTACTTATCGAAAGTAGCCAAAAATCTTAAATTTTTCCTGTAGGGAATAGAGGTTGCTGGAAATCAATGCTCAGCTGAAAATTTTTCTCTTCATCTAAAAGAAATTTTTAAAAAAAATGAAGAAATATGGAACAGTTTAAAGAGTCAGTCCATCATGTGCAACATATCAGTTGCTGAAGTCAAAGAAGAATTATTAAAAATTATATCTTTTAATGGGAGCCTTTATAGAAAAGGGAAAACAAAAGGTAAACTGACATCGTCCTAATTTATTTTCTTATCGAAGATCTTATTATTCTTCACCTATTTTCGGCATAGACTGCTAAAAATTGTACGTTCTTGTGTACTTTTCGTGAGAACCTTTATATGGAGGTAGGGTGCAAAAAATAGATCTATATGGTCCAAATTTAGTGAAGTTTATTTTTATATACCATTACTATTAGAGATTTACATTTACGTAAAAAATTATGAAAAATTAATTCTTTTCGCCTAGTAAAGGCTTCGCTTCTTATAGGAACGGTTACACTACGGACTGACGGACAGACAAGCTTAAATTAATTCAATCGATTCAAAATCATTTTTGTTATAATAAGGAGGTGGATATAGTTTAAGTTTTTGTAGGTGTTACATACGTCAACACAAACTTAATATACTAAAAAACCCTACTAAAAGTCTTGCAAGACATAATCACTTTGCAACGAAGTGGAAATGTATGGATATGTATCGAAAATTCCAGCCTATAGCTTGAACACAAGAATATATGTACCGGAGATCAGACAGACTGATGGACAGACAAGTTAAAATGATTCAAAATCAATTTTGCTATAATAAAAAGAGGGGTCGACCTTAAATTCTTGTGGCTGTTACATAAATCGCTGTCAAGTTAATGCATTCTCTGGTATCAGTGATGTAGTGCAACGAAGTGGAAATGCGCAGATATAATCGTGAAAAAAATCAAATAAATTAGGAAATGTTCTCTTGTGCAGGTCAGGCTGCTTTTGATTTACGTATGCGATAATATTTACTGTCACTACGATGACTATGCTACCTGCGAAAACGATTACGAAAGTTTAACATGAAATAAAGAATAGCGAATATCAACTATCGCTTTCGTCAAAGACGAAAGTTACTTAATGCGTACCTAATTACTGTCCTAATATCATTTAAATGAGTTGCTTTTATACTGACGGTGCAATTGCTTTGGTATTAACATCTGCTCATTTTTATCGCAAAACATGCCCGTTTTAGTTCAAATATAAGTCAGACCATAACAATCAATATCGTTTGCTATCAATTGGTGATGAATAGTATCTTTTCGCACATACTGGACACTTTTGACTCGTGGTTTCAGCAAACTGCTGAAGTTATTTTCGATATATATCTATGCAAAGTTTTAGACCAATATCTGCATCAATGCATTGTTACTGAAAGCGTAGCAAGTTCGTTTCAAAATCTTAACTACCGTCAATGAGTAAGAATATATAGCATACGATAAGTATAAGATTTTTATTTGTTAAACTTATCGATATTATATTAATCAAGGAATAAACGTGTGAGTTTATAAATTAGAAATTAATAATAAGAAGTATCACGTGGGGAACCTTTGTGCATTGCGTACTAAGCAAGTTAGATCGACAGTAAAGGTGGCAGCTGCAGAGAATATAAAAATAATAAAAAGCAAAAGAAATATCTGAGCTTTAGATTTATTTCTTATATACAATTGCTTATCCTTACTGAAATTTTACTCTTGAAATGGAATATTCAAGTCAAAGTCTATGATAGACTGAGGAAAATATTCAAAAAGAATTTCAAAACATTTTCAAAATTTTTTTAATTCTAAAATGATCACAACGTAGTAGTGTTTTTTTGTTTGTTTTTTCGAAAAGACAACCATGCCTTGAAATTAAATAAATTATTATAAAAATCATTTGTCTATGTCTATAATATGCTAAAGGAAATATTCAAAGAAATTTCAAAATATTTTAAAAAACATTTTATCTCTAAAATGATCGGAACTTAGTAAGAGTCAAAGTGATTTTTTTTTTTTTGGTTTTTTTCGAAAAAAGATCTATGCTTTGACATTAAAAAAATTATTATAAAAGTCATTTGTAATCTTTTTGTTTTTTTTTTTGTTTTTTTTTGTTTTTCTACCTCTTGTCCAAACTAATAAATCTAATCGTTTCCGTTTTCTTGCTTCAAAGTTTCGAAATCAATAAATTTTTCTAATTATTTTAGTATATAATAATAAAAGACTAATATTAAGTTATCGGTGTTCGTATTAAACTTAAATAATGTATTTTGAAAAAGAATCAAACAAATTATTTTTTAATATTGAAACACACGACACACCACTCAAAAAACTACCCGCATAGCCGTGTAGGCTGCTAATTGTTATTTAACACCAACGTATTTTATTACGTTTTTATATTTTCATAAATTCTGTTTTTTTTTTCTTTGTTTTTTTTTCTGTTTCTTCGTATTCTTCTTCTTCTTTTTCTACTTTAGTTGTGTTTTCATAAACTTCTTTTGTTTTAAAAGCAACCCACGGTATTTTCTAAAAGTCTTTTCTTGAAAAAGTTTCCATTTTTTTCTAAGTTTTTTTTTTTTTTTTCTTCTTTTCATTTGAATTTTATGTAATGATTTAGAAAGAAAAGAAAATATTGAACTGATGTTAAATGATAACAGTATTTAAAGGGGATAATAAATTAATCAAAAGAAAAAAATAAATAAATAAATAAAAATATTTTACAACCTGTTTAGGGGGAACCTTGGATATCCGCTACGTTAAGAAGGTAAAATAAAATCTTACAAGGGTCTCTGCAAATTATGCAAAACACTTAATGATCGCTTCGTATTATTTATGCTATTTATGCTGAACTGAGTGAATTTTTTTTTTTTTTTTTGCTTTCAATTTTCGTATTAAGCCATTGAAGAAGTTTGTTGTAATTGATGCTTTTGGCTTTTTTCTGTTTATAAAGTTTTGAAGAAATTTTATTAAAAAATAAATTTTCATATTTTTTAAGGAAAAATTTTTTCAAGAAAAATTTGTAAAGAAAAAATTAACATTTTACCGGCTTTTTATTTTGAAAGAAACTGTTGTTTCAATTGAATTCCATTTAGATGCGAAAGCAAATAATTTTTGCCTCATTTACCACAAATCTTTCGTTCTAAATTCAAAATTTCTCATCAATAGACTAAATATTGTGGTTTATCGATATGGTTCAAAAAATTTCAAAATCACAATAATAATATTAATAATAATTGATATTTTAATACATTGTTGCTAATAAGATACAAATGAATATTTCTTTTATAGAGAAATACTTTTTAATCATACAAACAGAGTTTTATTAAACCTCAAGTGGTCGCTTTTCAGTGCATTTCTAACCGCTAGTTAATGGTAAAACTAAAACGACTGATTATGAGAGAATGTTACGGTACGTACCGTTAATTAAATATTTTTTTTTTATAATAATTTTGCTAATTTTGCTTTTTATAATAAAAATTTTTGTTTTTTAATATTCGTTCAATTTTCTAAATGTATATAGAGGAGCCAGAAAGTCGATTGAAATTCTTATAACGAACATCGTTATTTATTGTGAAGTTATCCAGAGAACGTTATTAATTATATCTTAAGATTTTTCTTTCGTATTTTTGCACGCAATTGTTTCACAAAATTTATATAATATTCTTCTACTATTATAAACTTATCGGTTTGAAGATAAATAAAAAAAAAATTTAATTTTGTATTTCGATAAACTGTGAGGATTTAAATTTCCTTCGATGATGTTGGTCAATTTGTTTGACTCGAGAATCAACAAGTGATCTCAGTTCGTGTTTGACTCGTTTTCAAGGAGGGTCATAGCGATTACGATTGAGTCTATTTTCTTAGATAAATTTGGAAATTTAAGGAACCTGGCAACCACTTTGTCAATAATTAATGTCATATAAAGGATGTTTGAAGAGAAATGCATTATTTCTTCTAATAATGAAAAAAAGTATTTTTTGAATGAGTTGCGATATTTTTATTGTATTGTAAAGTAGACATGTTCCGATTAAGTAGAAAATAAAATATCTGGCAAATGGACACCGTGTCTCTGATGACAGGCCATTACTTTTTTCATGAAATATTCGATGAGTTTTTGATAAAACTGTGGCAGTATCTCGCCGATGACCCGTTGAATTTCGGCCTTGAATTGTTTTAGGATTTGTTTCGGCTTTTTTCACATAAATCCAAGATTTCAGAAAAACCTAAAGAAAGAACGCGTACTAAATTAAATCGCATGATATTGATGGTCAGTTGACATTGCAATTTCGTGAGACGATTTAGCCTGAAAATCGTTGCTGCAATAAATCAATTGCTTCAAGCATGATGTGGTGCAAGTGGCGCCATTCTACTAAAACCACATATCTTTCAGATTCAAGTCGTCCAATTGAGGCCACAAAAACTTCAATATCAAATTCCTATAACGAACAACCTTTCGCAGTCACTGCAATTGCAGCGTTATTTTCAAAAAAGTAAGGCACAATCACCTTGCCTGACCAAAATCCGCAGTAGATAGTTGCACGTTATGGATAAATTTTTTTCTTATGGACCACGTAAGGATTTCTTAAACCTCGAAATTCGACAGTTTTGTTTTCTTACGAAGCTATTCAAATAGAAATGCACTTTGTCGGTGAAGAAGACGTTTTTTTTTTCGAAAAAATTGGCATTCATTTCTCTTTGCTCTATTACGTATTAAACGAATTAACGAGGTCTTACATGATCCTTTTTTAATAAAGGGAACAATCATAGGTGACAGCTGTCACAGGGAAAGAGTTGCCACTTGCAAGGACAAAAAACTGACACAAAATTTAAAAAGTGTTTTCTTATTGAGACCCTCCTTTGTAATTCATTAGTTAAGATCCAATCAAGAGACCCGCACCTGAAACTATATCTATCATGCAACCTTTATCATATGAACGAAAGAAAGGAGAAGCGATGGATTTTTTTCTGCTAGTAGCTTCTACTAACCTATATTTAGCCTGTGAAGTTTTTGAATGAGTTGAAATAATTTTTCTTCTTTTTTTTTTTTAAGAATGGAAGGAATAGTTTTTTAGTTCAGCATTTCAAATCTCTGTCTTGTACTTCATTTCTATTGAAATTTCGTTCGCACTATTCGCCGGAGTTATAACCTCATTTGCTTGTTATCCACAAGAATTAGTTTTTCAGACAATACAACATATAAGAATGGTGTATAAATAGTTTAAAGAAAAAGAAGAAACTAAAGCACGTGTTAAACAGAGTAAAAAGTTTAATTTACCATAACCCTTTGCTGGTGGCTTTGGTTTTTTCTTTTTTTTTTTTTTAGGGTTTTAAACGTTATACAAAATTACATAGAAATTGAATATTTATGAACTAAAATCGATTTGTGCTTTTTTAAACAGGTTCACAATTTCATAGAAAACGATGTAAATTAGTTTTTAATTAAAAATCAATTCATCGGAAATTAGTTGAAAAAAAAAAAAAACAAAAAACAAATGATATAAAATTTTTACAGAAAAAACAACTATATAAAGGCATTCTGGCCTTTCAAGATGACGTCTGCTTTAGTTAATAAATAATATTTTTTTATGTAAAAACTCTCCCACGTTTAGTTTGGTTTACAAATCTTTACAAAAAGGGTTTATTTCGTATATATTAAACTAAACTTTTGTAACTGAGTTATACATGTATGTGCGTATGTGAAGAAGAATATGATACTATTCATTCATTAGAAATCTCTTAAGATTAGATAAGTTTGTTAGCCCTGAAAGTTAATTCAAGAAAATTGACTTTTAAAAGAAATTTAGTTGAAGTCATGAATTTTGCATTTTTCCAGCTTTAGATTCAATAATTTCGATAAAATTAAAATATATGAAAATCTCTTACTAAATCTCTTACTAAAGCTTAGCTGATAAGGTAAGGAAAGTATTATTTATTAATATCTGGATTCTTTTCTTTAAGCGAAGCAATTCAATCCTCAAAACAAATGTTTGATAATAAATCTAAGTCTTACTTGTATGTAATGTATGCATAATGTAGCGTGCATACATCATAATGTATGCACATAGTAGTGGTGCAAAATTAAAGAAAACAAAAACAAAACAAAAGGAAAACAAACAGTACACTCCCGAAAATGCTACGTCTGCATTAAATATCAAATTGCACCGGCGCCCGAATTAATTGTTTACATTATAATTCTGTAGATTAAGCATTTTTATGAATATCTGATAGTAGAAATTTTAGTATATAAGAGTAGAGTAATTTGCTTGAATAAAATTAATCAATTTCAAAGATTATCGCTGAGTATAACTTGGCGTGTAACAATTACTTGTCTTTGATTCACTTTTATTTAGTGACGCTCTACGCTGAGTTTACTTTGGCAATATAGAGTGATAGTCTTGGCGGGAATATTCGAGCAGCTTAGGTCAATTCGTACTTAACTCTATTGAGCTCTATTTAGCTCTATTGAGAAGCGGTTCCTATATCCATCCAATACATTATAAACAATTGCGTATCACATCATTACACATGGTGATCCTGTAGACAAAGATCCTAAAGACAAAGATCTTGCTACTGACCTTATCATTCATTTCTAACAAATACTAAATTAAAGATGATTCTCGTCGATCAAAATAATTTAATGGGACAATCAAATTTCATCCCTCTACAGGCCCGCCCGCTATACTTTGATCACGACGTCGATACCACTAACTTCCAAGTCTTCGTCAAAGAACTTCGTTACAGGCGTACACATACATCTCACCTCATAAAAAGGATAGCGAAAGTACTAAGAAAAAGTTTTAAGATAAGCTCATCAAAACAGAAAGATATATAAAAATAAAATAAAAATAAATATGTGTCAAGATAATATTAATAATTGAAGAAATATAAAAACATAAGAGGGAACATATATGAATGATGATTGAAATGAAAAAGTTACAATGTTTGAAAATATGAATATCAAAGACAAAATTATGAAAAATATGAATATAAAAGATTAAGATAAAGACTAGATGTCTTAGAAGACAAAAAGAATAAAACCATATGTAAAACCAGCATAACCTTTTAAAAAACTATATCAATAAGAAAAGCAAAAAAAAGAAAAAACAATTTTTTTTTTTTAAATTTATATGTGTCTTCCTAAATGAATAGAGTAGACGAATTAACAAGCCCTTTTAGCCTAAGTGATCTTGATCACTTATCTGAGCTTGCTTGCCTTGTGGCAAATTCGAACCTTGCTTTCACATTTATTAAAAACGAAAAAGAGGCGTGGCATCTTTCAAAATAAAATATTTTTTTTTCTCTGGAAGACGTCTCTCTCCTAACAAATCGAATATTTTCTACAAATATGAGACGAAGCCTAATAAGTAACGAGCGATTTATTTCTTTTTTTCTTCGAAAACTTGAGTTAGACAGATAACTTAGAATTGGATTCTTTGTTGTCTATTAAAAATATCATTCTAGGTTTACTAGTAGAAGTACAATTTTTACATAAATTATTGAAAAAAACAGCTTCTCCACATACACTAATTTTATAACATTTTTGGGGAGTTAAGGCAGTGTTTACTTCCTCCTCCCCCCAAAGAAGGAAGAAAAAAAAGCGAGAGACCAAACCTTTCCCATGACCTTTCCCATGACTACCTATACAAAAATGCTGTTCACTTTTTGTAAAGCCTTTATATAATTCAAAGTTAGTTTTTAATACAGATTGTCGGACAACAAGTATGAAATACATTAATATTCATACTTCGTCTTTTGTCCGCATTTGTCCGTCGGAATGTGATTTTTATGCCGTTATGAAAGCATTTAAGAATTCTAAGAAGATTTGAAAATTCTATATAAACTTTGTATTATATTCAATCATAAACAATCCATAAAAAATTTTATGTAACTTTGAGAGAAAAAAGTTAAAGAATCAATTAAACGTCAAGCATTTACAAGGAGTGTTAATGGCCATTTTCCAGGTAATGCAAGAGTGAAGCATAACCTTCGTTTTGCTTCAGAAGAGATTTTAACTTATGATATTTTTCATTTTGCTAAATTGAAAGGAAATTCTATGAATTTCTTGATACTTACTTTACTAAGCCATATGTGTATGCAAGACTTCAAATAAAAGACTTAAGCAAAAAACTTGAAATTAGTTAACGCAAAATAAAATAAAGTAGTAAATTACGAAGTAAGTGTAATATGCGTTAAATGAAATCTATGTAAAGGGAAAACCTATATGCACACACAAATACACACAAACACATCCGAACTAATGTATATAAAGGAATTTTTTTCTTATTATTATTTTAATAGGAATTTTTTTTTTTTTTTAAAGCACGAGCTACTATTTTAGCTAAATTTTTCTTAGGATTTTTAATGTTTGATCATTAAAATCTCTTAAAATGTAAAATAAATAATTCATTATGATTTTAAAAATATCTAATGCTTTTATTGGTATAAACAATAATTTTTTAAAATAAAACTACTGATTAATAAAAAATTCATCTCATTAACGAATATAATAACAAACGAATGAAATTTCATAAGCACGAGCCAAACGCTTGACATTTTAAAATCAATTCAACAACAAGAGTAACAATAGTAGCAAGACAAAAAAAGAAAGGAATTAAGATTTACAAAAAAAAAAAAAAAAAGAAAGAAAAAAACATAAAAAGCACAGAAATCAAGACGTGATAATTTTAATTAATTCGCAATAAACTTTAACATAAACTGGAGGACCAAGTCGCTCAGTTGTTGTTGTTGTTGTTTTTTTTTTTTATTATTGCTGTAACATAAATACAAAATTGTTTAAATTGGTCAGCATCCCCTTCTTTTTTGTAGCGCTTTTAACATCAGAAACAATCAAAGCAATTTGTGTGTGTTGTGTTTATTTTATGCTTTTACTATACAGCAACAACTAATAGGAACTTTTTTTTTTCTATATTATTTTGTTGTTATAAAAATCTTTCTCTTTCTCTTTCTCTCTCTCTCTCTCTCTTCTAAATATTATTTGATTTTATTTTTTTGTTGCAATGATTAGGTTTGGTGTCGTGCTAAAGAACTCAACTTCTTGATAATTTTGCCACAAAAATCGTGCCTCACGTTTGTTCATCTGACAATAAACCTAACTGCTCGCTGAAGCTATATATACACTATATAAACTAAGCAAAGTTAACCGCGGCCAAAACAAAAACAACAAAAAAAAAGAAGAAAAGAAAAAGAAATAACTACAAAGAAAAGTGCAGCTAAAGGGTAAAGCACGATTATGATATGAAATTTTATTTCTACGTCTGTTACTACTACAATCATTTATTGAGGCAGCAGAAGCATTAATTGATGAATATCTTTTGGTGATATGTTGAACTAGTCGAATGGCCACCAGAAAAAAAAGGCCCATAGACCGTATATATATATATATCTGTGCATGAATATGTATGCATATATATATATATATATATATATATATGCGTGTGTATGTATGCATTTATATGCTTGCTTTATATTGAACAAATTATTGCAATGAGATCACAGTAAACTCAAATCAAAGTATTTCTGAGAATTATTATCTGATTTTTTTTTTTAAATTTTTATTAATTATCGTCAAGAGAAATATATATGACAACATTATTATTGTGTATTGTAAAGAATAATAACAATAACAACAATAACAACAACAACAACAACAATACTAGTATACAAGTAAACATTGTCATTGCCAAAGAGTATAAGTGGGATTTTGTTTCTGGGTTTTTGTCTTTATTACTATACTATGTAGCACTTTAACGCCCACTCAATAAAATCTGAAACACCTATTAATACAGGAAAGCAAAAAAAAAAAAAAACAAAAATTAATAAAATAAAAACTTTGGCTTTCACATGCAGCTGTGTTGTAAATAAACTCTTTTTATAAATTGTTATTATTATTATTGCTTTTTTCTTAAAACTTATTTTGATATTTTTTTTGTTTTTTTTTTTTTTCATAAAAACATACAAAGAATAGCGTTCAACTTATTATTTGTTATGCTTATAACAGTCAATATATAAATTTTAGATATTTTTAAATATGAAATACGCTAAAGTTGCTAAAGCCCTACCGGCCTTTTTCTTTCGCTTTTGTCTTAAAATCAAACTAATTAACGATCATTTTAAGAGATATTTATGCAAATGTTCATATAAACCTTCCGCATAAAAATAGTCTCAATAATAAGATTATTAATGGAAATATAATTGAAAAAAAAAAAACATTTCCATTCTTACATATATATTTTTTGTAAATGTTGGGCATTCAAGATTCGCTCTAAGGCGAATATAGTTTTGTTATTTGTTTAACGCATTCTTAAAAAGAGAAAGAGAGAGAGAGAGAGAGAGCGAGGGAGAGAGAGAAAAAAAAACAAAAGAGAGAAATGCTTCAAGGAGAATATATCTTCCTCTCTTATACTCTTTTCCTATCTCTTCTCTCTCTCTCTCTCTCAGTCTGTCTCACCCAGTCTCTCGATGCTCTTTTTTTTTGCTTTTTCTCAAGATTTCATACATATTTAGTAAATGATTGTTGAACAGTTATACAAAAACCTGTATTTTAGTTGTTGTAAGCGTACTAACTACAAGCATACAAGCATATACAATTATATATGTGTGTGTGTGTGCGTGTGCTGCAGTAATAATTTACTTGATTTTAATGCTTAAAAGATTTTCTTCTAAAGAAGTTTATATTTATATTTATATTTATATTTTTTGTTAACAAACATTCTTCATTTTTCATTCTTTCAAGTTAAGATTTATAGTTTTTGAGGTTTTAGCAAATGACCAGTAAATACAGTTATTACTCGAATAGTCAATGATCATTAAGCGGATTTAATTTTTCTAATTACAAATATGTTTTATAATCTTTTATGAGATGAAAAATGAAAACGTATTAGAGCTAAAAAAAAAAAAAAAAAAAAATAAATAAATAAAAAAAGAAAGAGAAGAAGAAGAAGAAGAAAAAGAAAAATAAATATATTCGTTCCAAACGCTGATTCTATTGAAATATTTTCACATTTCTAATGTTAATAATGCAACAATTAATTGAAGTAATTTAGAAGCTAAATATGGAACTTTTACAGTCAAAGAGAAATTAATTTAACGTTTGTTTTTTTTTATTGTTAATGGATTAAATAAAAAATTAGAAAAACATTTATTGCAAACTCTGAATTTCAATTCTAATATAGCTAATGTAGCACTTCTCTGACGTAAGCTTTCGTTCATCAAATGCTGATGTTGAGAACAAGATTTGTGTGTAAATAATTTAAAATATTAAGTTTTTTTGCAATTTTACCTGTAAATTTCTTATTTGAGGTTAATCTACACTTTGTTAAATTGAAGTTCTAGAAGTTGAAAAGATGCTTAAGAAGTTATTATTTATTTTAATTTAATATATTTAATCGACAATTTTCAAGCTCACTATTGATAAGAGCGAATTTTATTCTTAACTGATTTATTTAAAATTAATTTCTTCTTTGCATGAATTGATATAATTCGAAAGCTGAATATAATTTCAATATATCTATTTAAAGTTAATGTCCTCGTTGCTGAATTAAAAATTCGAAAGCTGAATATAATTGAAGGCAATTTTACTTGTAATTAGTTTATTTAAAGTCAATTTTTCCTTTGCTGAATTGAAAATTCGAAAACTGAACATAATCAGAAACGATTTTACTAGTAGTAGTAGTAGTAGTTGTTTTTTTTATAGTCAATTCGTCCTTTGCTGAATTCAAAATTTTGACAGCTGAATATCATCAGAAACAATTTTACTTGTAACAGCTTTGTTTATAATCAATTCATCCTTTGCTGAATTGAAAATTTAAAAACTGAATACAGTCGGAAACAATTTCATTTGCACTTGACTTATTTAAAGCTAAATTCCCCCTTGTTAAATTGACAATTTGAAGGCTGAATACAGTCGGCAACAAAGTCATTTGCACTTAACTTGGTTAAAGTCAACTTGTCCTTTGCTGAATTGAAAATTTGAAAGCTGAATATATTCAGAGACACTTTAATTTGCAATTGACTTATTTAAAGGCAATTGAACTTTTGCTCAATTGAAAATTTGAATGCTGAATATAATCGAAGAGAAGTTCACTTGCAATTTTGATTTAGTTAAAAGTCAATTTGCCTTTTGAAAGATTTGAATTGAAAGTTTGAAAGGTGAATATAAACAGAAACAATTTTACTTGTAAATACTTTATTTATATTTTTTTTTATACTTCACCTTTGCTGAATTGAAAATTTCAAGGCTGAATGTAAACGGAGACAATTTCTTTTGCAATTAATTTACCTAAAATAAATTTGTCTTTGTTGAATTGATAATTTTCCTTCTAATTAGTTTATTTCAAATTAATCTGCCACTTGCTGAATTGAAAATTTGAAGGATCGAAAATAACAAACGACAATTTTACTTATTATTGATTTATTTAACATCAATTTTTTTTTCGCTGAATTGAAATTCTAAAGACTGAAAGGAAGCAAAAGCTTGTTTGCTAATAATTCATTTTTCTTCGTAACTTCCTTAATTGAAATTAATTTTCTTATTGCTGAATGGAAATTTTAAGATCTACATATGGATGAGAGACTTTTGAAAAGTAATTTTTTTTTTTTTGCTCAATTACTGTTGAATCTAAGATTACTTGTGGTCTACATATTTACCGTTAAATTCCCTTTTGCTGAATAGCAGTATTAAAAGCCAAAGCTTTTTTCCAAGTATTTTATTTGGGGAAAGTCTTAGTTTTATTAATTTATTTAATGTGTTTTGTTAGTAATTTATTTATTTGAAAATAATATCCGTTTAAATATTGAAAATTAACGATAATTACTGCTTCTTTGCTGTGTATTAGCAAGTATAAAAAATGAGGGCTGGGGATAATTCACAAGTAAGTTTGCAAGACTTAACAATAAATAATAGATTCACTTAATCGCATATTATTTTAATGTTCGTTTAACTCATTCTTTGCTGAATTGACAACTTTTTTGGTTGATTGTAAAGATTTAAACTTTTCATGCTGTCTGAATAGATTTTCGTATTTAACTTTTTGAAAGTATTTTTTTTTTTTTTTGTTAATTTACTAAACAAATGTTTTCTACATGGAATTATAGTCAACACGATTTCAAAATTAATTAACACGAAATCGATATATCTCATTAAGGTCTTAACATTTCAAAGATTTATCACTTCAATTGAAAGAAAAGTTCGTATTTCTTTACAATTACGCAGTAAATTCAAATCTATAGCTTAGTTTAAGACAGAAGATAAAGAGAACAATCAAAATGATGGCATCGTTCTACCAAAAATTCTCTTAATAATTTCAAAAGTGCCGTAATACTCATTTTTAGTTTGACCTTTGATACAAAGGATATGCTGTTAAAGTGTTAAGCATTAACTAAGAAATCCCATAAAGATAGAGATTCTACACGAAAAACTTTCGAAATGAAAAACTTTTGCTGTAAGATATCATAAGTGCTGCTGCCGCTACTCACAATGAAGGTAATAGCGTCTACATGACAGTTTTATATGGTTGTAATGTACTTAAGTTTTTAATGTTTAACCGTTCGTCGTAAATAATATCAAAGTCTATTATACCTTTTAAAGCACTTGCGGAGAGGTTACAATCTACGTTTCTTTATGGTTCGTAAAGTCTTCTATTTATTATTAAGAAAAAAAAAAAAAAAAATTATTGAGTTTAGATTTGCGCTGCATAGAAAAAAAAGCAATAACTTCTTAATTGCTTTTTAGCTAACAATTCAATTCGAGTTAATTCAAGTCGTTTGCCGCGTAAGCAAAACAGAGAAAACCTTTTTCAAGTTAAAAAAAAAAATTAATAAATAAAATATTTATACTCTCTGTCTACTTGTGGGTGGCCGTACACGATTTTTTTCTATTTTTGCGCAGGTATTGCAGAATTAATCGTAGAATAGAAGTGAAAATTCTTCTCATCTTAAACCCTTTTATTTTTCTTTGTCAAACAGAAATATTTTCTTCGGTTTACCTTGCGATACGTCGATTTGGCCTATTTTCAATACCAACCACCTTTGTGAGAAGTTTCTACTTATTCGCAAAACTTGAAGTGAATATATCTTGATTTTTGCGAAAGTTTACCATTAAGAGAAACACAGACGAATGAAAGTCCAGACAGATTTCTCCATAAAAAATGACCTCTGGTTGCAAGTTAGTTTTTTTTCACGAAATGCAACCTTCCACGGTGGATATAAAAAGAGGAAAAATAATTTTGTTGAAATATTTTTGGAAAATTTAGTAAAATTTATTAATAATAAATAATCATCATAGAAATGATCTTCGCGATGCTGATTACTTTACTTTAAGTTGACAATTAGTTTTGCTTTAACTCTTCCGGTTAAAAGGTAAACAAAACAATTTTTACTGAAATGTAGATTTTGAGGAAAACAACAACGATTTTCGATATATTGAAACAATGTTTAATCAAGTTCTATTGAATTAAAGAAGAGAGAAGAGAAGTAAAACGCTAAAAACAATTTTTTTTTTTTTTTCATCTAACGCTTATTACCTTCATATAAAATCATCTACGAGAGCGAAAAGTATCGTAATCATGGTTTAAATGAAAACCGATATTCATGAAAATAACATAAAACAATTTGTAGTGCAATTAATTCGAAAGCGAGGTTCCCCTATTTATTTGTAATATATATGCATATACATATATACGTAGTTATATACATATATAATTTCTTAACCGCAATAGTTATTTCTACTAAGTTGCATATATGTTGAGATATTTCAATGAAAAATGAAGATGTGAGGAAACGATAAAACTGATGGACGGAAAGACGGACATGTCCAAATTGTCTCTAAACCTTCAGCAGCTCGGCATACATATACATTTCATGGTAATAAACGGGGAAACGATTAAGGTGATGGACGGAAAGACAGACATGTCCAAATTGTCTCTAAACCTTCAGCAGCTCGGCATACATATACATTTCATGGTAATAAACGGGGAAACGATTAAACTGATGGACGGAAAGACAGATATGTCTAAATTCTCTCTGAACGCTACGTAGCTCGTCATACATATACATGTAGTGGTAATGAATGGGGAAACGATAAAACTAATGAAGGGAAAGACCGACACGTCCAATTCATCTCTAAGCTCTACCTAGCTCGTCACAGATATACATTTCATAGTACATTCGAAGTATTTTTAGGCTTTACAAGCCTAGTGGTAGAAAATTATATGGAGGCCTTAAGGCGGTAAAGCAAAAAAGACATGCTGTACATTAGTATTGAGTGATAACTAAATTCAAGTTAGGTCTTTTAAAACGAGAGAAAAACATTTCCAATATATCATCTTGCTTCAAGGGATAACTGATGGCTTGTGAATATCAAATAATGGACCATTTTTCTCAATTGATTTATGAAAGATTCCATAATAAACTACAGAGAATTTTTTATTGATATCATAGTTGGGCTACTTAACATCCTTTTTAAATAAAAAAAAATTTTTAATTATTTATTTATTTATTTATATATGTTTTTTTAATTATTAATTATTCAATTACAAAACAACAACAATCTTCTTTACTAAACCTCTAAAGCATCTCAATTCTCAAGCGACGGCTATCAAATTTTAAGCGCAGTTTCATAATAGAATTCTCTGCTGGGAAATGTAGGATTTTTTCGAAATTTTGATTTTTTTTTTTTTTTTTTTTTGTATTTAAAAAAAAAACTTTTCAAAAATTGACCCGTTAAAGTAAATCACTCAACAAATATGTTACGAGAGACTTTTATTATTAAACTACTATTGAAATTTGAGGTATTTTTGAGGTACGGCCAAGGACAAAAAAAAAAAATATTTTTCTTACAACTGTTGCAAAGCCGTTTACATTAGAAAATCATTTCGTTTTTTATCGTCGCAATCGAAGACAATTTTCTTATAATCTATAAATGTCTTTATAATTCGATAAATTTAGACTTTAAACGATCTTACGAGATTTGATACAACAAATTCTTATTAATTAATGAATTTATTTTGTGGCCACTAGCTTCAAATGCCCTCCCAGAACGTAATGCATCTTCACTATCAAAACTGCTAAATCGAAATTTTGTAAACCAATTTAGACACTGATCTCCTCAATCAATAAATCTTCTCCTTACATATCCAATGATTTTTTCTATCTTGAACAAACTGTTTTCCTTTTCAATAGTAAAAAAGTAAAATATGCTGAAAAGTCTGTTTTGGACTTTTCATGTTTGGTAGGATATCAACTATAAAGTACTGCATAGAGTTAAGTGAACTTTTTCACAAGTTTTTCACAAGCAAATCTAGCTATATCAGCTGTCAAAATATATAATCATTATGCCATTTATTATTATGATTTATATACTCTAGACTAATTAAATAAATTCTTAGACTAGAGAAATGAATTGAGTATCAGCAGCATAAACTATCGACTCTTTGGTGTTTTTTCATTTGTTGGTTATGAAAAAACTCTACCGCAATGAGATTTGAAACTACGTGTACTGATTTGCTAGAGATACTTCTTAACAATTCAGTCACAGATTAGACTTTAGTATGAAGTTGGCTGTGAAAAAATACAATTAAGCCCTCTGTTGAGAAAATAAGAAATTACTTTCTGAACAACCTTATAATAGAAATCTTCAGTTAAGGCTAAAATTTTAAGTAACGACTTCATTGGAAATCTTGACTTTTGTGCCCACCTGAACGGTACAAATCTCCCTAAAAACTTTTAGATATCATTCTGGATTACTTTAAGGATCTTTTAAAACGATAAAAATTTTAAGAAAAATAAATATTTAATTTAAAATATAATTTTATCCCCCTAAAGTGTTAATATCATTGTACATTTTTCAAAAAAAAAAATATCTTATTTTGCCTTCATTAAGTTACAAGCTAGTATATTGGACTATAAGTATTCAACAGTCTTCCCGGAAAGCTTGAGAAAAAATTGAAAATATTAAGGAAACAATTTTTTTCGCGGATAATGAATTTTCTTTAGATGAATCCTAGAAGTTTCAAAGCATATATTAAGGCAATGAAAACGAAATTTTTTTTTTTGAATGTTCCCCCAAAAGTCTTCTAAAAACTCTTTGAAATGATGTGGTCCAAGTAAACATAAAGTGGCATACGCAGAACTAAGTAGAAGACTTCTTCAAATTAAACAACAAAAGTAATGAATATTGAGCTTTCCATTATTAGCCTCTGTAAACTCTGAATGAGTTAATGATAGTAAGTGGAAAATTGTTATTTTATATAGATAAAGGTCATAAACCAACGAATTTAGCCGTTATGTATAGATTGATATTTCACGTTTAGTTTACCATTTTTCTCAATAGATTGTGCTAGTCAAATCACAAGCAAGCGCTTATTAATATATAATTAAATATATATATTATGTGAAGTATATAATAAAATTAAATGTATAGAAAATTCAAATATACAAAATAAATAAATATATATATATAAATTTATATATATATACGTATACGTGTGTGTGTGTGTGTGTGTAATTATCTTCCTCATAATGTTATGGGGCAAAAAAAAAAAAAAAATTCCGCATATCACTGATAAAAAAAGACAATCGATTCACTCCCAGTTATATTTATAAAAATTTTACGATTTGTAAATTCAATCGCTTAAATAGTAGACTTAAATCTTAGTTTACTTGTAAAAAGTAATGAGTATTGTAAACCTCAACTCTTAATATTTTTTAAACTACTTTAACTTGATGGGTGGGTGGGTATGAAAGATTCATTTTAAGACTTAAGGTTTATATAAGAGATTCATATGTTTGTTTGTTTGTGTGCTGTTTTTTTCTAAGAATAATTTCAAATAAATGACAATAAAAACAATTTGTCACATTTACGATACATCATGTAACCGTTAAAGTTTTGCTTTAGACATACACACGATGTTTTCCTATCTGCGCTTTCAATCTCTCTACGAAAGAAAAGAAACATTTGTAAGTAAATACGGTTTTTTTTTTCTTTTATACTTCTTATTATTTTTTGAGTTTGTTCTTCAAAAGCCCACAGATGTTGAGATAGACAAATGTAATATAGCCATGTATACATACATACAAACATACATACATATACATACAAACATACATACATATACATACAAACATATATACGCATCGATACATATACATATATACACTCATATACACACATACACACACATATGCGTACACATACACATATATACATACATACACATACATACATACATACATACATACATACATACATACATACATACATACATACACAGACACACACATATATATATATATATATATATATATATATATATATATACATATATATATACATATACATATATATATATACATATATATATATATATATATATACATGCATACATACATACATACATACATACATACGCACAAACATACACACACACACATACGTCTATATATATACAGATATATATATATATATACATATATATGTACAGATGCATACATATACTTATATACATACATTTGTTTATAAATATAGAGCGAGAGAGAGCAAGAGAAAGATTGAAACTGTGAACTTATCTACGAAACAAAAACTCTGTAAGCATTTGTGTGTATTTTTAGTAGATACACAAAACTATATATACTCTGTTATGCATATATGTAAAATAACGTTGGAATGTTGTTATACTACTATGTACCATAGCTATAGTAAGGAAAACGATCGTAGTAATAATAATAATAATAATAGTAATAATAATAATGCATTTTAAAGTTTGGCGCGTGCCTTTGTATTGGTTTTAAAATAGAAACTTGCAAACGCAAAAAAGAAATTAAAGAAGGGTATGGAGGGAGTTGTTTTTGGGATGCGGAAAGAAAATTTCCAAGTAAACTTAACAAACAAAAAAAAAAAAAGAAAATAGGCACACAAACACAAAAATCTATAAAATATAATGATTTCTATGAATATCAGCGATGCATAAAGATCAAGCGAGAAGGAGATGTCTCCTATATTACTGTTATTACTAGTACTGTTATTATTATTATTATTATAATTGTTATTAGAGCATGTGTTAATACAATTCCAGAGAGTTTTGTTAGTTCGGTTTCAAAGTTTTAAAACGCCTTTTCGTTTTTTTCCTTTTTTTTCTATATAAATCAACTGTTCGTCGTAAATTAAATTTGAAATAAATAATCTTTATAATCTCATCTAGAGAGAAATGAAGTTGAAATTAATTATAAAACAAAACCAGTTCTCTTTTAGGTAACGTATAAAAAAAAAAAAAAACTATTTTGAATTAGAGTAATTAAGGTGAAATAAAAAACGCGAAACCCTTTCTTCGTTTTCTCTTTTCATTGATTTATTGATTACTGTTAATTACACACATGTTTGTATGTAAATATAAATGTGTGTGTGTGTGTGTGTGTGTTTGCTCATTTGCAGTTATTTTGTATCTCTTTTCTGTTTTTTTTTTTCTCTTTATTTTTCTTTGACTATTTCAGTAGATTCTTAGAATCAATTTGACTACACGTGTTAAGCGATGAATTTTATTATTGATTGGTTTCGAGCTTTGTTTTTTTTTCTTTGTTCCTTTTTTTTTTTTTTTTTTTGTATATCTAGCGAATCTATATTTTCCTTGTACACATCCGCTCAAGCTATATACATAAATATCAGTTAAATGTTTTATTGAAAATTTTTTGATGATGGTTTCGTTGGTTTCTTGCTTATCTTTCCAAGTGAAGGGAATTTTTTATTTTATTTTATTTTATTTTTTTTTTATGAGATATTTGCATACGCAAATGTGTGTGTATATATGCACAACAGTTTCGCTCCAGGTAGTTTGTATGCAAATAACAATTACAACGGTAACGGTACAATAGTTAAAATAAAAAAAAAATAAAAAATTTTGTATTTGCACAAATGTTTTTTTAAAGTTATATCGTTTTTGCCGTCATTCGTATCATCAAAATTATTTATTTCCTCTCTAACAAACACTCATTATATCAATCGATTTCGAAACACTATTTGATTAACTTTTTATATAGGAAGGATGTTGTTTTTATTTGTTTGCTTGCAACTGAATTTCGAATTAATTTTACAGCTTTTAAAACAGCTTTTAAACCATTAAACACCACGAAAGCGCTATCTAAATACAAGATAGAGAATGAAAAGATAAACTAAGTATGGCCTAAGGTACATTAACCTGTGATAGATTAAGAAGAAAGTAGGGGTGAAGTAAGGGTAGCGTATAGAGGGTAAGGATATCAATCGCTCCCATTGATAGTTTGATTTTAACTGCGATACGAATATTGACTAAGTAGCTCTTAGTTCGATGAATATCGATTTTCAACAAATTTCCCTTGGTTTCTTATTAGTTTTCACTCAACATTTCGCGAAGAAGGCAGAAGTCCGATTCGGAAAGACGAACAGACAGACAGACATGTTTAACCGATCCGGAAAGACAGACAGACAAACAGATAGAAAGTGATTTTAAAACTGAATTTAAATTGATCCGCGTAAGTCCTTAAGTCCAAGTCTTGGAAATTGCATGGAGCCCAATAATACATGGCTAAACATAAGGACAGACAAACAGATGGAAAAACATACTCAAATCCCTAAGCAGACAGACGTTCTTATATGTAAAAAATATTTTTGTTCGGCCTAAATACTTAAGTCCGGGTCTTGAAGATTGCAGCAAACGCAAAAGGACAGGGGCAGGTGTGAGGCGAAAAGACGGACGGACAGACAGATTGAAAGTAATGCTTAAATCGATTTATGGAATGATTGCGAAGATGACTCACAGTCGATTGATATTATGAATAGCGCTTCCATCTCAAATGCTTCTCCGGTTATTACATACACCCGCACAGTTTTAAGAAATAAAGTCATTGCAAACTTGAAAAGAAAAGTTTTTTTGTTTTTCGCTTAATGGATACTTTGAAATTTCTAGAAAATACGCAAAAAATTCATTACCTTAAAAAAATGTTTTCCATGAAATTTCAGGCTTCCATGTAAGCGTTTCAAAAAGGCTAAGTGAGTCAAATAAATATCTGTTAGGAAGCCATAGCCTAATATCTTAGAAGTTGATTTCTAATACCTCTAATATAATCTAAGTATTATAGTCAGAAATTATTTAAGATGATTTAAAAGAGTTTCCGAACGTAATAAGTTAAGGTAGCTTCATTGAGACGACGCTTAAGGAGATATGAGGCTAAGAGCGATTCGATAGCTTTTTATAGGGCAGACGGGCAGATGGACAGAAAGGCAGATGGAAAGACGGTCAGATGGAAAGACGGAGGCATGGACAGACAGGCAGTTGGACAGACAAGCAGTTGGACAGACAGGCAGATGGACGGACAGGCAGATGGGAAGACGGATAGATGGACAGAGGGGTAGGTGGACAGACAGGCAGATGGAAAGCCGGATAGATGGACAGACGGACAGATGGACTGAAAGGCAGCTGGACAGAAAGGCAGATAGAGGGACAGGCGGATGGAAAGACAGACAGATGGACAGACAGGTAGACGGACAGAAAGGCAAATGGATAGACAAGCAGAAGGAGAGACGGACAGATGGATATGCTTAAATCGTTCTTAAATGCGCGGCTAATTAGAAATTAAATTAAAAAATTAAGAATATATATGCACTTTATGAAGTGTCTGAAGCTGCTTTCTGGGTGTTGCAAACAAAATGACAACATTAATAAACCACTAAAGCTTCGGTGGTAGCGGGTATAAAAAGATAAAAATAAAAAAAGAATTAAGTAAATAAAGCTAACAAAATTTAATTCAATTTAGTTCATGTATATCATAACTGAAGCTTTTGATAAGAATTTCTAAATAAAAATAAATATAATTTTTGACAGACTACTGTTATTTTAGATTAGAGAACTCATTGAGTTCGCTTGCATTGTGAACGAAGATTTTATATTTAAATAATTTTATCATGAATTTAATAGATTTGAAGGGCGATTGGCTTATTATTAAAAAATATGAACGGATTACAAAAAATCAAACTATTCAAGTACTGGGATTTAAGGTAAACAATATTCGCTTTATAAGATAAGTAGTTCTCAACTATTAAACAGTTATAAAGGGTTAAATGTTAAGTTCAGTTAACGAATTTTCAGTTATGTTTGCTTCTTGGAAAGAAAAAAAAAATAAGAATAATAATATAATAATAAAATATAATAATAAAAATAAAATATATACGTAAACATATAAATAAAAAGTCTGCATCAGATACAAGACAACAAAACAGATAAGATAAACTGCATGCATTACATTAAAGGTAAAATTAAAAGAATTTATCGGTGTGCGTACGTGTGTACTTATAAGTTTGTATTTGCTTTTAACAACAACAAAACGAGAACAGTCAATAGTAGACAGAATATAATAAATAATAAAAAAATATAAGAAATAAAAAAAAAAATGAAAAATGAAAAATGAAAAACAATTTATTTATTGATAGTAAAGAATGATGCAATGTTTTCTCTTGAAATACTGAATAACAAAAAGAAAAAAAAAAAAAAAACAAAACAACATAAACGACAAAAGCAACAGTAAAAACAACAGCTAATACTACTGCTTTAAGAGTAGTTGAAGAAAAGGTGTCGATATAAATCTTTTTGTTGATTAAATAAAATGATTTCAAACCAGATAGGGCAGAGACGCGTTACGAAGAAAAATTGTATAAAAATTTAAATGAAGAGATTTCAAGAATATTCTCTTTTTATGTCTACCACTAAACAATGAAGGATATGCCGAATTCATCTATACGCTTATTGTAACTATACACAAGTAGAAGAAACTTCGTATAAAGTTCCTAATAGATTAAAAAATTCATGCCATCTTCCTAATAGATGGATTTAGGCTCAGGTAATTTTTATGAAACTAATCAAGCGACACTACAGTCCCTTTGATAATGTGCTGCCAAGAGATAAGTAACAAACAAGGTGAAGGAGCCAAGAAGTAGGAACCTAGGAAGACCGAGAGCAGGAAGCTAGGTACCATCGTTCTAAAAGCAACGGATATGCCTGACCACTAAATATCTTTCTTGCCTTCTACTACAATTCTTCATATATTTTCCTCAAAAAATATTAAACATTATATTCCGGTTTTTATATAAAGATATACTTGTAACGGAAGCCCTTACGTAAAAGAAAGCACAAGACGTGAACTGATTTGATCCAAATTTCGAAAAGTCTGGGAAAATTAAGGTTCTCGTTAAACGTTTTCTTATTCTTCAACTATCTTAATAGTATAGGATTAAATATTGTATTTGTCCACATAAACGCTTACTTTTCAGCAGAACTCTTACATGGATTCAATATACTCTATAGTCCAAATTACTAAATAGTCGAAATTTCAAATAGATAATTTCTACGTCAAATAAAACTTTAAAAAGTAGGCATTTTTGCTACAAAAGGAAAACCTTGCTTTCCATAAGAAAACTTATATAGGATGGGGTCCAAAAAATAGATCTGCCCAATCCAAACGTAACTTAGCTTAACAAATTTAAACATAAAAATTCTTTTGCGGACCATAAAATTTCAAATATTCGATATTTTTGCCATATATAAAGGGTTACTTTTCGTAGAAGCGATTACTTTGAGGATCCTTCAAAACAAAAATAGATCCATCTGGTCTATATTCTCCACATCAAGTTGGTACACCGAAATAGCAAATTTTTGTCGAAATATTTTGTAAATTGCAAATTATTTTGATATAACAATTTTTTATAATAAGCCGTTCTATGGGGAGTAGTTGTAAAAATAGTCTAATCCAAACCATTTCCAATAGCGTATGCCTTCGGACCAAATTTAAGTCGAAGTATGCTGAATTTGATCGAAATACCTCAAGAAATGAAAAATGTACTTTCAACACTAAGCTAAATGGAAGGACAAAAAGCAGACAGACGGACGGACAGACAGACAACTTAATTTAATTCAAATCAAAAAATGATTGTGAATGACAGATAAATCGAAATCAATTTTAAAAAAATGCTTATATATCGATCGGTACAATAAAAGCTGGGGCATCTCTTAAGTTCTTCTATGTGTCAGATATACCACCAACGCTCTTCATTCACTCCACAGTAATTGTGTTTTAAATTAAGCCCCAAAATCCGAACAAAAGTGTGTATTTTTCTGTAGACCTTCATCCTATAGTAGTTTGAATTGATTTTATTGAACTGGCTTATTTATTTGGATATGTCAGTCCATACGTCCAATCGTTAATTCTTCTTTAATTACGTAAGATCACGATTATGAAAGTTGAAATAGAAAGATACTATTAGGCACGTCTTCTTCTCGTTAACAGTTAATGATGAAATTGAGAAAAAGAGATTGAGAACAGCTTATCATAGATAAGATATTGTAGCTTTAAACTTTTAATAGATGTTGATATAAAAGTTGATGGAAATATTTTTAAAAATCCAATATTGAAGTTCGATTTAAAATTTATAGCTGATTGAAAATTAAGTACAAAAATATAGCTCAGAGCCATATTCAACTTTAAAATAAAAAATGGTTTCCGTACGCATATGCTCTCTCTTACAGTTAACGATATTTTCTTACAATTTTTATATTTGTATTAGTTTGAAATTTTTGGGCTTGCCAAAGGGAATATACTTTTGTTACTTATTTCATTGTAAGCGAATGAGAAATGCTATGTAATGTAAGGTAATGAATTTTACCTTTTCATTAACTGGAAAAAATTTATCAAAAATTAAATTTTGTGTCTTAATTCTTGGTATGCTAGAGCTCTAATTGAAAATTGTATTTCACTCTGATATCTGTTAATTATTAATGAAATTATAATAAAAATATCATCTTTTTCTAAAGTAGTTGTCACGTTTGTTTTTTTTATAACCACTACCGAATATGAGGGGTGTATTCATTTTGTCATTTTGTTCGTAATGCCCAAAAGAGAAGTTCAGAGACTCCACAAAGTAAATATATCTCCTTGATCAGCATGAAATATAGAATCGATTTAAGCATGTCCGTCTGTCCATCTGACCGTCTGTCCATCTGACCGTTTGTCCAACTGACCGTCTGTCCATCTGACCGTCTGTCTATCGTCCTTTCTGCCCATCTGTCCCTCTGCCCATCTGTCCCCCTGCCCATCGGTCCCTCTGGCCATCTGGCCCTCTGCCCATCGGTCCCTCTGGCCATCTGCCCCTCTGCCCATCTACCCATCTGCCCCTCTGCCCCTCTGCCCTCTGCCTATCTGCCCGTCTGCCCGGCTGTCCAACTGTATAATGTCTGTGGCAAACATTCTTCTGACCGCAAAGGTAAGGAGGATATCGACTTCAAATTTGATAGAAACTTTTTAATTTTTGTCACATAGATAGGTATTGAAAATGGGCCAAATCTCTTCATCTGTCCATCTGTATATTACCTGTGGTAAAGTTCCCCAGGCCGCAAAAATAAAGGTTTCGTCTTCTAGTTTGGCACAAACATTGGAACGCGGATCAGTATTGAAAATCGTTAAAATCTAGTGAATTGAGAACACTTTAGTTTTCCGGATTTTCTTCATAAATTACAACAGATACCCCACAAGGAAACTGTGATGACCCCATAAAGTATAAATGCTTTTGATTAGCAGTAAATTTAGAATCGATTTAAACACATCCGTCTGTCCGTCTGTGTGTTCTTTCGTATACGTCGCTATTGAAAATGGAGCAAATCGTTTCCAGGTCACGCCTACACTATAAAATAAGCTGAAAACATGTCTGGTTTCTGGCTATTACTCTCATTGCTCATAGACTGCAAAATAATTCCATAAAAATGTGAAAATTTTACCACGCTCATCTATTTAGATTTAATTTTAGTCCTTCTTTTTTTATAGGTGATGGATATAAAAGATTCGGTGTAACCGAATACAATTTTCTTATTTGCTTTTTATTTAAAGCGTTTTATAAGACGATTTGTATCGTTTTTCATTATGGTTAGAAAAATTGAAGAAAATATTGATGAGGAACATTTTTTTAATTTTAACTTCGTTGTCATTCGTTAAAGAACCTTAAAAGAAAGAAAGAAAAAAGAATTTTAAAAAACAAAACAGACAGACGGATGTACCTACAGCAAGAAGTCAATAAGATTCTCTATCTAATATGAACGACCTGTAGACCTCTAATGCTGAATGAATTTGCTTATGAACCCAATGAATTATTGATTTAGTCGATCAAAAATCTTATACTAATCAAAATTAAGATACTTCTCACAGCTTCATTTGGCTACTACTAGGATTCTTTCTACGGTAGGGTATGATCAAGGGATGGACAAACAGTTATGATAGAAACATTACTTTATACTAAACAGAAAAAAAAAGTTTTTAACTCAATTTAAAAAAAAGCTGATAAGTTTTAATGGCGAGAGAATGGACTGACCGACTGAGAGGAGTTAATTGAAAGAAATTCAAGCCACTAAGATTAATTTTCACGACTTACTTAATTACAAAATCTGGATAAAGAAACGGAACGACCAGTTAAGATGAACCAAGTGATCTAAAACCTTCTACTAATCAATAATAATTAAAAATAAATACAATTCTTAGCTTGACTTTTACACTATAAGGTAAGCGGACGGATGGACAGACCTGATAGAAATATCGCTAAAAGATGTATACCAAACGAATACTCTTATTAACTCAATTTTATCGATCTTGACGAAAGACTGTAAACATTGGACGGATGGAAGAATAAATTTTTGTGACTGAAACGACCAGTTAAGATGAACCAAGCGATCTAAAATGCTCTACTAATCACATTAATAATCAAAAATAAATACAATTCTCAGCTTAGCTTTTACACTATAAGGTCAAGACACGGATAGACAGACCTGATAGGAATGTGGCTAAAAGCTCTATACTAAACCAATACGTTTATTATTTGAATTTTATCAATCTCGTCAAAAGACTGTAAATATTCAACGGATGAACGAACAAATTTCTTTGTGATTGAAATGTAAAAGTATTTTGAAATTCAACTCTAAGCAACTCGAAATTTCTAATACCGATGTTAGATGAATAGGAAGACAAAAGTGTATAATTAAATATAAACAAAATGATGCGCGAATCATTTAAAAGTATGCTTCAGAAATTCTCCGCTTGACTGTTACAAATGTAATGACCATATAAGTACCGTTCACCTCTTTTACATGTAATGCAAGTAAAAATAAATAAAAAAAAAAAAAAAAATTGTAAATTAGAAAAAAATTTTGAAAAATAAGAAAGAACAATTTTAAGAAGAAGGCGCACACACAAACACACTCACACTAAAAATGATTTTAAATAAATTTAATATAAAAAAAAAAAGCAAAAAATGAAAAAAAAAAATCCATTTAAAGGTGTGTTACAGAAGACATTCAATCATGTCGAAAGAGCCTGAGTGATGTTTGCCTTTTCACATTATTTTATTGAAAAGAATTCTTAAGAAAGTTTTTTCTTTCTTTTTTTTTTTTTTTTTTTTTTTTTTTTTTTTTTATGTTCTCTTCTAATGAAAATTATTGAAAACCAAAATGCAAATTTATTTTCTTGTCGTCGAGTCAACTAACAGAACAGAATATGTGTATANTTTTTTCTTTATGTTTTTATGTTCTCTTCTAATGAAAATTATTGAAAACCAAAATGCAAATTTATTTTCTTGTCGTCGAGTCAACTAACAGAACAGAATATGTGTATACATGTGTTCCCGCTTAGTTAGGTACGCATGGAAAAAGTATTTTTTTTTTTTTTTTTTTTTTTTTTTTTGCAAGAGAATGTTTGACATGTTAGGCACGTACGAACAAGAGTGAACTATGTGGACGTGTTATGGCGCATACCAAATAAGTTCATATTACTATAAAGGGGCAAATGCGCAATATTCGCCTTATATCTCGAAGCGACAACTATTTTTAACGAAAATGTTTGGATTCATTGTTAAGTGTTTTTTTTTTTTTGTTTTTTTTTTTTTTTCGTAAAAATTTGTTAAAGGATTAGGATTTTAGGACAAAAAAAGGATTAAAACTCCCGCCACAAAATAACTTACTTTTTCCTTTAACAAATTCCGTATGCTGATCCTCTATATGATGATGATGATGATTTGTTGGCTGTTGAGCTACAGCTAAAGAGTTAATTAAATGTTGACTTGAGGTACGTTGACGATGCGGTGATGGTGTACGATTATTATTGCGTTTACGTTGCAATGAACGTTCATCTTGACCGTTGCTGCTATTACGGCCATTGCGTATACGTTCCGCACCGTAAAGGGTTGGCGTATGCGTGAGTAGCACGAAGACAATTATGAAACTTCTTAAACCCCACAATGTCTGCAATCCTTTCATTGTCATTGACACCACCGGTACACAAACGATAAAAGGGCTACTAAGGCGCGCTAAGGCAATAACGCCAACGTCATTATAAAAATATTATTGAAGTAAAAAAAATAAAAGTGGGCTTCTTACACGCACATCCATATAAACACACACGCTTGATTACAAGAAGGCAGGCAGCTTTTTTTTCTTTTTTTCTTTACTATAGTAAGAGTAATGAACAAGTTATCAAGTTTTTTATTTTTTTTTTGTTTTTTTGTTTTTTTTTGTTTTTTTTGTTTTTTTGCTTGTTCGTCGTCTTAAACAAGATTTATTTTTAGCAAAATTCTGTTAGATTTTTAAAAATATATAATTTTATTTATATTATTATTTACTTTGTTTCCTTTTTTTTTTTTTGTTCTTTTGTCTGAAATTTCTTTCATTTTTCGCTTTTACATTTTAAAGGCCAAACAAGTTTTTCTTTACATTCAAAAATGAATTGTGTTTGTGCTGCTGTGTGTGCTTGTTTTTCTTTTTCACGTCAAATCTCCGTACTTGATAAACTTACGAATTTTCTTGATTTTATTTTAGTTTCAACAAAAAAAAAACAAAAAAAACAAAAACAAATTATTATTCTTTTAGCGTTTTTTAACCGTTTTTTTTTTTGGTTTTCGTAAAAAAATTTTCGAAAAAAAAATTGAATGCTGAGGAAAATCAGCGCGTAAATTAAGACAACAATAATAAAAACATCGAGATTTCAAAATATTGAATAAAAACAAAAAAAAAAAAAACAGAAAAGAAAAAACTTCTCAACATATATGTGTAATAAATAAATAAACCGTTGTAGTGGAATGTTTCGTTAAAACGATGTGCGCTTTAAAACGTTGAGTTCGAAACTGAGTTAAAAAATTGTCATCATCATCATCGCCGTCTATACAAAGTATTGTAACAGCCAACGCTAAATGCTAAACACAATTTACTCTCATTTTACACACACACACACACACACATACACACATACGGGCACACAGATAGTTTTTTTTTTCAAGCATTTGAGTCTCTACCACCACTACATAGACACTTGTAACAACAATTACTTGAAGTCTAAAACCTTCTACAGCAGTTAGGCATGGCATGCTGTTGTTAAATGAGTGCTCAGGAGTGAGTGCATGTGTATGTGTATGTGTATGAGAGTGTGTGATTTCGCCTTAAACACATTTTCAATAATGATCAAACAAATCACAACAGACATGAGCTGAGTTTGCGCCCAGTTTTGTTTCTTTTTTCATCGTTTTCTGTTCTCAGGTAATTCTGGTCTTCGAGCCTTTAAAAAGTCGTTACCAAAACATTCGTAACCCATACACACACACACACATGCACACACATAAGCACATGCAAACAAACATCTACGTTACCCGTAAATTCGCCTTAAAACAGGTCTAAGTCTTACTTACTTACTTACTTACGTACGTACTTGCTTATGGTCTATCTATGCACACACACACACACACACATACACACAGACACAGTCTGACTGTCTGTTTGCCGTGTATGCGTTTATCTGTTGAGCAACTTATGTTCATATTTGTTCGTTTGTTTGCGTACGCGAGCTCTCACCTGTGTGTATCTTTTATAAGCAATTGTTGTTGCTTTTATGTTGTTATAGTCTTTTTTATGCTTACTCTTCTTCTTCTTCTTATTCTTCTTCTTATACTTATTTCTTCTCGTACGTGGGTTTTGTTTTTGTATTTTCATTGTTTTTTTTTTTTCAATTTTTCAATTTTTCATTTTATTTTCTCTTCGTTCTCTCTCTCTCTTTCTCTCTCTGGTATGATTCTGTTTCAACAACTTTGCGTTTATAAAAATGTTTGTTTTTCTTGTGTGTTGTTAATCTCGGGTTTAAAATCAACAATAAAAAAAAAAAAAAAAAAAAAAAACAAAATAAATAAATAAATAAAACACAAGACAAGCAAAAAATTTGTGACTTGTGTCATATATGGTTCAAATTTTATATGACTTTTACTATTTATTTACCGAAACCATTAAATATGGAACACACGCACAACGAAGGAGGTCTGGAGATGTTCTTTTTTTTTTATTTTACAAAAATTTTTAAATAAAATTTAATATGAAAATATTTGTGAAAAAATTTAAGGAACGGTGACAATTGGCTTTTATGGTATGAAACAAGTCTAAGTTTAAAAGTAATTCGAAGAGAAATTGAAAAAAAAAAAAATATTTAGGATTTTCCGATAAATTATATAAAATTTTACATGTCTTTGGCCGAATTTTAAGTTATTTTTTGCAAAAGTTTAAAAAAGTTGACGTGACTATTATTGTTTTTATTTTCTCTGATACCTGCGAGATTTTAAGTCTTACGTTTAGAGAAATGTTGATTTACAAAATATAAATCTGTAGCAGTAAGCTAAGAACAAGAAGAAAAAAAAATTTGTTTTATGATGTAAGTCAAGCCCGCACTATATTCTCAAAAAGTCGGTATAAGTTTTTTTTTACATACCTTAAGGCTCGCATTTTCATATACCAAAATTCACAGATTCACAAATGAAATTTTAAAACAATTTTATTAAAAATGTTTTCACTAGAAATTTATATATAAAAAACTCCTACAAAAAAAAGAACTTTAAAATTGTCCGAAAAGTATCCGGAATTATAATAAATAATCATTTCTTAATTTATACCTTAATTGCCTGTTTTCGTACATCAATGCTTCCATAAGTTATCGAAAAGGTATGTTTTTGCGCGACTCTTTTGAATAATTTTTATAAATTTTCTTTTCTTAGATCACAATCACCTAGAATCGTCTTCCGCAAAGGGTTAATCAGAAGTTTGGGTAAATGGGGAAAAAAACATAATCGATAACATTAGCTGAGTTTTCGTCAATAATGGGATAATTTAATCATCACTCAATAAGTTTGTAGGATCATCTGGAGATCGAATCGATAACATCAGCAGAGTTTTCGTGAATAACGAGATAATGGAATGCGGATGGATTCGAACCAACACATCGTTCAGTGAATTGATAGGATCATCGAGAGATTTAATCGATAACACTAACAGAGCTTTCGTAAAGAAAGGAACAATTGAATTCTATCAATAAGTTGATAGGATCATCAACGGACTCAAATGAAGAAGAAAAAATGAAAAAGTGTAACAATCGCGAAAAAGAAAATTAATTATCCTACGAACTTATTGAGTAATGTGTTAGCTGTTAAGAAAAGCAAAATCGTAAATTCAAAAATTAATTTTCCTACGAACTTATTAAGTGATGTATTAGCAGTTAATGATGGTAAAATCGCCAAGAAGTATACTACGAGTTTTTTAATGATATGTCAGCTGCACTCTTATGGCCTTAAATCATGTACTCTGAAAATTTTCTTGTCTTAAAGAAATATCTAAGAAAGAGGTAGCGAGAACAAGATCTTAAACAGTCGTAATATTGGGGATTTTGGGTAGCTTTAGCAAGGCTTTGAAATTGTGTAGTGGCAGTGAAATCTTAAACATTAGCAAGCTTGAAGGAAAATATGTATTGAATAAGATCCTAAGTATTAGCCCAAAGTTAACGTGACCAGGACCATAAACATTATAAAGTTTTGAGGTTATGGTAGCCTGAGTGATATCTTAAATTTTAGTAATATTTGTGGGATGAAAGTTTAGTAATTTTAAGTAAATTAATGGCGAGAATAAAAATTCAAAATTTCAGAATTAACTTGCTATGGTGGGAAATATCTTAAGATCGGAACAATAATGATAAGACAAAAGCAGATGAGGACAAACGAGAAAAAGCGGCAGACTAGCAGATGACGCTACATTGAGTACGTTGCATTCGGTGCTTACTATTAGACTTTTTCCAAGCGTTGCACAAAACTTAAATAATTGACCTTTCGCTTAACATGCTTTAATCAGTTTCACTCTAACTGCCAGTTGAAATATTGGAGTTCTATACTATACTTATTGATTTAGTAGAAGCGTAATTTATAGGGGCTAATACGAGTTTTTTTTTTTTAGGCATTAAGTGAACATAGTATTTAGTGAAGACTACAAAAAATCTTGGTTCCTCTTGGAATAAATCTTGATCTCAAACTATTTAAGTTTAATATGAATAAGTGAACATCTTTCCACTTATTGTGGTTGTAAAAGATACTGGACTGGTCCGTATTGATTCAAGATAAAATCTCGTTTTTGTTAATTAACTTGGAATCTATTAAAACTCTTTGATGATAAGTGAAAATATTTTAAAGAAATTAAATGTTTTTGGCAGCTAATTAAGTTTTTTTTTTTTTTCCTTCCATTCTAAAAGTAGTAATTAGTAGATTTCATCTTTTTGCTGATTTCACTTGAAGAAGCGTAAACAATGTTTGAGAGCAGATTCAAGTTTCGATTGTAAAGTTAGTGTTATGTGCTTAAACAATGTTGCGTGATTGAGTCAATGGATAGAAAGATAGACACACAGGCGATCAACCCGTTTGCTGAATTATGCAATAATTGATACTTTCACGCCTTTTGGTGAGGTACGTGTCCGCGTAGCGTACATGGAGCGATCTAATTAGCATACACTAAGGCCACCAAAGATGATGATAACTACAACGAAGGCTTTTTCTTGCCTGTATTGAAAATTGTTGAGAACATAGAAAGGAAGTTTTTTTACACATTTTTGCTTTTTTTACATTTTAAGGAAAATATATTCATCATTATTAAAATTTTAAATAAAATCTTGTCTCGTCATGTAATCTAGACTTAGAAGAAGCTTTTATCGTTTGAAAATATTTTTGGTTTCATTCATTTGCTTTATCATTTGCTAATTAATAACCAATATGTTTAGTTGTATGCGTAATAACTAAAGTGTGAAATTTCTTAACAGCCTTGAAAGCTTCACCACAGTGTGCTAATAAATTAACCTGAATAAAGAAAAAAATAAATAAGAAAAAAAAAAAAAGAAAGAAACCAAAGCAAGCTAAAGCGAAAGCGAGTAAATTAATAGAAAAAAAAATAAAAAAAAAAAATAAAACACAATAAAATTAATAGAATATCGAATGTTCTTTTGGTTAAAAAAAAAAAAAAAAAAAACCAAATAATATTATCTCCATTAATATTAAATTATCTCCCAAAAAAGATCAAATTTTAAAAACATTTTTATTTGAAGTAAAAAAAAAAAAAAAAAAAAAAAAAAAATTGGAATGAAAAGACTTATGTTTTTCTCTGGCTTGTTTTTTTTTTTCTTTAATTTTTTCTTTAAATCTCAAATTTCTTCTTTTCTTTAACAACAGCAACAACGACCTCAAAAAAAAAAAAAAAATTAAAACAAATAAAACTAATAAT
Source organism: Glossina brevipalpis (assembly GCA_000671755.1). Taxonomy (NCBI): domain Eukaryota; kingdom Metazoa; phylum Arthropoda; class Insecta; order Diptera; family Glossinidae; genus Glossina; species Glossina brevipalpis. The sequence continues at coordinate 3,527,375 of KK351019.1, forward strand.
GAGGCTGTTGCTTCACCTGTCCACGGGTTAGGTTAACGAGGCTTTCTACCCGTTTAGTTATATATGTATGTCTACTAATAGAAAAACAGACAAACATATAAGATTTTGTCATAAATATAAGCAACCAGCAGGTAACAGTAAGAATATAACACAAGATGAGGCCATAAAACATTTTACTCTGATAAGCTGGAAAAGAAAGAGAAGACGAAAAAAATTTCTTAAGAAGCAAGATTTTTTTTTTCTTTGGACGGATGATAGATGAAAATTGAAAAAAAAAAATCCTTTGAAATCCCTGCCAGCCAGATGAGCAGCGTAACTAACTAAAGTATAGGACCGAGAACACTGTAAGCCTGTAAGTTAAGAGTTGTAAAGTGTTGTTCGAATTCGTTTTTCGTTGTTGTGTAAGACAAAAGTCAAAGTAAAGAAATTATTGTTTTATTTTTTTATTTTTTTTTTTTTTGTTCTTATAGAATTTTTCTTAGAAAGATCCCGCTGTGTATGGCGTGAAATTCAAGAGGTTTTCAATATGATCTTATAATTCGTTTTCCACTTGTGTGTGGTGATGTTGTTAAGAGAAAATTCACACACAATACTTACTACCAAGCTCGCTTAGTAAAAAAAAAAAAAAAAAAAGGCAACAAACACTTGAGTTGCACAAAAGAGCCTTCAAGCTATTGCAACGCCTTCCAAAAAAAAAATAAAAAAAATAAAAAATAAATAAATAAAAAAAAAAAAAGGAAAATTATCTGAAATTATTAGAAAATTTATGAAGAATGAGCTAAAACGTGCAAAACAAAGAAAATCAGCTGGAGCAGAGAAGGAGGTGGTAGTGGAGACCGCTTTACTAAAGAAAACTCAGTAAATGATTTTGCAACAGGTGATGTTTTCTTTCTATTCTTGTTTTTATTGCTTTTTTATTTTTTTCTTTTTTACTTTAAATAAATGACTTTTTATATATATTTTTTACATACTTTTTAAATAATGAAAAATGCTAACAATAACTAGCTTTGCACTTGAACTGAAGAAATATAAAAAAAAAAAAGATTGTCTTCCATTTATTCGGTTTAAAGTTTAAAAAATTGTTAAGCCTTTAGGAGTTTTAAATGAATTATCTGCAAAGATTATATATTCACATTTTTATTTATAACATAATAAAAATGTAAATTTTTAAAAACGAATAAAAAAACTTAAGATTACGATCTGCTTACTTTTACTAATTATTAGTTCAGTTAACCTAAATATAGGGCTATCGAATGAGTTGATTAATTTTTTAAACGTCATGCTTTTTGTTTGGTTTTTGTCTTACCAAATTTGAAATTTACGTTCAGGAATTATTTGGAAAATCATCGTGAAAACTTATACCGTTACAAAGCTGAAAGAAAATGTATATCATCATAAAGATTTAGGTCTCGTTTTTGACTTTAAGCTCAGGTTTGATGCCCATGTTGAAGTTTATAGAAGATTTGAGGCAAAAATTCGGCGTAATATGTTAAAACTTATGATATCGTGAGTCATTTCAGTTTTTTGGAAATTCGGATCGATTTAGTCAAACTCACTCGCAGGATACTTCAACAGGGCTAATCTGGAATGTTATCTGTGGACGTTACTCCTTCTAATTAACAAAGTTTAAAATCGATTAATCATTGTATGGTCAACTGGGTCATCCATTCTTACAACGATAATGAAAAAAATAACTCTTTTTATGCGTAACCTGAAAAACCCATTTGTATTTCCTTTAAAGGATTCATATTTTGTTTAAAAGATCGAATAAAATAATTTGAATTTGAATAAAACGTAGTTTATCATTTTTTCCCACAATTAATAGCTAGATTTTGATAGAAAACGGCGGAAACTTATTTGTACCACCCTTAATATTAACGTGATCAAATTTATACGCAAAATTTTGAAGATAATTTAATTGGAAAATTGTTCTCCAATCTCTTAAAACATTTTTTGTTGTCGAAATTTGGAAAATGTATTATCATATTACGATAATAGTTTCGCCATTTTATACTGATTGACGACTCACTATTTGCAACATCGTAAATTACCTAAAGAATTAAAAATGTTCCTAAAAGTAGAACTCAAAAACAGTAAAAGTTATTCAACATTCATCCGACGTCTTTTCCACAGGCTTAAAGTCTGTTCTAGACAGAAATTAAAATCGACTATTCTTACGCCAAAGTCTCAAAATCCAAAATATCGATTTAGTAGATTAAAGACACATGTAGAAAACTGCACAAATCTCGGTATTTCAGAATAATTTATTTGTGTTTAAATTAAAGCATTAAAAAAACAATTCAAAATTATTTTCTTGTTTCAAAATATTTTGTATGCTACTCTGCTATTAAAGGGGATCAATGATATATATAATTTCAAAATCATAAGGAAACATAAATTGTTAGAAAAATCATTAAAACCAAAAAAAAGAAATTAAGAAACGAAACTTGATATTTCTTTACATTAACAAATTCTTATATTCCTCCAATATTTGTTCCTCTTGCGCCAATGGTAAATCCAAATAATCGAGTTCATTATCAATTAATTCCTCTTTGAAACGCTTATAAGCGCTTAAACATTCCATATGTTTAATAGCTTTTTTTGCAATTTTTTCAGCCAAACTATTCACACCGGAAGATGTTGAAGGAATATCCTCTGCAGTAGCAATTGTTGTCATCCGTTTTATAATACTACTAAGATGCTCACCATCGTTATGAAATTTAATTAAAACATCTATAGCACTCTCAAGATTATTTTTTGTGATCTCTAAAGCGA
>KK351019.1:3530159-3547631 GCA_000671755.1 Glossina brevipalpis
CGTACGTGAGGTTCTTTAAAGCCTAATTTCAATAATTCTTGCATTAATGTAATGTTAACGGTACGATTTGAAGGCAATTTGCGGCTTAATTTTTCGGGATGATTTTGCAATAAATCCAAGGCTCCATTAAGATCATTTTTACTATCTCGTAAAGCTTGTACGACCAAATTATATGGATAACCCATTTCAATTAAAGTGTATACGCTATTTAAATTAATACGTTTTTTATCCAGATTTCCAACAGATAAATCCTGATTGAGTCTACGTCTTTTTGCTGAATACATACGAGTTTCGTTTAAGTTCACTTGTTGGTCATGTATATAATTGATTGCTTGCGTGATATCGCCATCGCGAGCCTGCAAAGCTAAGCGGGCTTCTTGAGGTTCGTAGCCCATTTCTCTTAAAGTTTTCAACGATTTCTTGTTTACTTTAAGGACACGTAGTTCACTCTCAGCGATTAAAAACTTTTCATAGGCTTCCCTGCGTTTACTTTGATGGAAGAGTACAACACCTTGCAGTAAATGTAAACGCATAAGAGCTTTGTCGCAAAAATTCTCACCTTTAAGATAATTCAAATTTTGGAAATTTTCACCATAAATCCGAAGAAAATTTTTTTCACAAATTTCCATACGTTTCTGAGCATCGGGTAATTGAGTGACATTTTTAAGGCATAAATAACACCAAACAATATCTAAATTAAGTAATGCATAATTATCGATGTTCTCCAACGTTTTCAAGCTGCAAGTAATAAATTTTTCGTCAGCTTCCAATAATAATATTAATGCTTCCTCATATCTTTCATGCTTCATGGCCGCGCGAGCTTTTTCATAAATATTTACAGCAATTAATAATGCTCTATTCTCAGCGGGTGGTAAACATACCGGATTGCCGTCTTGATCTACCAACTCGAGTAAATGATTTTTGGAATCGGTAATGGCTTCGACGTCCTCTTTAACTTTTTTTATGCGATCAAACATAGCACATTCTTGCATCTGTTCTTTTTCGTCGGTTTCACTGATAATTAACATCAGATGTTGATTATTTTTCATATCTTGATCAAGTAAAGATTGACTCGGATTAACAATTTTTCCAGCAGAAATGCATTTAATTCTTTCTGGCTCGTCAATATCTAAAACTTCAGCGATATTTTTCTGCAACTCACTGCCCAAAGATTTTAATGCGCACTTGATTTCGACAATGCTTTGAATGCCCTGACGAATATTAACGCGTCGTACATGAAAAGTAGCGATACCGCTATTCGCAAATTCTTCTCGCTCTTTTAGGGCTTCAAGGGCTCTCTCTTGTAATTCCATTAAAGCTAATGTGCAGTAAGATTTTGGAATTCCTTGATTATGACATAAATTATATGCCAAGTTTTCAAGTTCATTTTCGTCAACTCCGACTGATTCCTTATAATATGGTGGAAGCCATAATTTTATGCCCAATTCTTGCAAAAGGGGTCGTATTTGCATAATAATGTCATCAATTTTCGACATTTTTCATCTTTTTACCACAATTTTTCAACGCACACATAAGAAATAAATGAAATAAATGATTCAAATAAACCGTATTTTATTCGTTTAATAAGCTATAACGAGCAAAAACGTGACAGCTCCAGTATCACGTAAAACATAAATGTAAATAAAAACAAAAAGGAGTTGCCATCTTTAATACTTTTTCCTTTGACAACTTGGTCCCTGTAGATTTGGTTCGTACATATTTGTTGTGGTCGCTGTAGTAATAAAGGGAAATCCCGCTCAAAAAATCACACAATAATCACAACCAATCACCAAACAATCGCTTAATTTCTCTTTCTTTGTCTTGCTGTTTTTTGCCTGTCTCTCTCTCTCTTTGTCTTTCGTTTTCTTCCTCTTCGTATATATTTTGCTTTTTTAATAATGGAAAAGTGTTATTCACGAGGGTAACCATGTGAGCAAAAAACAATCCCCAAGAATGGAGACGGCAACAGTCTTCGATAAAATCTAATCTCGTAAGCAAATTTGTTGGTAATAATCTTCATATACGGTCTCCCATTTGCGTCAAATTTATAGATAGTAAAATTTCTATCTCCAAGATCAAGAGATTTTATTGAAGACTCTCATCATCTCCGATTCTGGAAATTGTCTCTTGCTTACATAATTATCCTCTCGCTCATCATCTATCATGTTCGCGGACAAAAATCAAAATTCTGAAAAAGGTATTTTCTAGCTTCCTTTGTATAACTTGTGGAGAAAAGAGAAATGTTATTTACATGCCTTTCTTAACAGATTATGTTATTTCTATTACCACGCGTTACATTTCTCTTCTTAATTATTAAAGAATTCTTTTAAATTATTTTAACGTAGTTAGACAGAAACAGAATTTAAAAAATTTATATAAAAGTTTAATTTTTAAAATTATATATAAAAGTAGGAATATTTAAATTTAAATGCTTTACATAAAAACTACATACACACAAACACACAACCATACAATATCTCTATAAGACGTAGTAAATAAAAAAATAAACTTCCCGCTGCCATTACTCCTACACTGTTTGCAATTGAGTCTTTATTGTATGTTCGAGTAGAGCTTTTTTCTTATCGAACAAGTGACCCCTTTTGTGCACAGCCTAGAAAGTCTTACGAAGTTCAAATTTTGTTTAAAATATGGAAGAAATAGGCAGACAGTAAAGTGTAGTACTTTTAATAAAAGGGGAATGTATCGCTCGTTCACAATAAATTTCTAATTTTTGTTCGCAAACGGTGACAACTTAATTGTACCCCTAACAGTATTGTGGTTATTATAATAATGTATAATATAATATTCGGAAAATAACACAATAACTTTCCAATCTTTGCTAAAAAACGGCGAGAACTTAATTGTACCCCTAATAATATTGAGGTTATTATAATAATATATAACATAATATTTGAAAAATAACGCAATAACTTTCCAATCTTTGTTAAAAAACGGCTTGAATTTAATTGTACCCCTAATAATATTGAGGTTATTATTATAATATATAATATAATATTCGAAAAAATATTTCCTTTGCCTATAACGTAATGCACTGTTCTTTCGCAATAACTTTCCAATCTTTGTTAAAAACCGGCGACAACTTATTTGTACCCGCGATAATATTGACTTTGGTACTATAAATTATAAATCAAAATATAAGGCTCTTGAGAGCTCGATAAACTTTTTCAGTTCAATGAATAGTCTCATTAAAGGAAATTTCATTTGTTTTTTTTTTTAGATTTTAAGTTGAAGAGCTTTTTTAGAAGACAATGACTTCTGCAGATTCATTCACACTTTGCAAATTTTCAAAATCGAATTTGATAGACAACATCTTAAAAATTTTTATTCTTCTTGAATTTCAAATCAAATGATAACTTCGATTCGCTGGTTAGAACTTCTTTTAATTACAATACTCTAAAATTCGTTTCGTACGTACAGAGTTGATTAGAAAATTTTTAAAAACTTATTTTGATAATTCTTTGAATATTTCGAAATTTTTGACATATCATATAAATTTAAACTTGACTCGTTGATTGTAATTGTAATATACTTTTAATATGAAGAGCATAGTATCAGTTTCAAGACTGCAGACTTAGACTATTTTCTGTGTAATGTAAAGACTTTCAAAATCCAATTTGATTTCAATGCTTTTTACATCTTATCTTAGACTTAGTCTGCTTTTTTATATTAAAGACTTTATTGTAAGACTTTAATTAGAAAACATTCAAAATCGTCTTCGATAATTTTTTGAATATCGATACTTCTCGGATTTAACGTACCTTTTAAGAAATTACCTGCGATTTTATTTTAATACTAAAGCTACGAAATGAAAGACACAATGGCTGCAGATTCAATTAAGAAATTGTTGCAAACTTTTTTTTTTTTGAGTTAAGAATTTATTATTTAATTTTTCTTTTTTGATTCATATTACCAGCAACTCGAAGCAATTTCAGTGGAAAGATCATATATTCACAGTTAACTTATTGATTTGCGAATTTGTAATTTTAACTTTTCAGATAATAGATAAATAATGTGTCGGCCGTCTTCCGCCAAAAATTTTTCTATAAAAATGCGTTACGATATTTGTTTTTGCTTTTATCTTATGAACTCAAAATTATTTCCATTATTTCCATATACGGAATCCTCGAGTTCGAGGATAAATTTTAAATAGCTCTGGTTCGGAGTCCTTGAACGCAAGTATTGAGTTAATGTTGCGTTTGCATTAAGCAAATGATGTTTGAGTTTTCTGAAACATTTAAAATTTTCTTTATATGACAATAAAAGTAACTTTTCGATTTCTGCTCGCTAGCTTCTTATAAGTACTCGTTCTTCTTCCCTCTGTTGCGCTTACGGAAAACAGAATCCTTTTTACTTTTAGGTTAAGAGTAAGCTAGCAGTGTCACGGGCCATAAGTGTGATATTTTCTTATTCATGTGAGACATTTAATGGAATTTTGAAAACTTCTTTCTAAGTAACAGAAAAAAAAAAGTCATCCTAGCTACACTTAGGATGAGGTCTGATGAGGTCTGAGGCCATAAATGGGTTGTTTCTAAATATTATATTATCGAAGCTTAAGTATTAAATTATTATAATATTTTTGATGGCTTGTGTGTCGGAAACTTTAAGTTTCGATTGCGACTTCTGCTCCCAAATAAGGTCTCAGTTACTATTTCCATAGTTGTATTTGATTTGATTTCTAAAGCAAGGCTTGTAAAACTGCATTGTAAGTAAGTAAATGCCTATCGGTGTTAAAAAGTTTAAAAATTCTTTACATATTTCTGAATACTTATAAACCATAACTTTCTTATAGATTGCGCAGCATCGCCTTAAGACTGATTATAAATATAAATATTCCGAACGTTTTTTTTTTGTTTTTCTTTTTTTTTTTTTTTGTTTTTTCAAAATATTTTTCTTTTATTGCAATTTTCTCTACAAATGCAAATAATCATCATTACGTTGATTTATATAAAAAGATTAAGTTGCTGGATTGTGTGTAAAAACTTGTATACAAAACAAAACCATATTATCGAGAAGTTGCTTATGAAACTTTAGCTTAGCGACTTTTCTTCGCAATATTGGCGGCATTTATAGGCATTTTTTTTTTTTTTTTGCTTTTTTCATAAACGCGAAGTAAAAGAATGGTAAGTAAAGAGTGCGATTGTTGTTGATGATGATGGTGATGCTCTTCAAAAAAATCTGTAGAAAAACAAAAACAAAAAAAAAAAAAAAAATAAAAAAAAACCTAAAAACGATAAACAAAAAATAAACTCTTCACTAAGTGTTGAATGTAAGAAGAAGAGTCATTATTATGATTGGAATGAAGATCGACATCATCTGATCATCATCATCATCATCATCATCATCATCATCATTATCATCATTATCATCATCATTACCATTATGATCGTTGACTTTAAATAAATACGCATACTCCACTATCAGGTAGAGTACCACAGCAAAAGGTATGCATAGGTTGTGTTTGTGTTTGTGCAACGTGTGTATGTGCAACAACAATCACATTTAGAGAGTGTTTCGTCATTAATGCATTACCATGTTGTCTAAACAATATAATAAACATTGATCGTTACATGTGTTTGTTCGTTTGTTTTGTTTATTTGTTGTGTGTCTCTCTGTAGACTTCAAATTTTTAATGATCATTGTGTGTGCGTGTGTGTTTGTGTGTGTGCTAATCATGTTTATCATAATGATCATAAGTACATATTGTCGTCTATGCTCTGTTGTTTTAAGTGCTCGTGGCATAAAAACTTTTCGCTTAACTTTGTTTTTTTTTTTATTTTTTTTTTAGTTTTCGATTTCTTGTTGTTCAAAGTCTTTTGTTTTCTTAGTTTTACATGCATTTCGATGATGGCAGCTCAGATTATGCTGAGTTGGCCTCATGGACATGTAAAGCACACACTTAAGTACACGTTTTAACTTTGGTTAGATTATTGTTGCGCACGGTTGCCACCGCTATACACAAACACACACACACACACAGAGACAACAACGGCTAACTGATTGCATTTGAATGTTGGCCGAAGCCGAATGGGTTGCGCTTCAATATTAATCTCTGTACGAACATTAAAGCCGATTACAAAAGAGAAGAAGAAAAGAAAAAGAAAGAAAAAAAAAAACTGAGTCTATGTTGCTGCCGCTTAAGGTCGTTTAAAGTTTTGTCTGTATATGTACAACTGAAACTATTTACTGTTGCGTTCAGTTTTTTTCTTTTTTTTTTTTCGTTTCTTACATAAGCAGAAAATGATTTTTCTTATGGCTCCGCTGTCAAGGTTTTTCTACACTTATAAACGGTGGTTTATGCTTAAAGTTCTCCACCTCCTTTTCTATCTCTGCCTCCCTGTTTTTTTTTTTTTTTTTTTTTTAATACCTTACTATTATTGTGTTGTTGTTCTTCTTCTCTCAAAATGTTGATAAATTTCTGAAACCTTTTCTGAGTTTTCGGGCGGCTCATTGATCATCTTCATCATTAATTTTTACAAACATTTTTTTTTTTTTTAATTTTTTATTTTTATTTTATTTGAGTCAAAAAAACTACAACAAATTAGCACGATTTTCTGTGGCCTCTACCCGTTCCCTTTTATGTTTTGGTTTTTTTATTTTTTTGGTTTACTTAATAAAAAAAAAAAAAAAAAAAAAAAAAAAAAAAAAAAAAAAAAAAAACACACCAACAGTTCGGGTAAATTCCAATAAAATTTTTGTTAAATCGTTTTATCAATTGTTTGGCATCATTAAATGCTAACTAACAACGAAAGCGAAGAAAACGAAACAGTTGAAGATGATGATGCAGCAGCAGCAGCAGCAGCAAAGGTAACGTTAGTTACTATGCTATGGATTGTGGTTGTGCTGTGTGAATCCTTAGTAAGAAAAGTGTTTTACTCTTCTTGACTTACCGCTGGAATGTTGTTTGTAAATACCAACAGACAACAATAACAACAATAACAACAACAACAACAATAAGAAAATCAATGTAAATGCTTTAGCGAAAGGCCTCATGCTGTGGTTGTCAACTTCGGTTTCTTTTTACACTAAGATTAAGATTTGTTGTTCTTGTTGTTGTTGTTGTTATTGTTATTGGTGAGATGCTGCTTACGACGTTGCTAACGCAACAGTTCAACAGTTTTCGTCCTCTACCTTTTTCAACATTATTTCTTTATAGCCAAACAACAAGATCCCAACATAACTTTGTTTGACTTCAAATGGGAGATAGATTTTCGTTTGCTAAAGAATACACTGAGAAAATTCCAAGAATATCATTTGCCTTTAGGTGAATATTTCATACTCACTAAACACCTTGAAATTTTATAGAGAAAATAAATCATTAACTATTTTTGGAATTATACTCTAAGTCTAGGGGTCGTTTAAGTCTACTTTTAAATTCAAAAATTTTTATAAAAAAATTCTAAATCTTCGTGTGTCTGATTGTTACTGTTGTTTAAGAGACTGATAGTGCCATTACCATAACAATTTTTTTTATTCAATTTTAATATGATTTTAGTAAGTATTTATACGAAATTTTAGATCAATGCTTGCTTTAGATTATTTGTCATCGTTTTTTTGTCCCATTGCTTGCGGTGAATCACGTGCATTTTCGCGTGCTGCACTTTTAGAAGAATGTGGTAAACATTTGTGTTTAATTTCAAAACAATTAATAACTAGTACTTTTATTATTAATTACCAGTTTTTACACGTAGCATGCGTGATTATGTTGAAGTCAAACTAAATCTTAAGCCAAATGAGCTTAAAGTAAATCAAGCTTTAACTTTCTGTCTTAAGTTTAGGTGGTTGATTAGTGCTAGTCACCAAACGCTGGATGCAATCGGTCGGACAGACGGACAAACATATCCTAGTTTGCTGATAAGTCCAAGTTAGTCAAGAATATAGCTAAAGTGTAGGGTCATTGATGTCTATTTCAGAGAGAATTTATTATATTCACGTTTTGCAGTAGGGTGCATTTGAATAGTAGTGAACTTTTCAGAATGTTCTTATTCATCTTACAATGAGCAAAAAGAGAGATAAACGAATAGACAGATGGACGGCAAGATGGACTGCCAGATGGACAGACAAATGAATGGCAGGACAAATGGACGGACAGATGGACGGACAGATGGACGGACAGATGGACGGACAGATGGTCAGGCAGATGGACGGACAGACGGGCAGATGGACGGATAGATGGTACGGACAGATGGACGGACATGATTAAGTATTCTTAGAATTCCACACTGATCAAGAAGAAATGTATATCTCGTAGAACCGTTGACTCTTACAAGTCTAAGTATGAATCTGTTAAGTTTCTAACCCTTAGGGTTGTAGTAGAGTGGTAGTTAAGCTTTGGGAAACTTTAGATTTATCTTGTTGCCACCAGATGAAAACATAGATGGACGCTCAAACAAACAGATATGATTAAATCATCTCCAAATCTTGCATTGATGAGGAACTTCTTGTGGCAAGTGATAAGTCTCTCGGGGACTTGAAAGTCTTAGTAAGAATCTCTTATATACATAACATTTTTTAATTAGCGTGTCTAGAAAAATTCAACTTTCCTTGAAACTTAAGATATAGTTGAAAATATTTCTTTCATTTATAATTTATAATAAAATACGATGTTCGGAAGTAAGCAGCCATCTCTTTTTATTTTAAGTTACCAGATAAAGAAACACAATATTTACCCTGCTTTCAAAATCATGGTTCCAATGTTTCTTTTATGTAATTTTTATAAAAAAGTAAAAGTTCTTTTCAAGAAAAATTTTAATAATTCATTTGTAAAATTGTTAACATTTTAAAAACAGTTTAAAGAACTTTTAACTTACGGGATTCATGTCTATTCGCTTCCTTCCCCTTTTCATATAAAAATTTATTATTATATTTTGCATTGCCACTGTTTATCTTATTATGTCTGTTTTAATTTGAAACTCATTTTATTTTTTTAATTTTTAAAATTAATTTTTTTTTTACTTTTAAATTTAATTTTTTTTTTAATTTTTAAAATTTATTTTTTATATTTAAAAAAAAGCAAAAAACTTTTCTCTCAATGTTTTTTTTTTTATATCATTTTATTTTTCGAGTGACATTCAAGTATCCATGTTTAACATGGTTGCGACGATGATCGTGGCTTATAGTAAGTTTTGTTTTTTTTTTTTTATATATATATATTGATATATATATATATATTTTTATTTAACTTTTTTTTTTCAAGTAAAGGAGTTATAAAACAACAACGGCAACAGCAATAATGATCACAGAGCAAGAACAATAGGTAGACAGATAAACAACTAAAACAAAATGTTCTTATGCGAAATTCTGGCCTCATCATAATCAGGTTTGTTAAGCAATAATTGTTGTCAATATAGTGCAAGAAAAAAAAAGAAAAAAAAAAAAGAAGAAAAGTCAGCAAAAAGAACGTATAGTTGTTAACTTTAGAAGTAACAAAGGATGTGAACAAAAGGTTACTTGAGATTTCTTTGAATCACAGAAAAAGAATGGGAAACAATTCGTATTGATAAACTCTGCGAACTCCTTTTAAGGATATCGATGCACATTAATCAGAGTCAGAGAGGTTTTGATACCATGAAATTTATTTAAATATAATTGAGTTGAATAAACAAAAAGTAAAAAAACAAAAAACAAAAATCGAAGGAGAAAATTTATCCGATTGGGTGAAAAAATAACGTTAATAAAATTAATTATTAATAAGTGATTCGAAAATGTATGAAATTTTCCTTAAGGAATTTTTTGTAATTTACCTTTAAAATTCTTATATTAGAAATATTATTAGATTTAAAAATATCTGTTCTAAATAATTTATATTTATTTTTTTTAAAAAGATTTTTTAAATTTTCCATTGCGTTCTTTTAGATGTCATAGCCAAATTATATCTAAATTGCCAATTTCTAGGATTAAATTGTAATCTTTTCATTGCATAATTTTAGGCAAATAAAATAAAATACTATTGTTTACTTTCTTACTTAATATAAACAATTTTTTATTGCACAGTTTTCGCTTTAAATTTTTGAAAAATTATTTAATTTTTTATATTTATTTTTTTATTTATTATTTATATATATATATATATATAAATAAATTAATATAAAAATAAATAAATTTACAAAATATAAACTAAAAGATACCGGATTAATTTTTTTTCTTATTTTTATTATTATTATTATTTTTTAATTAATTTTTATATTTATTTGTAAAATTTAATTACAACGCATTATTTATTTTAATATAATTTAAAAACAGCATCACTAAACAGCATGTAAACGTATTAAAAAAAAGCCATTCCCCATAATCAAGTTAAACTTTTCCGGTTTTTACCATCAATGCTGTGGATTAAAATTTTTCCTTTTTTCTTTTAAATTAGTAAACGAAAAACTAAAAATGTTTGTTTAACATGAATATTTTCATAAAACAACAAATACAGCTTAATTATACTGGCGGCGTTAAATTAAACGTTTGGTATGTATGTACATATATGTTAATCCAAGTGCTTTTTTTTTCCTTGTACCTCTATTTCAAGCCATTTGCTTGATCGGCTGGTTTTGTTTCTTCTTTGCGTATACACGTTTGAATAGAATCAAACGCAAGTCAAGTAAGTGCGAGTAAATGTAAAAAAAAAGCAAAAAAAAAAGCATTGTTTGGTATATACTCACTCGCCTTTGTCTTTGTATAAACGTGTATGTGCGCATATATTTTACCTCAACATAAATGCTTTAGAGATTTTTGTTAATTTTTGGCATGCGTGTATTTTCGTTCGCTTTGATTTGTGGTGGTATGGTTTACTTATCCAGTGAATGTTCGTATAACCAAGACATTCACTTTTAAGAGCTTTTATGGTAGTGCTGTTAAGTTTACCGTTTCGTCCCTGTTTTTTTGTTTTTTTTTTTGTTTTTTTACGTCGTTAAGTGTGACTGTTTTGTTTTTTCTGCTAATAAATGTAAATTTTAACAAAAAGAAAACACAAAAAACAAAACAATTCAAACCAAAAAAAAAAAAAAAGAAAAAATCAAACAAAAATTCAAACTAAAAAATAAAAAAAAATTAATAAAACTTTTTCGCATATTTTACTGCAAGGATGACTTGGTCTAATATTTATGTTAAAGCTTTTGTTACTTTTTGTCTCAGAAAAATTTCCCGGAAAACATGTTAACTGTTCGATTGCTCCTAAAAGGCTACAATTGTTCTCTTAGATCGTATCCGAAAGACTGAAGACTATGAAGCTGACGGTTTACCTGTGGTAATGAAGAATATTAAAGGGTTCGATTCCATCTCTGAAACTTGAGAATTGAGAGTTATTAAGTCTTTTCCTTTTCTTTTCTTGGTCTTTAAATTTTTTATTGGAAAAAGTATTTATTAGAAAAAGTTTTTAAATTCTCTATGCGATCAATTTAAATTTTTTATCATTAATAATCTATTTTATCTTTACATATATATAAATAAAATAATTTAATAAAGTATTTATAGAGAGAATAAATATATCACTTTAATATATCATAATTTTATCCCAAACGACAAATCCTCATGTAAACACAATTTTACATTAGTTTGACTGCCACTGTGGCGGAACTGTTAAGAAGTCAGTGTACGCGGGGTTCTCATTCTCATTGCGGTAGAGTTTTTTTTTATAAATGGAAAAACTCCAACGAGACGATAGCTTAAGCTGCTCTAGTGTTCTCATCTGTCTCTCTAGTCTAAGAATTCGAATTCATTAGTCTAGAGTCTAATAGTAAAAATACATTAATGTGGAAAACCAATTCCTAATATGAAAATATTTTCCTAAGGCAATTTATTGTAGGCAAACAAGGAAGACAACATCGTAAGTCTACTGGAAAGATTCTTCTTTAAAATATTTTATAAGGTTTGCAAACTATGACAAGAAATTTTCAGTTTATCAGTTAGGAACTTAAAACACTTCTAAGATCTGACCAATCAACGACACTTATAGTTTAATATCGTAATAATATTTTAATATCCCAACCTGACTGTAAATAGTAGCTGGTTTACTAAGTTCAAAGGATGTTTTAAACTTTTAAAATAGGTAAAAAGGACTATTCAATAGCCAACAATATAAAAGTTCTTGTATTTGAAGAATAAATTTTGATTATCTCAGTAAGAGATCGCTTTCCTTAGGAAGACTAATTGAAGACTAATTGAAGGCTAATAATACTTGAAAAAGTATTCGAGATTGAATGACAAGTGCTTACGTTCAATAATTTTCTTTCTACAAAAGTATTTTTAAATAAAAATTACTAAAAAAAATTTTCTTATTTAAAATTCTACCGATCAAATATGTCTTAAACATTTCATTTCTTCAGCTTTATTCTAAAGCATAATAGCCAAAGCTGTAGTCTTTTTCGAATGTTATGTTATCGTATACTTCCCTAACAACGGCAAGCGATCAGGAAATCATTAAATTTTGAGTTCCCAGTGGTTCATGATGGACCAGGTGATAGTTAACAAATTTCCCCAATAACTCATTTCCTTGGGCTTTATGTTGTTCAAAGTTTGTTTAACTTTGATAATCGTTTGTTTTTATTGCTCAGTGGACGACAACTTGGGCACCCACTTTATCTAACCATTTGTCTTTTTTCTATAAATTGGTTTAATTCCAAATCTGGTATAAATTCGAAAAAAAAAAGAAAAAAACTTAAATGAAGTAAAAACAATTATTCTGGAACATTATAGCTTAACATAAAACTTTCCATCTGGACATGATGGTGGCAGGCACTTGACACTCAATCAACGTTCAATTATATGTTTCCCCCTTAAAATTGCGGAGGTTTGATATAAATTTCATTATAAAATAAAACAAATTCGGCTTCTACTGAAATTTAATTCCAAAAATTATGCAAATTAGTTCAGCATTATTTCTTTACTCAATAAAATACTCACAAGCAAGTTTGTTTGATCTGCCCGCTTATCAAAATTTTTTTATGTAAAAATGTTTACCTATAAAACTTGTCCTTAAGGTTCACAAAGAAAGAAAGAAAAACTAATCAATTTAATTTACTAAAGTATAAATATAGTTTTGACTTTAATGCGATTCCAATTTGTTTTAGCCATTTCTGTTTGTCCGTCTGTCCATTGGTTATCATATCGTTTTAGATTTATAGGATTTGCAGCAATAAAAGTTTAGGTGAAAGAACAAAGCTATTTGAAAAACTTGAATCGAACTAGAAAATGAGCGTAGTCTAGTTTTAAAAACTCTCATGACAGGCATAAATATCCGATTTACAGTAAATTTGATTAATAACCAAAAAAAGCATCAAAAGTTTTTAGAGAGTCGGTCAGCTGATACGCTTCTAATTATGTTACGATCTTTATGCTTTAATTTGATTAAGTGATTTGTGACTTTTGACATTTATGCTTATAACTGAAGTAGACAGAGAAAGGTCTCGTTCGTATGCTTTGCACCCGTAAATAAACTGACAATAGTTTAATTTAGTTAGTATTAAAAATTATTCTTAAAGTTTTTTTAACTTTCCTGTTGTTTTTTTTTTTTTTGCTCTAAAAATTCATCTTTTTTTTTTAAAATATTTCTTTAGCTTATTTCCTGGTAAAAAATTATTCCAAGAAATTGAATTTAAGTAGGTAGAGTGTTATTTTTATTTTTTTTATATTTTTATTTTTTTTATTTTATTTTAATTTTTTTTTATTTTATTTTAATTTTTTTTATCGTTATTTTACTTTCTTTTATTTTACTTTTTTTTATTTTCATTTTACTTTTTTTTATTTTTATTTTACTTTATTTTATTTTATTTTTTTTCATTTTTATTTTACTTTTTTTATTTTAATTTTTTTTTTTTTTTTCGTTTACTCCTTTCCACCTGAGTAAAGTAAAGTACTTCAGATTCGTTTTGACCTAAATTTCTTTTTTTTTTATTTATTACAATATTTTATGATTTTTTTCTTTTTTAATTTTTCGTTATTGCATCTTAATTTGTGAAGAGTTTCCTTTCCTTTCATTTTTATTTTTATTTAGTTTTGGTTTTGTTTTTTTTTCTCCCTTTTCTTTTCTTTTTTTTACTTTTATTTTTTTTTTATATTTCAGTTTGTTTCGGTTTTTAAACATAAAATAAATGATGTCGCGCTTTAGTATTTATTGGTTATGCATTGACTTGAATGTTAATGTTTACATGAGCATGTGTGTGGCGCGTATTATTTGAGCGAGTGGGTAAGTGAGTGAGCGATAGTAATTTGTTTAAGGTTTATATGTTTCACACTTTTGCATTTATTACTATTGTATGACCATCACACCATCCATACCGCCATCGTTTTTTTTTTTTTTGTTTTTTACTTTTAGTTTATGAGTGCCACACAATGTCAGCGACAGACAGACCGATTGACAACCAAGCGAGCAAAGCAGTCTTGAGTTGTTTACAATCCGGCCACTTAAGCTTTTAATACATACATACATACATACATACATACATACATACATACATACATACATACATACATACATACATACATACATACATACATACATACATATGTATGTATATTTATATTCTATATCTATACATATATATATTCGGTTGTATATAACTAAGCGTTCTGTTATAATGTTGCAACAACGAAATCAGCAACAACAACAACAACAACAACAACTAGAACAACAACAATGGCAATAACAGTATTCTTCGTTATGCTGTGTTGCTGTTGTCCAAAGTTGTCAAAGTCATTGACCCGTTTTGTTTTACAGCTTATTTCGTGTGTGTGCCCGTCCCCCCTCTCCTTCTCTCCTTTTTTTTTTCTTTTCCAAAGTTTGTCTTAAAATTAACCGTTCAGGCTTTAAAAAAAAAGTGAAATAAATATCAAAAAAAAAAAAATAAAAAATTGTTATCGCGTTCCTTGCAAATATTCATAATAACATGCTGTTGTTATTTCTGTTGTTGCCGTTGTTTGTATATAGAATTCTGGTTTTATTTGCTTTCATATGCTCTTAAATATTTGTTCAAATACACAGCTGTGTGCTATGCTAAGCTATGTTGTGCTAAACTTCATATATTGTTGCTCTGATGTTCGTTAAAAAAATTTTTTTTTTTTTTTAAACTTCACACAAGCTAGCACAAACACACAAACACGAACATATGCTTTTGGAGAAAAAGGCCAAGACTCTAAATTTAAAACTTCGTAAAATGTATAAATTGTTAGTAGTAAGTAGTGTGTGTTGCTTATTGTACGTTATTTGAAAAACATACTCATACACATGCATACGGTTTTCAACCATTCACCGTTAATCTATTAAGTGTTAATTTATATTAACAAACGAAAGAAAAAAAAGAAGAAATGTTTTGAAAATTTAAACAAATTTTATTTACCTCTTCGGCAAATCGAATAACCGTAACATTATTTAATGATAATAATAATAATAATAATAATAATTGATTTTAACTGCACAGTCCGTTGGTAATGATGACCGTAATGTATGCCTATATGAAAATAATTTACAGAAGTTTTATTTTTGGTTCATTAAGATGTTAACGCATTCTATTAAAATTTAATTATTGAACATTATCTTTGATAGATGAGCCAGGTGAAGATTAGATTGACACTCATATCATGATAGGTTAACTTATTGTTAAACTATTGTCTTAAAATGAAACGATAAATTGCCCAAAGTTCTTTCTATAAGTCTGGTAAGTTAAGCAGAATTGTGTAGCAACACCAACACCTGCAAGAACCTTCACAATCCTTAGATATATTGGTCTAAAAATATGAAACAAATTTTTATTAATGAATCGCAAGGCAAAGATACGCCTGGCCAGTTTATGTTTACTCCATTTATCACCTTTATGAGATATATCGATCTGAATATTTGTAAAGCAAAAAATGTGTTTTTCCCAATAGATAGTTTTAAAATTTAGTGTAAATTTACTAACTTTATCAGGCCATAAATACTATAGCGCTTATTAAAAATGAAAGTTCATACATAATTAAAACATTTTCGCCTGCGGTCGAATTTTTTATATTCATCATCTTTATCTCAAAGAAAAAAGATAAAAAAAACCACAAAAAAAAATTACAACAACTTATAATAATGGTTGGGAATGGCTGACACTCACATTTTTCTACATATATATATATCGTAGGAGACACTCATAGTATATATGGGAAAATTTCCGCAATTTTCTTTCCTACAATTACTAGCAAAAAAAAACCTTTGAAAAAAATTATGAAGAAAAAATGGACTTTTTTGCTTTGAGAAAAAAAAAAAACAATGCTCTCATTTTATGTTGTCCTGTAGGCATGAATTTTAACCGTGTATTTTGTTCTGAAACAACTCTAATGTTATTGCCAATTACTCAATTTTTGCGAACAGACTGAAGGACAGACTTACCTAGATCATTTCGAAATTTGTTGTAATCAAAAATATTTACAGCGTTCAGGGTGTTTCAAGTTTATTTCTGCAATAACTCCAAAGTTATTACCAAATTTGAGAGCGATAACTCAGTTTTTGGGAACAGACTGAAGGACGAACCTACCTAGATTGTTTTGGAATTTGTGAGTGATGAAAAATTATAATTTTCAAGATGATTTAAGTTTATTTCTGCAAGAACTCCAACATTATTACCGAATTTCAAATCGATAACTAAAGTTTTGCGAACAGACCGAAGGACAGACGTAAATCATTTCGAAATTTGTTTGTGATCAAGAATATACATAGTTTTTAGGATCTATGAAATTTATTTCTCGGTGTTGCATATGCATCAACAAAATGTATATATCCGTAAATCGGCAATGGTGGGTATAAAAAATAAAAAATACAAATAGTTCAGCCGAAAATAATTACGTTTTGCATATGAGACAAAATTTTGAAAAAAAAAAAAAAATGCATGTCACACCATATACATTTTTAATGAGTCGGCAAAAGCTTAACAAGTTTGGCCGGGGGGTGCTGGCCGCTGTATTCACCGCATAATTTATATCTTGTCGCCTCTGGCTACAATATATTCTGTTTTCTGCTGGTATTGTTTACAACTCACTATTCGAACTATTTGCTCGGCTATCTGTTTTTATTAATTAAAGATATTTCAAGATCTATTTTCAAAGCAAGTAAATAATTTAGTCTTTTGAGTATAAAGAATTGGAAACTAAAAGGAACAATCTATGAGATCCTTTACTATTTTCTTTTTTTTTTTCACAGAGAACTAACTTTGTGAACATCATTTTAATAAGATCATACAAAGATAGATTTATTCGAATGTTGAACTGACACTGAGGCATACAAATCCATTAATTTGCCATAACTTTCAGAACTAATATATTCTGCTGTTTGACAAATAATTAAGCAAAAGAAGAAGAAAAACATTTTTTGTATAATTTTTATAACACAAACGTTAACTCATTTATATGAAATTAATATTTTCAATTTTTTCTCTGTATTATTAGAGAAATCTTTATTAGTTTGTCTCAAAAAAAAAAAAAAAAAAAAAAAAAAAAAAAAAAAAA
>KK351019.1:3547851-3561997 GCA_000671755.1 Glossina brevipalpis
AAAAAAAAAAAAAAAAAACGAAAAAACAAAAAATAACCACAAAAAAAAAGAGTTCAAAACTTCCAGACGATGCCCTTTACCATTCAATAATTATTTTAACATTCTTTTGCACTAAAAACACTAAAGACAAACGTCTTGAATTTAAAATCTCACAAACGGTTGAACAAAATGCGCTCGAAAAGCAAATAAAACTTTGGAAAGTACACATCTCATCTTGCATAAAATATTTACTTGTGCATATGTATAAGTATAAGTAACGTACATACGTCGGTTGGCGCAAGTAAGTAGCTTTACATGTGTACGAAAAAAAAACTTAGTTATCATATATTTACATGTACATAGGAGTATGCATGTGTATGTGTGTATATGCGCAAGTGGTACTATATGAAAGAGTTAATGTTTATCTTGAACGTACATAAATATGTACATATATACGTGCACCTATGAATGTATGTTTGATTGTTTGTTTGTTAACGTGTGTTGATTTTGCGATGGAGATTTATAAGTTTTATTTGTTGTTTAGTGTGAAATTGAAATTTTTTTTTGTATCAATTTTTTTTTTTTTTTTTTTTTTGCCTTAAACCGGTTTTTTATTATGATTTTTTTCTAGAGATATAAACAAAAACTTATCCAGGTGTGTATGTATATGTGTGAGTGTATGTGCGCTGATACAAAATGAGACTTATGAGTGCATAATAGAAAGATTGAAAAAGAGAGAAAGTAAATAAATGAGTTTTAATTTTTTTTTTTTTTCTTTTTCGTATGCGCTACGATATTGAGATCATTATGGATTGCATTTGGAAAGAAAGAGAGAGAGAGAGAGCGAGTAAGAAAAGAAGCTGTAAGCATCTTTTAGACGCATTTTAATATTTAATATTTGAGAAAAATATTTAAATAAAAAAATATTTCATAATTTTCTTTTTCTTCTCTGTATGCGTAGGGGATGAGATCGTTATTTATTGCAGTTGAGAAAATTTTTTTCGTCAAAATATTATACAAAAAAAAAAAACAGTTCTTAGTTGATTTTTAATTGTTTATATAGTTCCTGAATTCTTTTCTTTATTTATTTAGTTTTTTTTTGTTTTAAATTTCATTTCTATATTAAAATATTTTGTGAAACTTCTTTGCAGTAAATTTATATTTTATTAAAATCCTGCTATATAAGTATAAAATAAATCTTTAATATAAAGCTAAGAAACAGCTAAACATTCACTTTAATCAGCATCCATACCGTATACACATATATACCCATGTACAGAAACTTATGCATACATACATACATGACATGTAAAAGTATTTGTAAATCCCTGAGTATATTTTGTCGATTGCTCTCAGCACTTTTGCTATGTATATGATTAGAAATTCATCCAGGTGTGTACGCTTGTCTTATACGTATTTACTGTTTACTTTGAAATAAACTTATTTTTATCTCTCACTCCCTCTTTCTCTCTTTCGGTGGTTTAATGTTTTTTCTGTGTACTTTGACACTTTACTTACAAATATAAATGTTTATTAAAAATAGTTTTATTATTGCTTACGTGTTGCACATGGATTTTGTTTTCTTGTTTTGTTAAATACAAATAAAGCAAGCAGAAGAAGAAGAAGAGGAAAAAGGAAAAAAAAAAGCAAAACATTTACTATATTTCTATAAGCAATTGGTTACAGTAGATGTCACAGTTTGCACTTTCATGGTGTGCTTCATGCTTTTTTTTGTTTTGTTTTTTGTTTTTTTGTTTCTTTTTATTGCATTTCATGCTTTGTCGGTTTTTGTAAGCATTTGCCTCATATGGGTTTTGTGAGAAGAATAAAAAGGGTTTCAAGTTTCAGAAAAACAAAAACAAAAAAAATAAAATATAAAAATAAAAATAAAGTAAATTAAAATAAAATATAAAACAAAAATTGAAGAAAATGCTTTAAAATGTTTTTATAAATAAAATTTACATTTACATTAAAAAGAAACAAAAAAAGAAAAATTAAATAGAAATGAAAGAAGTAAATAAATCAAAATATAAAAAAATATAAAGCAAGTTTTTGACTCACGAAAATTCAAAAGAATTTATAAATATTTTAAGAACTTTTAAAAAAAGGAAGCAGAGTTAGATCCATTTAGTACCATTTTATGATAACACTTTTATAACACTTCTATTCTAATTTTGATTAATTTATTAAAAAAAAGATTAATTTTCAGTTCCGAAGTTAGTCCAAATGCTAGGTTACGGGGTCTATTTCCACCCAATTGATAGGCGGATGGATGGATGGATGGACAAAATCTAATTTATCAGGAAGCTTATGCTGACGAAATTGAAAATCTTACAAACGCTTTAAAAATTTTCTAAAGTTTACGAAAATACAAACCATCTTTCATAACGAGTTAAAAAATTTGGCCTTAAGTCCAATACCAATACCCATAAAGCGAAACAATGATTTAAGTAAAAACAAACTGCTTGTTAAATATGCTCGTTTCAGTTTTTCTTATCGGATAGCTCGGATAAGCATTTCTGTCAAATTTCCTATCTAGAAATGCTATAGATCGTAAATTTTTAGTCACTATACAGCTTAAGATTTTTTAATATTTTGCAATTAGAAATAATTGCGGGTAGGTTACGTTTATTTTTTAAACTAAAGAAAAAAATATAATTTTCGAATTTTCTGTGATTTAAGTAAGCATACCTGACAACCCACTTCGGACTTGAATTGAGATGAATTTCAATTTTCTAGCTTCATCTTCGGAACTTTGTGTCTTCTTGTAAAGAAATGGGTACAATTTCACTCGAAGCAACATTTTTCAGCCTCTACTTATGGAGGACAAATTTTTTTAGATCTTTAACTTTGAAACAAATATTCTTAGAATTTATTTATATATTGTAATAATAAATTTATTATATAATCTTGATGTTTGTTCGAAATTTTTTTATAAGGAAATTTATCATCATAATGCGTACTTCTTCATTGGCTTTAAGATTAAATTCCTTTTTCTTTAAAATTTTTTTTTTATATTTTGATTTGGTTCACATCTTAACTACAAATCTCGTAAGACGATATTTGCTATAAAATAAACGATATTTTTGATCAATTCTTAGCCAAGACTTAAACTTAGCTTGTTTAGCTATAATTCGAACCATAAAAATTAAAAACAATCTCTCTTCAATCTCTATCTTAAATACTCTTTTGCTTAATTGTTTTTTCTTCTTATCTTTTATTTTGCAAAATATTCTCTTATCACTCTTTTAATATTTCTAAGAGTGTAAAATATGTGTTTACTTTCTCTTTGATTATTTCCTACCAATATTCTCTAAGCAATTAAGATTAAGATGAATTTATGCGTTTGTTTATAACCATTTGTACTAAGAGATTAGCTTACAAAATATTATACATTTTATTAGCGATAATGTAGTGTAATAAAAATAAATTACTTTTCACAAAAAAAAAAAAAAAAAAAAAAAAAATTAAAAATTAAAATTTTTTAACATATCTTCCATGATGTTTTTTTTTTTTTTGGGTTCGAAAAAAAAAATTTTCTTTTCCAATCAAATCTCAACACCTTATCACTGACACTATGAACCATTAAAAAAAAGGTTATCAATGACAGCAGCAGCAGTAGCAGGTTTAGATGAGTCCAGCATAGAGTACGTAATAGTTAAGAAGACTTTTCAAATGAAATGAAATGCTTGTGCTGTTAATTACATTATGAAATTTAATGTTGTTGTTGTTGTTGTTGTTGTGCGTTTAAATCTTATTAAGAAGAAAATTAAAAGGGTGTCACACTAAGTATAGGTTTAAGGTTAGTTTGTCAAAAATTTATACATTTTTATATTTAATTTGATATAACAAAAAAAAAAACTATTTCTTTTTCTTTTTAGTTTATTTTTTTTTTTTTTATATGCCGGCGTTGGCCAGGCGTGAAGTATTCGAAAAACAAACAACTCTTCGGTCTTATTATAGTCGTTGGTTTGTCTCTGCGCTAATGTTGAGGGTTTCTATTGTTTTCTGTTACTTTTTTTACAGTTTTATTTACTATTTTTTATTCTTTTTTTGTTTAATATTATTTTCCCCTTTTTGTTTTTTTTGGTGTGCGAAAGAACTCTCGTTACACACCGCATGTCCTAAAGTTTCCACTTTAGTGATTTTGTCAAGCTTGACTTGCATTTGTTTTGAAAAATCACATTAAACTATCGCTTTCAGTTAAAATTGTGATATTATTAGGGACAACCGTATTGAAATAATTGAATACGAAATTAAGAAAGTTTATGAAACTTATTAGATTAATAGCAATTCAAATTAATCGGTGCTGGAGTTTTTTAGTCACCACCACCACCCTAAAATGGATGTTGATGTTAAGCAACATTGGAAGCCTTAAACTCATATATTTTTAAACAAAAATTTTCAGTTATGTATGATTATATTTCGGTACGTTTGTTATTGGAATTTTTCTATGAAAATTAAAATATAACACTGGGGTTCTTTCATTTTGTTCCATTGATTAGGTTTACTTTAAAAAAATGTCTCTAAAACACGAAAGCCTTAAATGATCTTAAAAAAAGAAAGCACAACTTACTTATTAGTTGTCGTGAATATACTGAATTAAAATTAAGCCTAAGGACTTCTAAGGACTTTTTAAAATTTTTTTTAAATTTTTCTGTAAACTTGGGGTTGATTGATGAGCTTACAAGCTCGTCATTTAAAAAGTCTGAATATTTAGTATCCAAGATTCGCTCGAAAGCAAGTGAAGTTTATACTCTACACGTCTTGTGAGTGTATGAAGTTTTTGTGGTCTTAGCAAAGGCCTACCTTTTATTGTACTGATCAATTCAGAATAATCTTCTAATCAGTTCTAAATCAGTTTCAGCTTGTCTGTCCATTCGTCCGTCTGAGATATGTCGGAAATTTTTGAGGTATTTTGATGAAATTTTAGCACACGATTTGGTTCATACTTTGATTCCGAGCGAATTCTATTGCAAATGAATTATACCAGATCAAACATACACTTTCATGATTACCTCCTATATAACATCCTAACATCCTATCTTGAAAAAATCATTGTGTGAACTATTTGTCCCGTTTTTAACTTTACTATATAAAATGCTCGTCTATCCGTCGGTCCATCTAATATCTGTCGCAATTATAGTGATAGTTCTTGATGATATTTAGCACGCTGAATCAGATGGAACCGCTTGTTGGCACTAGTTTTATCTAAACGTTTCTATAAGACACAAACCTTTATATGGCAATAAGTTTTAATATTTAGCATTTCATAATAAAAACAGATCTCACATATAAACTTGATGTGTTACTACGCTTGGACCATATACGTCCATTTTTGATAGCTTTGCCCATATAAATACTGGCATGAGAAGTCTACTTTTATAAGTTAAGAAATAATTTATGATATTTTTTATAATGTAAATAGAGGAAAAAACTTAGTAATTATGGACCAGATCAGTTCAAGTTTTGAATCCCATCCCACATAAGAATTCTCATGAAAAATAAATCTTTTCATGAGATAAAAAGTTTTTTTATGCCGCAGAAGATAAGTTGTATTAAACGTATTGTTGTGGGGTATTTAATTGCTTACCTTGCCCGACCATGGGTTTTTAACTCATTTCAAGTTTACTAAAAAATTTAAAACAATTAATTACAAACTGAATGCAATTTGTTGTGGATGCTAATACTAAGCTTAATTCTATTAGAGCTTGACTCGAAAAAGAAAATATTGTTTCAATCAAGTACAGATCAATGGTTTTTTCAGCCATTTGTTAGGGATAATGCAACGAGTATTATTATGACATATACTACCACTAATACAACTTTTAGTGAAATGATTATTAATTTTAGCTTTTACATAACTTTAGATTGAATCCAAATGGATTTTTAATTCTTCGATATTGTCTTCATTCTCCTATTACTAATGTTCTAATTATTACTAGGACTATCTTAATACTACATTTGAAAAGGATCTCAAGTCTTGTATGTCTACTACAACTTCAGTTACGAATCCTAGATTTTACTTGGTTACCCTTTGGATTATTCTTAAATGAGGTCCTCTTAATCGTTCTGTATTTTTTTTTACTCTTTTGTACTTCTTATTTACTATATAAGTTTAAGAAAACTCAAGCTGTTCCTGATGAGTCTAATGTAAACAAAAGTGATCCGTTTTTAAAATCACTTCATCCTTAACTTTCTATTCTCTCGCTTCTTCTACTTTATCATTTATTCAGCTGAACGAACACATCATTTATTCATTGTCTTCATGAGTTATTTGCATAAATGCTTGCTTGGATGCGTGGATTTTTTTTGGTATCGAATGTTTGCTTACCTGTAAAGAGAAAGAAAAAAATAAATTTATAAAATGAAGAAAAAATATTTATTTATTTATTTATTATCCAAAATGTATATAAATAAATTTACAAAATTTAAAAGGCGAAAAAATATTTCAAAAAAAAAAATATATATATATAAACAAAACCATTTTTTTTAAACGCGCTTTGTTTCAGAATCTTTTGTTTTACTTTTCATTTAATTTTTTTTTTTCTTTTTCTTCTTCTTTTATATACCATAACCGTTCTACTTTCCATTAGCCGTTATACGCGAAGGAAGTAACAATTTAATTTAGAAAAAGATATTATTATACCAATAATTAAAAGTTGACAACACTCTTTGATTACTTTCGCTACACTAACAAGAACCGCACAGCACACAGAAGCAACGGTTGATATAATGAAGCCTAACACATGCTTTCAGATACATAGATAAAAATTCACACGCTGTTCCGTTTGTGTGCTTACATTTACAATTCTTTTAAGTGCAAATTATTATAAAAAAAAAAAAAAAAGAAAAAAAAAAGTTTATAATTATGACACTGACGAAGAAAGATTCAAAAAGAAAGGGAATACTATTCTCACATGACACTGAAAACAAATCTTAAATGAAAACATTGCTTAGGAAATGTTAACTGAAAAAGAAGAAAGAAAGACAGAGAAAGACAATTAAAACTACATACTTAGAAAATGGAAAGGAAGAAATTAAATTGTGTCAATTGCAATGAGAAATTATAGCGACTTGATATTTTAACTGTAAGTTACGAGATTATGTTTGTGATCAACGGGAAGAGAGACAGAGAGACAGAGAGAAAGAGAAAACATAAGGAAGTCCGGCCCTTAAACCGTTAGACGGTACTTCGATTTCTAGTAAAATAAATTATGTTTTACAATAAATTCTAAATGAGTTTCTTTTCTCTTACATTCAAAATCCTTCGCAGAAAAAGTAAGAGACGATCGGTCTTATTGGCGCAATAAATTAACTTCAGTTTTAATTATATTTTTAATTGAAATTTCATTAATTTCATTTATTAATATTTATTAAATGAACTTTTGTTTTAACTGTAGTTTTGATTGTAATTTTATTAATTTTATTTCAAAATAAATAAAACATAATAATTCCAGCTTAAAAAAAACATTTACATGAAGTTTGTGATTGTGATGAAAGGGATTCTTAGCCTTGGGAACAATTTAAAAACCGATTAAAGAAATATCTGGTTAAAGGCGGAAGATCAGAATTACTTTGGATACATTTGCACGTGCTTTATAAAGAGAAGCCTTTAGTCATTTTGTTAATCGAATTAAGAAATGAAGTCGGATTGAGTGACTGATTATATTCAGTTTTAATTGTATTGGCAACGTATTCGATGACAAACTATTTACATTAAAAAAGAAGCGAATAATTACTAAGGAAGGGCCATTTCATTTAAAGTAAAATTTCCTCTTATGGTATTACTTGTTACATACGTCAAAATAGAAGTCCTCTCACAGTTTAACTATGAAGATTTTTTCTAGAAACTATCATAATTAAGCTTTAGTACCCGAAACCGTTTTTGCTTTTTTCAATCATATTGGCAGCGACTCGAAGTTATATCAGTGGAAAGATCGTATTCACATATAAGTCAATGATAAGCCCATTTGGAAACTTGACTTTTCTATACAGATATTTCAAAAATAATGGGTCTACCCGGAATTTTTTCTATTGGAACATACTATGATTTTTCTTTGTCTTATGAATTGAAAATTCGTCTCAATAGCAGAGTTGCCGAGTTTGAAAAAAAATTTTAAATGGCTTCACACGAGCTGCTGAGTTCAAAGGATTAATCACTAAGAAATAGTTCACTGATGATGTTTTTTCTAGATCTTAATTAGTTTATATCAAAAAATCCTTGGACAAACGAACATAACTAAATCAAATCGGCATAATAAATCGAGAAAGAATAAATTCACTTGATGAGGTCTATGAAACATATCTCTGACTATCTCTACATACAGCAAGAAAGTGTACTATAATAGTGATGGATAAGGGGATAGTGTTCTTCACTTCCCTCCTCCTTAAGTCTATTGTTCTTTGATATTTTAAAAAGTATTTTAGAAAATGAAGCTACATTACTACTTAGTTCTTAAATTAACCTTATAAGTGCCAAAGAGTCGAAAGTATCATAAGGAGATTTTAAATAATTAGCAAGAAGTTTGTTTTCTTGCTTTTTATTGACCCAAAATGCTTGCAAGCTACTCATAACTCATATAACTAAATTAAATCGGAATAGTGAAGCGAGAAAGCACAAATGCACTTAATAAAGTCTATGAAGTATACCTCTGACAATTCTAAATATAGCTAGCAAGTTTGATTTAATAGTGATGAATAAGGGGATAGTGTCCTGCACATTCTCATTCTTTAAGTCTTCAGATTTTTCATATTTTAAAAAGTATTTTATGAAAAGTTCCCAAATTACTACTGAGTTATTTAATTACTCATATAAGTTCCAAAACATCAAACGTTTGCTGAGGTCACTTTAAATAAATAGCAGGCTTTCTCATTCTTTGCTAGCCTAAAACTCTACTCATAACCTATATAACAAAATCAAATCAGAATAGTGAACCGAGAAAGAATAAATGCATCTAATGAGTTCTGTGAACCATGTCTCTGGCTATTCCAGATATAGCTAACAAGTTTGCTTTAGTACTGGTGAATAAGGAGACAGTGTTCTTCGTATTCCCCCTGCTTAAATCTAAAGCTTTTTCATATTTTAAAAAGACATTTTAGAAAGAGTTCCTAAATTACTACTAAGTTCTTAAATTATTTCTATAAGCGCCGAAACACCAAACGTATGTTAAGGATATTCTAAATAATTTGGAAGAGGTCTGCTTTCTCGCTCTTTGCTGGCGTAAAACAATCATGAATTTCTTTTGTTAAACATATGGTTACCGTAATAAATAAACAATTCTTTGATTATATTCAGTTCATACTAATTGCACTTATGATAAGCTTCGTTTCTAGTTTCTCGTTCCCCTTCGCTAATGTTTAACTTATGAAAACATGGTTTTTATGTATTCTTTGAAAATATTTAAAAGCTTTAAGTGGGCTCGTAATTCAAGCTAATCAATTAAGCTTAAGTTTTTTTTCTAAAGCGATTTTATTTGCAATAATTTCTTTTATCAGTTAAGTGTTTAATAAATTGTTTTCCTATCGTTTGCCCTGTAACTGATAATGCTATTAAACAACAAAATTTCGTAACAAAAAAAAATATATAAAAAAAATTTTTTTTTTTTTTTTGTTTGTAACAAAAAATCGCGTGGTGTTGTAATCTTTCTAACGAAACGTCAGAGTATTTAAAAAATATTAACATATTATTAGCGTAAGTAGCTTTGAATGAAGGCAACCCTTATAAATGTCATTTTAATGTAGCATATGATCATTCTCATGATCAATATGATAAAAAATAAAAAACGAAAACGAAAAAAATATATGAATAAACAACTGACAAATACCATAAACAACTTCAAGTTAAGTGAAAATATTAAAGCGTTTGGTAATGAATGTTGTTTAAGAGAATGCGAAGTATGGAAAAATCAAAAAAAAAAAAAAATACAAAATACAAAATAAGAAGACAGAAAACAAAAATTCTCATATTCATTTACCATATGCACAAAATAAATGTAAAAAAAAAAAATTCATTACAGAAATTCAAAAAAAAAAAAAAAAAGAAACAAATAAATAAATAAAACTTAATATGTTACAATTTGTTTTTGCTGTACGGCTCTGCAAACATTATTTGCTATGGGCGGCATTTGGCATGTATCTCTGGTTTTTTCCCTTTTTGGAAAAAAAAAACAGCGTAAGTGCATGAAAGACATATATGTTATATATATATATAAAAAAAAAAAAAAAAAAAAAAAAAAACATGCGTGAGAACTTTAATTTACACATGCATTTAGATAGATATATATATTCACATAGAGATATCTATCATACACAACATTTGGTTATATTATCGTACACATGTTTGTATTGTTTTAAATTTCATATTTTCTATGGGTATATCTTATGCTTTTTATCCAGATGTAGAGAGTATATATAATGCTAGCATCTCATTACTTTAACTGATAATAAGATACTTGAGGGGAAAACACAAAACGAAATACAAAATACGAAATGTTTTCCATACACTTAAGATATATGTTTACGTTTCGGAAACAGCTGAAATTTTCAAAGAAAGAGAACAAATTAGAACATTTTTCAAAATTTCTTATGGAATCATCGTTTTCTCAATAATGATTCCCACGAATTAAAAACAAAAATTTTCTACAAAATTTTATTTAAGAAAAAAAAAAAACTCACTTAAGATATTTTTTTTTTAAAAAATGAGCAAATTCTATAGAAATTTTCCAAATATTTAGCAGCAATCGCTGAAAGTATTACTTCGTTTGTGTTTTAGAAAATTTTACTTTTTATTCAATCCAACTTATAATTTTTGCTGATCATCTCCATGGTCACGAGTAGCTTTGCAGATATACATGAAAGGTTTATTTATTTTCTTTTTTTGATGGCGCTTGAATGCTTTAATGTTAAATATAAAGCGTGTTGTGGGTCTTTCCATGGTAAGGTATTGTAATCCTTACTGCAATCTGCAGAATTTGTTGTAATCGGCCTTGCCACTGGCCTTTCAGTTTCAAGATTCTAATGAATTTTGCCACCTTCTTCCGTTCGGAACACCAGGCCGTCTCTGATGTTCGCCAAACACCCGGTATCTAATTCCGTGGCCGTGTATTGGCACAGAATGCGAAGGTACGTTTCAATCGCCTTTTCGCAGAATCTGCTTGAATCGGTATCTAAGATACTTATATTTTTCTAGTTGTACTTGAGGGAGTTGTGCCAGTTGAAATCAGCAACCAAACGTACGTAGCTTCTTCGTAGTTCCAATAGTTTGTGCGCTGTGTACTGAGAGACTTTATAAAATCGTTTAGCTTGATTTTATCCTGCGCTATGCTTGCAAAGGATACATGTTGATATTTTCTGTGCACATTACGATATCAGACTGTTGACGTGACTACTTGCCACTTCGCAGAAAGTTTCCGGACCTGTTAAGATCCTTCGGTCTCCTTTGTGTGCCTTCTTGGCACTCTCGTTGTCTTCAATACCCGAATCTTCAGACACCTATATAAGTTGCAACTTGTTGTGCTTTTCCAGCTCATTTAGAGTTAAAAGGCACTCCAACACAACTCCAGATGTTATAGTTTGCTCTTAACGTGTCTTCATTCTCGGAATGAATTCAAATCAGCTCTCTTCTGCATTGGCTACTTAGACATTCGAAGGCACACGCCGTGATTGCGTAGGCGTCTTCTGAGAGTATAGAAGGAATATATTCCAATGGTATGTCCTGTCGTTCATTTTCCAATTTTGAATCATCAGAGCATCATTTTTGTGCTGCTACTCCCGATTCGAAGACTAGGCTTTTCTATCCGGAACTTTCCAATATGGATATTTTGAAACGGTGAATCAGCATCGGCCTTGCGGCTCGGTGGTTCGATATTTTCAAAAAAGATTCGTCTATGAAGTACTTCAATATTTCTAATCTACACTTAAGGTTTTTTTTTACTTTGTCGATGTTCGGTAATCTGACAGCGCTTACGCAAGCCTCTCTATTTGTGATTATAGAGAACGACGCTACACGCAATAGCGCTTTCACAGTATTTGGATGGCATGATCTAATGGCCTCTGTCATACCAAAGTTTGCGAGACGCCATCATCGATGTTTTTCGCTTCAACTTAAGTCATCAAGCCAGAGCTGCTAGATTAGCATTTGAACGATTTTGATAGTAAACCAATTTTGGGCTTTTATCGCATGTTTTACCAGCCGGCAAAAAGTGCTTCAGTCAGCTGCTTCAAGTTAGGTCTTTGTTAAATTTAACATTTAAGTATATGAAATTTTGTTCAAAAAATTAAGGGAATTTAAAAATCACTTTATATTTATATATACATAATTTTTATTATTAATTTTTTTTTATAAAGAATGTCTCAATAAGAGTTCATTGTCTAAATTATGTGTTAATTTTTTTCATGTAAGCAGCAATTCTGAAATTTCTCAACTGTCAACTATGATTGTTTCGCTTATTAAAAATGGAGTGCTATGCAAAAGAAGAACGCGTTATAGGGGCGTGACAATCCATTGTTCTTAAAAAAAAAAGTGAACTTCACTGATGAAGCGCATTTCCATCTCGATAGCTTCAGAAATAAACAGAAGATGAAATGAGAATGCCGATTTTTCGACAAAGTCGTCTTCACCGATGAAGCTCATTTCCATCTTAAAGGCTTCGTAAATAAACAAAACTGTCGAATTTGGTGCGATTCATGAGAAACAAATGTATTCTCAACACTACCAGCCACCTGTGACTCCACGTATGAAACAATGGATTTATGCTACCAACGATTTCTAGACTAAATCATATCACAAAATTTTGACTACCAAGATCATGCGACTTAACTATATGTGATGCCTTTTTTTGAGGGTTTCTGATATTTTGGGTTCGTGCGAATAAACTGAAAAAGTATTGTTGAGCTCAAGGCACCATCGTTGAGATGCAGCCACATCTTTGTTAAAAGGTCATTGAAAATTTCAAATGCAGTCGCCTGTCATCAGAGCCACGGAGGAAATTTGACAAGATATTGGATCATAGACATGTGTACTTTACAATACACAGTAAAAATATCACAACTTGTTCAAAAAATAAATAAGATGTTTTTATTTTTTAAATGAAGCAGCGCACACTTATTGACGCACTATTTATAAGGAAAAAATTTATATTAATATTTAAAAAAAAGCGAATTTACGTCGCTTTCCAAAAGAAACGGATCTTGTATATCGAGTTTTGATCATTTTTCTTTTTTTCCTCATCAAGACTCTGTACATAACTAAGTTCAAATAGCAGCAACACTTTTAATTGATATCAAACGCGATTTGAAACTTATGCGGCCGTTATTAATAAGGTTTGCGTGCAGTAAGAAAAGCACACATGACCCGATATATTAGACAAAAAAAAATATAAATATTTTTTTCTTTTTTAAATCTAATTTTAACTAAAGTTAAGCAACAACACTAAAAACTAAAAGAACGGAAGTTATCTTAATTAAATATTGTAATTGAACCTTAGGCAATATTGTAAATGATAGCTGAACTTATCAAAAATTCTACAAAAAAGAGTTTTTATATCTTTTCTCCTCGCTCTTCTCTAGAGAACATTAAAAAATGTCGTCGTCAGGCAATAGCAGTTGTTGAAGTTTAGTTAGCTTAGCTATGCTAACGATCGCATAGCTAAGTCATCAACCCATTAAACATACTAACGTGTACGTATGCGTGTACATAAATGCATCTTGTAAATGTCTATTTTATTAATGTGAGCCGTAATAGTTTTTATGCTGTTCGACTAAATTGGTGTTTTGTCCTCATTGTAAAGGATGGAGTTTTTATTTATTTATTTATATTACTTTTTATTTTTTTTATTTATTTATTTTTTATTTGTTTTTGTTTTTTGATTGTCGTTAATGTCGTTAAAGTTGTTGTTGCTGTTATTGTCGTTGCAAGCACAAATTAGGCAACATGTTGTTGTTTTTCTTATTTTTTTTTTTTTTTTTTTTTTTCCGAAAATGCCTGAAAATCATTGGCAACAACAGCAACGAAATCATCCAACAGGCCAGGCCAGCAACAGCGATCGACAACATCAACAAGTTGCCGCATATGGCCATTGACCATTTTTAGATGAAAAAGCTTAACATGAAAATTGTGATTGTGATTTTTGTATCTAACTACTAACTACCACTATCATCACCCCAC
>KK351019.1:3562007-3652457 GCA_000671755.1 Glossina brevipalpis
GTCGTTAATGTCGTTAAAGTTGTTGTTGCTGTTAAAGGTGCTTCATTTTAAGTTTACGAACCATAGGTATTTTTTTTTTTTTTTTTTTTTTTTTTTTTTTTAGATGAACCCCAGCTCACATCATTGGCAACAACAGCAACGAAATCATCCAACAGGCCAGGCCAGCAACAGCGATCGACAACATCAACAAGTTGCCGCATATGGCCATTGACCATTTTTAGATGAAAAAGCTTAACATGAAAATTGTGATTGTGATTTTTGTATCTAACTACTAACTACCACTATCATCACCCCACTACTCTAAACTCTACTGCTTTTTTTCATTTTGTGTGTTGCTTCTTGTTTTAAAATTTTTCCTTTTCTTGTTGTTAGTGTTGTTGCTGTTTTTAATTAAAAACCAAAGAGCCACAACAACAACAACAACAACATCAGAGATTTTTTCCTGTAGTTCCCTTGTAGATTGAGAAAAAGTCTAACCCTTCTCTTCTTTTCTCTTCTCTTCACTTCTCTTGTCTTGGCTTGTCTTCCCTACTCTTGTCTCGTCTTGTCTTGTCTTGTCTTGTCTTGTCTTGTCTTCTCTTTAATGTTTTCAATTACTGCAGAATTTAGAATGGCTATATGGATATATGAAATTAATTGTACGATGATCTCTATAATTTACAGATAGAAAGTCTTTGAGATTTCTACGATAATTCTTCTTAAATGATGTCATTTTCATATGTGTATATATGTTCATATTTTGTTTACGTTCATCTCACAGTCTATGAATGTATGCATCAAAAATCAAGGCTTGTTGCTTTTATTGTTGTTGTTGTTGTTGTTATTTTAAATGACACTCACTTATTAAAAACAAAGAATCTTACAAGGGATCACAACAACGATGAACAAATTGCAAAAACAAAAGCTCGTCTTTCTTTAAAGACATGATTGCAAAAGAACTTTTTCTTCTTCTTTTTCGTTTTTTTTTTAACATAAAAGTTAAAGAACAAATAAGAAAAAAAAATTATATATAAATTATTTTGATTGATTTGCGTGACTTTTACAAAAAGAATAAAATTATTTACGTAAACGGACAAAATAAAAAAATAAAAAACAAAAAAAAACAAAAACAAACATAATAAATGAAAATAAAATAAATGCGGGATTCTTTGCAATAAGAGGAGAGGAGAATTTTAAAGAATGGCTCCTCCAAGACGCTTAATACTTAAAGTAATAAATTATTTTAATGTAAGAGTCGTCAAAAAGCCAGATAATTCTAAGAGGGAGTCACTCATACACTTTTATAAACTTTTAAGCTCTCGTTTCATTTTTCTTTTTCTTTTTTTACGTTTTCCTTAAGCTGAGTTTCTGTTACTGTTGCTGTTGCTATTTCTGTTCCTGTATCTGTGACTATCATTGTTGTTGCCCATTCCTGTTGTTATTACTTGCTTGCTATTGTTGACGTTCCTGTTTACAAATCAATTGTAAGTTTCTTTTCTTACTAGTACTCAACTCGTATATACATATATATATAATCTCTTTAATGTCCCAGATAGGACAGATAGGAGGGGTCATTTGTTTCTTATTCTTATTTTATAGGATGATTGTTGTTGTTTTCATTTTCTTAGAACATGTTCTTGTCCTCCTATATGTTAATAGACAGACATACATGTGTTTATTTTTCTCAAAGATAGTGAATGATAACATTTGACTTAAGAATTTTCTAAGAATTTTAATTAGCAAAAACAACAATAGATTTAAGTTTTAACCGAACCATAAATGAATTAATACTATAATATAATACTATAGAAACTGAAGGAAGACATTTGTTAGCGATAGCAGTTAAAAGAAAACACTTTCCTTAGGAAAGTTTAAAGAATTACGCAAAGTACGTGATCATAACTTCAGATATTAAATCTTTATAAAGAAAAACATTTCAAAATTGAGAGAATTAATCAATGGACTGCCACTAATGATAACGTTTAAGATTTAGTTTAAGTTAATCGCAATTTAACTGACATGTAATCATTGCTAACTCTTTTCGTTATATATATTAGCTGTAGAGATATATAACTCTATGGGTTTTGTTTTCTTTTTATGAGCAAAAGCTTTTATATTAAGCAATCGGTAAAAAATATTTTATTCAAAAGAACTGTTGATAGCTAGCTACACACTTTTCTTTCCTAAACAAATATTTGTTTTTTTTTTTTTATTAAATTGGACCAATCACTTAGGGTCAACCATTCGCCAAACAGAAAAATTTATAGAATCAGTATCAACAATACTCCAACCGCGAAATTTATAGACTCGCAGAACATCAGGCGGATAGATATTAGTAATATCAGAAATAACATGTCACTCAATAAGTTCGTAGGATGACATATAAATATCCCTTTAGGTACTAACATTTTCCAAGCGAAATGTATCAAAATTCCTTGAGCAACGGGTGTAAAAATATTGATAATATGAGAAATAACATATCACTCAATAAGTTCGTAGGATGACATATAGATATACGAAATTGTTAATTCCTTTGGTTTTTAGGTACTATCAACTTTCAAACGAAATGTATCAAAATTTCTTAAGAATCGGGCGTAAAGATATTGATATCCGAAATAACATATCACTCAATAACATATAAATATCCCCCACTGTCGAAGAGGTCATATGATTTTTAGATACTACCAACTTTCAAACAGAATGTGTCAAAAATTTCTTGAGATTCCGAGCATTAATTTAGCATTTGAAGATGTTTCAGCGAAATTATTTTTGCAAGTTTCAGAACAATGGAAAAATGTGTATTTCGTATGTTCATAAAGCATTAGAAAAAATTCCATTCAAACCAAAGATCGGCTTGAAAAGAGTTATGGAAACGCTTCTCCTTTGAAACAATGATTTATCGGTAGTTCCTTAACTTTAAAAGTGATATTCTCTGATCGCCCGATAGCTATTCTAGAAAACATAAAACCAAAACAAAAATTCTTTCGGAAGACCGGAAAGTAAAGTTGCTTCAGATATCTGACACTTTAATGATAACGGAAAGTACTGCATATACTATTTTACATGAATATTTCTCGATGAGAAGATTCTTTCCTAAGTAGCTACCACATTTGCGTATTTTTCACCAAAAAGAACAACATGTTGATGTTTCAGAGTATTGTTTGGAGCTGTTTAGGCGAAATAAAGCCTTTTACAAGCGATATATGACAATGGATGGAGCATGAATTCATTACTACACTCCAGAAACAAATCAACAAAAAGCCAAGTGGACAGCCACCGGTCAAAGCCATCCAAAACGCCCAAAGATGCAAAAGTTGACTGGGAACGTTATAGCGCCCCTATTTTGGGATGTTGTAATATTCGACCATCTTAAAAAGAGCAAAGGACCAATAATTGTACCACAGTGTGTAGTTGCATATGATAGTACATAACAGTATAAAACAATGCATCCTGGCACAACTCGAGCATAACAATGGCAAACTGGACAAAAAGAAAAATTAATGATCCTACGAACTTATTGAGTGGCCTTTTATATATTGTAGCAAGATCTTCGATGCATATTTGTATGCTTAATACCATCCGTAACGATCAGAAAACCATCAACTACTTCAGATTTTAAATATTCAAGTAAAACCTGTTCCTTTCTTCTACTTCTTCTTTCTTTTAGGAACCGCAAATAAAAAGCAATGAATGCAGAATTCTGTCGCAATCGTTATAAATAAAAATGCATTGAAACCAACTCTTACTGACCAATATGTGTGTTTTTAATCAATTTAATTAAAATTGTTTACGATTTAACTTCACCTGAAAGCTTCACGAGTAGGATAACCGAGTAATTAAATTTTTAATAATAAATTATATAATTTTGATACAAAAATATTTTTTTTCATAATACAAATGCTTCACGGAGTTTTTTTATTGCAGTTACTACTTTTATGTCAGACAATGTATTCGAGTAACATTAGTAGTAAATTAAGTAAATGTACGGTTTATTGCAACAAAATTTTACTACTTATTTAATAAGTACAGTTGCGTCTTAACTTGAAACCTAGTTGGATTTTTTTCAATAACAACAGTAAATTTGCTTTTTAATTTAAAATTCAATTATATTACATAACTATTTCTTGATAGGATCGTACTCTTAACTTTTTATTTTTATTTTTTTTTTTTTTTTTTATTTCAAGACAGTCACTGGAAGATGCTGATGTACCAGTTGTCATATCGTTTGTGACTTGAAGAAATACTTTTCAATAATAATAAAATATTTATATAAATAAATAATAAAATAAAAAAAAATAATAAAATTTGCCAAAATAGTTTAATTAATTCGAATTAAATTTATTTATATAATTTATTTATATCTGCCGGAATCCTACATGTCCTTTATATGGAAGATATATTCGGTCAAAATTTAAATAAATTTGGAATATTGATACAAAAACTTGACTAAATTGAAAAAAAAATCATTTTCAAGATTAATTTGAAAAAATTATATGAATCTTAAATAATGAAAAGATAAAAGTATTTTAATATCTTAATAATAAATTTTGTAAAAGTACTTGAAAGTGAGCCAAGGATAAGGTTTTTCAATTCATAAGGTATTGAGTGATCAAATGTCCTTATGTATTTAATCATTTGAACCACTTTCCCCTCATAAATATTAGTTCTATAGAAAAAATCTTTGCTTTGCATTTATATGTCAATATATTTTTTTAAAAAATATTTCAATTATTTTCATAATAGTTATCGAAAAATTCGTTTCGACTTCAATATTAAATATTTCTTTCTTATGTATTTCGTTTTGTGGTTAAAACTTTATATATTTTTTTTTAAAGCATATATTGAATTTATTGTTAGTGGCTTATCGGTGATGGCCTTAAGGTCACCATATATTAAACAGTGATCACACAGTAATCTCAGAGTGATCATGGTTAACTAATAACACAAAACGTAAGAAATAAGGAAAAAAAAAAAAGAAAAAAGTTCAACATTTTTTAAAAAATTTTTTCTACATAAAATTTAAAGAATTTTTTTTTTTGGTTTTGTTGTTGTTGTTTTTCTAGTTATTTAATGCCATTTATAGCGCGGGTTAAAAACGAATTATTGTTTCATTTGTCATAGAGAGACTTAAAGTATATATTTTTTTTTTTTTTTGATGACGATAAAGTCTGGTAATTATTTGTTTAAATTTCAACGTTTAGTTGCTTTGCTAAGCAATTTTTGTTGTTTTTTTGTTTTTTTTTTCTTTTCTGTTCAAAACAATTAAACAGAAATTTTGTAAATAATTGTCTCGCTATTACGAAATTTCAATTATTTTGAAATTAACCTAAATTCTCAGCAAATTAGTTTTTCACTGAATACAACAAGTTTAATAGAAAATTATTTTTCAAAATTTATATATCGAAGTAATTTACTAAAATAATTGTTATTGTTGTCTGATGGTTTGTATGTATTGTAATGATAATTGTGGATAGAAAATTCGCACAACTCTATCAAATCATTGATATGTAAGTAAAATTTTTTTCTTTTTTTTTTTTTTTTGTCATAAAAACAAACTGGTAGTACAGTAATGATAATAAATTAAAAATATTTTGTAAACATAATTTAGTTTAGCTGCTTTGCGAGTACGCAGATAGATAACAGACACCACAAATTACTTCCGTTGCAAGCAAAAAAAAAAAAAAAAAAAAAAAAAAAAAAAATGCATTAAAAAACAAGTTTTTCTGATACAAATTGTTTTTCCTTTTTTTTTCCTTTTTTTTTTCTCTATCATTACCAAGCAGGCTTAAAACTACGGCAACCTACTCTTTTGACCACTTTAGAGATATAGTGCATGCAACACTTGAAGAATTTCTTAAGATAATTATTACGTAATACTTATGTACGTACGTAAGTATGCTTAAGGAGCGTCACATAGTTAGTCTTTATATCAATTTCTCTAGGATTCTTGTTGAATTTATTTGGAAGAGAAGTTTTTTTCTATTTCATATCTTTGTTTTGTTACATTAGATGCGACCGGATGCTGTCTTTTTTTCTTATAAAACGTTAGTCTGTCTAGTTTATAGAAATTGTAAATGTGATTTGTCTTTTACACGAACACCCGTTGTTAGCTTCCGGCTAGAAACGCATCATCCATATGTAATTAATATGATTAGAACGAAGTAAATGCGTACACAAGAAAATAAAGGTAAACTTTACTTCATTACAGGTTTATATATATATATATATATATGTAAGATATGCCAAGAATTCAAGAAAAACAAGAAGAAGAAGTTTTATTAGCCTTGAGGTGAATCTGATTTATACACATCAAAACAAGAGAACATTATTTAATAAAAATTGCAAAAATGTTTTGTTAATCACAAGAGGATTATAGTCTTTTTCAAGGAATTTTTTTATATGGATATGAGAGAATTTTTTTTTTTAATTTTATTTTATTTTATATTAAATATATTGTATTTATATAAATTTTTTAAATGTTAAACATTTAAAAAAAATACAAAAAAAAAATAATTCATTAATTAAAAGCATATATACTTCATATATATAACATCAACATTGTAATGAACATCTAATGAAGTTGAAATTTCCAGCCTGATACGACTGATCGGATAGGATATAACGCTTGGCTTCACGCTTCACACTTCCCAAATCGATTAACTCTACTTTCTGATCTTTTTTTTTTCTTTTTTGATTTTAATATCAAAGCACTTGATTGACTGCTTGGCTGTATGAACTCAAAAGAAAGTTTACTAATATTAGATGAAAAGTTTATTAACATTTGTGTTGTTATTCAGTTATTTAGTGTTTAAGCAAATTTTTATAATTAAAATATTAAACTTAGAAAATTTCAATACAAAATGATGTTTATGATGTAGAAAATTATATCTGCTATCTCATAAATAATATAAACAAAAACTGTTACATACGCCTGCATATGTGTGTAACACTTACGAATGGTTATACGCTTGGATACATTATTTTCATAATACGAAATACACAATTGTTCGAGTTCGAATGAGAATAAGAACAGAGAGATTCTTTTAATATCCCTTCCATATTACGATATTAGTAATTTTTTTCTCTAATAAAGATTAAAATTAACGAGTGCGAGCTCTAATGTTAGAATTTAATTAAAAATCAACTTCAACTCTGATGCGATAAACAATTAAATCATCACATTGACAAAGAAGCTTTCTAACGATTAACTAAGGC
Organism: Glossina brevipalpis; assembly: GCA_000671755.1. Classification (NCBI taxonomy): domain Eukaryota; kingdom Metazoa; phylum Arthropoda; class Insecta; order Diptera; family Glossinidae; genus Glossina; species Glossina brevipalpis. The sequence continues at coordinate 3,569,202 of KK351019.1, forward strand.
TAAACACCATTCATCGTTTAAATTGATCTGAGTATGAAAATTTAAAACAGTCAGTTGCAACTTCCGAGTCTATATATATATATATATATATATATATATATAGTAAGTATATAGTATATATATATATAGTAAATAAATAAAAATCATAAGTAAACTGTAAACGTTTTAGATAAATTATACCGTAAAAATGTTGAAATGATTGACGTCGACCTTATTGTCAAAATTGTCCAATATAAACTAAGCAGTTGTAAGGAAGACAACTAAGCAAGGTTATCGAGATGATATTCATTTAAATTCTAACAAAAACTGAGAACAAATTTACAAATCTTTTTTAAATAATATTCTATAAAGAAAACTTCGTATAACAATTTTAACATTTTTGCTTCAATGATATGAATTTTCTATAAACAATAAAAAGAAATTAAAAAAAAAATATTTGTTTCTTGAGAACGATTTGCAAAAAAACTTTTTAATAATTAATATAATAAAAATATAATTTAAAAAAATAAATAAAACAATTTTAAAAAAAATTTTATATTATTTTCTAACTTTAATGTTAAAATTTAAATAAGATGAGAAAGAATTTAAGTTAAGAAAGATTTGGAAACGGTTCGCAAAAAGTTTTTAATAAATAATTTAAAAAAAAAAATTTATACTATTTTCGAGATCTAATTTTAATGTTAATTTCAAAAAAGTTCAGAAAAAGTTTAGAGTTATTTGCTATCCTTTTAGAGATTTTTAGAAAATCTTTGATAAATTATTTTTAAAAAAATCTTATATTATTTTCCATTTCTAGCTTGAACATAAAATATTAAATATTAGGTGCTTGAAAGTGTTGTGAACATTTTTTCACGCGAAAAAATCATTTATTGGTAATCATATTTGGTACAATATATTTTAATAAAAATATTTTCTATGATTTTCTGCATCTTTTTCCCATCTTCTCCGCAATGTTGCGATTCCCTGTCGAGGAAACTCAAGATCTTTTGGAGCAGTTCTTCAACTTTGTGGAACTTTGTGCCGGCCAATCTATGCTGCATTGTTCTGAACAGTTGATAATCTGAAGGCGCTATGTCTGGTGAATACACTGGGTATAGCAGAACTTTCCATTCGACCTGGAATAAAGTATCCTTGACCATTTTTGCAAAATGTGAACGAAATGACATTTTCAGTCAATTCGTATGTGTAGCCATTTTCCAACCTTTGGAGCCTTTCTAGTAGCATATAAACTTCTAGAAACAGTTAATTCAGCAACAGCTATACTAAACTGTTCGACGGCTCTTTAAGAGATCGAGCTGAGTTTCTGTCGTTTTCGAAATTTTTTGGTCCTCCAGACAGTTCTTTGTTCTTGAAGCCGAAATCACCACTTTTAAATCATCAAAACTGACACCGACATTTGGGATATGATAGAGCAGCCTCACCATAAGGTTTTAAAAGCTTTTTATAAGCCTCGACAACAGATTTCTTCAAATTATGAATTTTGAAAATGAATGTCGACAATGAATGTAGAAAATGCAATTTTGAGTTTTCCATAATTAGCGTCTGTATACACTAAATAATTCAATACAGCTAAATAGAAAATTGTTGTTCTAGGTAGAGGAAGATCAAAATTATGGAATACAATCCTTATTTACACTGGTATTTCCCATTACTGTAACACTTTTAACTGTAAAATTTACTACTCAAATCCTATTCAAGTACCTAATAGTTAAGAAATATTTTATTTATTTATTTTATTTTTTTTTCGTTGCAAATATTTGGAAACCGTTGGCAAAAATCTGCTATTAAATAGTTTTCTTAAAAAAAAGAAATCTTAAATTATTTTTAAACTTTTTTTCTATTGTAAAATTTTAAATAAATTAAAAGAACGAAATTTTTTTGCGACCCTTGTGAAGTCTTTGGAAAGCCATTAATAAATGACTAAAAAATAAAAAAAAATCTTATATGATTGTCTAATTTTCGTTTGAATTTTAAATGACCTAAGAAACGGTTTAATAAGTTTCTTGAACCTTTCGAAACGATTCTCAAAAATTTCTTATAAAATAGTTTCGCTTTATAAAATATATTCTTGTGTTATTTATAACATTTGGCTTTAAGGTAAAATTTTAAATGCTACTTATTATGAATTTTCTCACAGTCAGAAAATCTTAAAAGGATCAGATTACCAATGTCATCTTTGCCAGAACAAATCTTGTGAAACAGTAGCTTGACTTTTAAAAAGCAACAAAGAATTGTGCCATCTGCTGTCATCGCGCATATGTGAGAAGTTATATGAGATTTTATTTTATAGATCACATAAGAATATATTTATGTACCTATCTCCATATACACACACAAGGTATTGACAATTTGTGTATGTATGAGTGTTATTGGTAAGACAAACTGCAGCAGTACTAATAACAACACCAGCAACAGCAGCAGCAGCAGCAGCAGCACTACCACTACTGCCACTACTATAATCAGGCTTTCACAGTGAATAAACATCAAAATGAAAACATCACCCGCACTATACCACTATATGGAAGGTATGTAGAGAGAAGAAAGAATTGAAAAGTGCACAAACTTTTATACATATTTACACGCATATATCAGTATATAATATATATGAATATATGTATTGTATATATACATATATATATATGTGATCTTTTGTGATCTATAAAATTATGTATGAATACACATATACTTCGTATAAATATGTAAGTGTTTGTGTGAATATTTTTATACAAGGCGTTGTGGTAACTGTTATGCTTTTTTTTTTCTTTTTGTGTTTTTTTTCTTTATATTTCAACGAACGAAAGCCTGTTGCACCGTTATGGTCAGTGGTTCCATTTTTGCTGTTCATCTAAAACAGCAACAGCAGCACACCGCACAAAAGCCAAAACAGCTGCATTTGCAACAGTTGAGCAAATCGCTAGGATCGGAGGGTGTAACATACACATATATACATATAAAACATATATATATATATAGTATGTATGTATTTATGTATGTATGTGTATATACATGTAGATGTTTATATAGATATACAAACAAAACATTTCAACTTTAGGCTTTATTTAGAGGTATGCATGCATGCTTGTATGTATGTGTATATATCTCAGTTGGTATACATTACAAAGGGGGAATGATTTTTGAAAATTTAAAGCAAAGCTTCTCTTTTACCACACAATACAAGATTAACACAATAACAATTACATTGGCGATGACAATAGCAACAATAACAAACACTTAAATAACATGTTATCACCTCACACATCTGGGTTAAACATGATTCAATGCGTAGAGACATATGTTGGGTTTTTAGTAAAGTGTCGATGAAAGTATATTTTTAAAATAAAAACCATCATATTATCGAAAGAAAGTTTTCATAAAATTATCTTCAATGACAGATCTTTGCTATTCACGTTGTTAATTATAAATATATATTTATTGTGTTACATTCTGTCATTAGATCTATTATTAGTCTTTGGTACGTGTTATGATCGGATCGCCATGGTTACAATAATGTACAAAAATTTTTGTTTTTTGTTGTTGTTGCTGTTGTTGTTGTTGTAAGCAGTCAACCAAGTGAAACCATTTAAAAAATAATTTCAAAGCTAGAGGGAAAGAAGGGGATCAAATAGATTTTAAACGTAGATCTATACCGTAGACAATAACGCACGTGTTCTCTCTGTAACATAGCTATGAAAATAGAAAAGGGTTTTATAGAAATTCTTTGTTTTTTTTTTCTTTTTTTAGAGGATACGCGGTACAATTCACATAGTTTTAAGTCCATTAATTAGTTTTTGTAAAGTTAAAGCTATAAAAATTTACTATAGAATCAATGGTACATATTTCCCGTTTTAAAAATAAGTTGAAATAAATAATTTATACCATCGACCCTGATCAGTTGCGCATAAAACCTATAAATGGGTTTTTTTTAATGTTGATAGAAAATGCTGAGTAGTAATAGGTTATTGACTTTTGTTAATTTTCATTTCTTTTTTCTTTGTGTTAATTTTTTTTATTTATTATTAAACAGTTACTATATATTTGTCATTATTTGAATTAAGTTTTTTAACTTTATATTTACTGTGGTTTAATTTTTGATAGGTTAAGCACGCCCCTTTCTAAACTTTGTCATGGATATAAATTAAGGCCAGATGTGCCGATCGAGTTTGGTTCTTGCATTAGTGAAACTTGCAAGAGCAGACTTCGGACGGAAGGACGGCCATTTCTAAACTTTATCATGGGTAAAAGTTAGGAGCAGGACGGCCGTTTCGAAACCTCATTGTGGATATAAGTTAAGAGCATATATGTCAACCAATTTTTTTTTTTACAACAGTGACACTTGCGAGAGGGTTTATCGGACCGAAAGACAGCCATTTCTAAACTTTTTTGTGAATATAAGTTAGGAGCAGGATGGCCGTTTCCAACCATCAGTGTGGATATAAGTTGAGAGCATATATGTCAATAATGAAAATTTCAATAACAATTACGGGACAGACATTGACATTGACATTGTTTCCCTACCTGTGAGATTTGCGGAATTGGAACGGGAAAACAGAGAATAATGTTTAGATACGTTTGACTTGAAATTGACACAATCTGGAACGGTAAGACTAACTATTACAAGTAAGATGTTTCAAATGGAGGCAAAGCCATTAAAAAAAAAAAATTCTCGCGTGAGAATTATACGAAAAGTTCGAGAAAATGTAAATGTAAGAAAAATGTTAAGAAATCGGAGTGATCCTGTTAAAGAATTTGAGCAATAGTTAGACCATTTTGATTTCCGTAGAACGCTTATGACGCTTGCCGTAGAGCTATATGTACATATGAGAACAAAGGGCTCTCTACATTTCGCTGATGCTTAAAAGTGTCAGGAGAAGAGGCCAGCTTTGATCTTGTCTCATTATCACGACGATAAGCAGGTAAGGATTGAAAGATTTCGTCCACAATGTGAAGTGCAGCTACAGAGACTTAGGAACTAAAATATAATATAATAAATTAACATAATAATAAAGTAAAAAAATATAATATAATAATTGAATAATAAAATAAAAAATATAATATAACAATATAATAATAAAATAATAAAAAATAAAATAATAAAATACGGTAAATAAATTTATAATATAAAATATTATAATAAAATATAATATAATATACTAATAAAATAATAATAAATAAATAAAAGGAACAGCAGTAAAGCAAGGAATCTAAGCCATTTATAATTCCGTCCATTTTTACTTTTAAGTTTTGAAAAAAAAAAAGAGATTAATTGATACCAAATTTTTGTACATCGCTGTACAATTATTGTATATAAAATATTATCAAAATTCTTGTAAATTATTTGATTTCGAAATTCTTGGAAATTTTTAAAAAAAAGGAGAAGAATAAGAAAACCCAAAAAATACCACAGTTTTTCCCTTGAAATGTTAGTCAATAAATTAAGTAATTTATTTATACTACAATTTTTTAATAATTATTGAAAAAAAAAAAATTCCTCAGATTTTTATGTCAATTATATGATAAAATATGCAGTAAGCGTTACATTCAGTTTCTTTTGAATTTTTTTTTTTTTTTTGGGGAAAAAAAAAACGATTTTTTTTTAAAATAAAGGCCAAAGTCATGAAAAGATCGCCAATTACTCATATACATATATATATATAAGAGCGCCATAATATTTATAAAATCAAACGTCCAAGACAACGAGAGCTGTTAAGAACACACCATAAAAAGTAAACAGTAAGCCAAGCCCATCTCTTTGGGGCATAACAAATATAAGACTCCATCAAACAAACAACCAACTGCTACACGAGAATAACAATTGAAAAATCATACAAATGCAACTAAGTATGTATAGATAAATGTATGTTTGTATGTGGCATTACAGTACTCTCTATTTAAGTGAATAATTATAAATTATTTAATTTAAATTTATAAGCCAAGAACATACATTTCTATAGTATGCTGCAAGCAATGATTAGTTGAAGAAAAAGGAAAGAAAAAAAAAAATTTTTTTTTTTTGTTTTTGAGTAAAGTAAAACTGGCAAGTACAGGAATAGTAACCAATCTATAATAATCAAATAAATAAATAAATAAATAAATTTTTTCTTAGTTTTAAGCATGCGAAAATTACAAAATTTTCTGTTTTTCTTTCTTACTAACCTAAGATTAATTTTGTAATTTTACTTATAAAGCAATTGGATTGAACTCTAAACTTATTGATAACTCTTCGCCAGACTTTTAATTTTTTTATAAAAAAGAAGAGAAAAAATGTTTGTATTGAGCTGCAAAAAGTTTGCTTTCCTTTGCTACGCCTCGTACACGTCTGTATTAAATGAATTCCATTAAAGTCAATATGGACGGTCACATTCCTTAACACTATTCAAACTGAAGTACGTTTCTTTTAAATATAAATTACTGTATATCCAGGCTTACACATTCATGTGTTTTTATGTATTTGTTTTAATGTATGTTAACAGAAAACAAAAAAAAAAAGAAAAAACATTTTTTAACCATTTTTTTGTTTTGTTTTTTTTTTTTTATTTCATTTTTCGCTGATCACTTTGGTGGGGAGTCAGCAAAAGACTTTTGACAACTTGAACCACACATATAAACATACATATGTATATGTATGTGTAGACGTGTTTACTGCAGTAAAATACAATAATAGTAACAACATACCAAAGCAACACAACTTATGCCAACAACTTATTACATTTGTATTCCAACAGCTTTAATACGTGAACGACATGTTAACAAAGGTAGTTGTGCTTTGCCGTAAACACTCAGCTATTTTACAAGAACGTCGTACACTTACGATCGATCGATATTTATTTTAATGCAATAAATTTAAAATAAAGTATTTTTCCGTTTATAAACGAATCTTGAGTACCTATCATTTACAATGAAAATGTATTTGTTTTCAAATTTTTGTATGATTTTTATATTTCAAATATTTATGATCGTTTGATAGATAAATTTGAATTGAGATTCAAAAACATTAGATCGCCTTTTCTGCACTCTATTAGTTTAGTTTACAAAAAACTCAAAAGTTTTACATTTTTGATGAGAATTTCTATAAAAAAGACTTTTTTTTTTTTTAGTTTACAAAAAAAAAAAAAAAAAAAAAATAAAAGATATCTTGGAGAGCGATTGGGTTACATCTGTAAGTTGTTACACCTTCAATGTTTATATTTTAGTTAACTTTTGTGATCCGCACGCGTTTAAGGAGCTTTTGTTAATTTTTTTCTAAACTATTAAACAAAGGTTTCATTGTAAATAATTTCCATTCTCTTAGTTAAGATCAGTTAAGAATGCTAACTCCTGTCTTATGAATAAACAAATAAATGGACAGACAGACTTGGCTTTTTCTTTCTTCAAGGTTAGCTATACCGAGTAAAGCCTTTTTTGTTTTTTGTAATGTAACTCTACAAACACATTAAACGATTTAATATATCCTTAGCGTCTATATAGAAAAAGCGGTGTCATCATCGTTTATATGGAATCCGTTTTTCGTTTTAGTCGACTCATTAAACTTGAAAATATGCATTTTATGAAAATAATTTTCAAGCAATTTTTTTCTCTTTTTTTTTTATAGTCTGCAAGACTTGTATTACGCAAAAAAAAGCAAAAAAAAAAAAACCAAGCCAAAGTAACAGTAAACTGAAGACAAACTATTTCATAAGATCTTATAGATAAAATATAAACATAAAGAATGAGAAGAAACTTGATTGAAGTGCTTCTCTCTCTCGCTGCTCTTGTTTGGATATTTAGTGTAATGCTGAGCACATATAATAAAAGACCAAATTATAATCATTTGATATCTGTTATTATAGAGAGTATCAGTTTAATAGACTTTAATGAAGTTCGAGATGTAAATCTAAACAACAAAACTACTTATCTGCGTTCTTTATTAGTTTTTTATTTTATTTTTTTTTTAATTTTTTTTTTTTTTTTTTTTGCTTACGATATACAGAGTGATTGCATCGATAGATTTGTTTCGAGTTTTTCAAGCTGTACTTTGCTTCTCATACGCGCGTAATACACTGTAATCATTTTCAAGTTGAGATTGTCGGTTTTTTTTTTTTATCTATTAACTCAGAAGTGTTTTATAATAAAGTTAATCATAATCACTGTATCTGTACATATAAACTTTTTTGTTTGACACACCATAGTTAGTATATAAGATTTATGGAAGGCTTTCAACCCATGCAAAAATGCATAAAGTGGATAAATTCTTGGCTACATCATGAATAGTGGAATTAACTTTGCATCTGCGTTTTTATTGACTTTGCCAAAACGATCTTATGTTGTCCGTTAGAAGAACAAAATCTATTTCAAATATATTCTTACTATCGATTTAAGTTAGAAAAGAATAAAAACAGTAATCAAATCAACAGACTTGGAAAAATTTTGATACAACTTTAGCTTTAAAACTGCCTGCATTGCTGTTATGGCGATTCTAACCTCAAAAAATTAATTTATTTTCGACTTTATTCTCTGTAGAATTGCCAGGTTAAGCTAAAACAAGTAAGAAAACTATATTCGTCTGTACTGATTCCTTTACACGCACCACTTTTATCTTCAAAAATATGTTGAAAAAATTGAATTTTAATACTCCATAGTAGAGGGTGTAGGAGTGGCAGATTTCTATACTATTTTTATGGAATGCCATGTAAAATTTTCATTGTGTTGGGTTTTCATGAGTAGTGAATAATATACCCAGAGAAAGCGTACATGTTTTCAGCTTATATTATATCCTAGATGTGTCTTTTGACCAAGTTGGTCTATTTTCTATACCAAGCTACTTGCAATAACTCTCAATGCTTCTCTGGCAAATTTAATCCACAGATCTTAATTTTTGCGAAGGGGGAAATGGTTATTGTAGATATTGCACAAATAAGCTAGCAGAGAAATCGGCAGACACAGGCGAAAGGACCTGTCTAGGTGGTTTCTGAATTTCATACTAATCAGAAGATTATACAATTTATAGAATCTCTGAAGGTTCTTTCTTCATGTAAGAAATGTTTTACAAAAAAAAAAAAAAAATAAAACAAAATTTCATTACTAGTGGGCATGGTCGATCCCTTCCATTTTTGCATAGACACTATGGGATATGCAGCGCAAGATTTGTGGAAATTTTTAAAGATCTATCTGCTGCGGTTTATGAATGATGAGCAAAAAACACAACTTTTTTTGCTTTCGAAAACATAAATGTTCTCGGTTTACGTTACACGCGAGTCCATTTGACCCATTTTCAATATCAATCTGCTTAGGAGAACTTTCAATGCTTCTCCCAAATGAAAGTCAATATCTTCATTTTTGCGACCATGAGAATGTTTACCCCAACCATTACACAGACGGACAGAGTGACATGCTTAAATCAATTCTAAATTTGACGCTGATCAATAATATATATAATTTGTGGGGTCGCTGAAGTTTCTTCCTGGGCATTACAGACAAAATGACAAAACCGATACACCCCTCACCTTCAAGTAATTTTGAACATTTTATTATGAGATGCAAAGTAGCGTATTTGATAGCTTGTCTAGTTATTCTAAAACGTTTCAATTTATTTTTGTTTTTTATTTTTGAAACTTTCCTTCGAACCATTAAATATTTTTCTTAGTAATTTTGGATATTTTATTACCGGACGCAAAGTAGGGTATTTGATAGCGACCTTCCTATTCTACAACATTTTAATTTGTTTTCCGATTTTTTTGCTTTTTATTTATCGAGCTTTCCTTCGAACCATTAAATATTTCCACGGGCAATTTTGAAGATTTATTGCGGGATACAAAGTAGAGTATTTGATAGTCGGCCTTTCTATTCTAAAATTTTTTAATTTGTTTTCGTTTTTTCTGTTTTTTATCTTTCGAAACCTTCCTTCAAATCATTAAATATTTTCCCGAGTAATTTTGGATATTTTATTACGAGATACAAAATAGTGTGTTTGAAAGTCGTCTAGGCTATCCTAAAACATTTTAATTTAGTTTTGTTTTTTTTTTTTTGTTTTTTATTTTTGAAATCTTCCTTTAAATCATTAAATATTTTCCCACATTCTAGGTATCTTTAAAAAAGTTCAGTTACTTTCTTAACTACACTGATCCCTTCCTTATATTAATAAGCACACACCTCCGGTCGGAAGAAACTTTCTCAATGAATACTTATACGAATTAACAGAATAACACTTAAAGGTGACAATGGTCACCTTAAAGGTCATTAAAAAGTATACGACAAAAAAAATTTACATAATCAGGAAACTCATGAAAGGCAATAACAACGACATGAATCTCAAAGAGATGCGTGACAATGATCTTGTCGGAAAACTTTGAAAACAAAAAAAAAAAAACAGACAAAAAAAATGAAAAAAAATATTAAGAAATTATTAAATTTAAATAATAAAAGGAAAAAAAAATACTTATACAAAAACAAAAAAAAAATGTCTAAAGTAGAACCGCCTAGCAGTCAATGAGCGGTAATCATAAAGGGTCATTTGTTCAAGTGAAAGTAAATGAATCATATTTTATGCTATACATCACCATCATTATCATCATTACCGTTTTATGAATAACTTAGAATTCATAAAGCAACAATGATCATCATCATCATCATTTTCTAAACAATTTAACCTTTTTTCGAAAATATTTTGTTACTCATTGAAAAACTAAACTAAATTGAATCGACAAAGTAAGTGGAGGGAAAATAGCTATTGATTTCACACAAATAGTGAACATGATGAGTCTGTTAAAGTTATTGTTGTTGTTGTTGTGCTATAAAAGCTTACAAAATGAATTGATGACGATAGTTTTTATTTTTGTTTCTGTATTTTTTTTTGTTTTTTTTGGCGTACGGTCGATTATTTTCCAGAGAAGATATGAATTGAAAATATTGTGTATAGTTTGCTCTGGAATTTCAGTTATAGAGTAGAAATGCTATTGTTTTTGTTGTTTTTGTTGTTGTTTCTACTATTGTTGTTAATTAAAAACAATTAAGCTTCGGGGCAATTGGGTGTCAGCCGCACTAACAAACAAACCAAACTACACCCCATTCGAAAACTATTGCAAACACAGACTAAAAACGCAAAATTGTAAGGGAAAGAGAGAAAGACAGAGAGAGAGAGAGAGAGAGAAGAGAGCACACCCGTATAAAGAACTTTGAAACATAAACGCACATACAAACTTATACAAGTACATGCGTACATGTACAAGTTTTAATGTTTATTTATTGTTTTTCCAGAGAAAAACAAAAAAAAAAAAAACAAACAAAAAAAAGAACAGAAAACAGAAAACCGAAGTCAACCATTTTTCACAATTTATTTAAGAAATTAAAAGAAACCAAAAACAACAAATAAAAATTAACTTCCAGTTTCATTGCTACCCCATAAACATCCTCAAACAAAACAATCTTTGATCATTACATTTATATACGGTTGTATGTGTTGTATCGTCTACGCATGTATTGGGCTTTAAAGTGAAAAATTATGCTTTAAAACGTTTTTAAAGAGAAACATAAACGTTCACTCATTTCATTAATTGCGGTTAATTGGGATTAACATGCAAGCCAAGAGCAAGCAAGACAGGCACATCCATCCATATATATATATACTAACGCAACTATATATACATAGATATATCCATACTTATGTTTAAATATATTTTTAATCAAATGTTAATTGTCACACATTTAGTTTTAGTTTTTTTCGGTTTTTTTTTTTTTTTTTCATAAAACAAATGTTGAGTGAAAAGGATCTGTGGACAGAGATTCAAGGCCTTAACTTATATCAACTGCGGTCATTTCATAGCAATGGTAAATATTTTTTTTTATTATAATATTTCTTAAGCGTTCTAGATTTCATTATTTTTTTAATTCTACTTAAGCCATAGTCGAATGTAGTGATGTGCGTTTTTGTTTATTTTATCTCTAAAAAGTCATTAGCGCATTAAAGTTTTAATTTCAGTTTTACTTCTTCTTCGTTCTTTATTTTAGGTTTTAAGTGTTAATGACTGGATTTTTTTGTTCTTTCTTTAATTTACTTGTTTTTTTTTTTATCGTTTATATTATAATAATAATTATGCCATTCCGTACAGATACCCTTCATTGGTCTCGTTTACATGCAATATAAAGGAATTGTTTCAGATGTCTATACGTATGTCACTCTAGCGAATTGAAGGCTAATTTTCTGAAATTACATTAAGAAGAATTGTCGGAAGTAAGTCTGATACTAGTAATGGATATTGGATTATGGATAATATTTAGATCGAGTTAGGATTATAAAATTTGGAACTTTCGAAATTATAAAATTTCCAAAATCATATTAATCACAAGAAGATCAATTTTTCTAAACATATTTTGATTAACCTAGAATATCAACAAGATTGCTGCGTCGAATGCTGGTACATGAATCATAATGTTAAGAATTATTGGTAGAGAGAGAATATAAATAAATGCATATGTCCCTTAAAAACCCTTACCCTTACCTTGAACTCCTTAATATTCATAGCTTTTGCCTAAATATCTGTCGGTATACCCACCGAAATTTTCAAGAACAAAATGAGAATCGAACGAGCAAATCTGGCACCCTCTGCTTCAGCATCATTAATTACGGACGGCATATTGTAAAGGATTCCCTTCAAAAATATATTTTACAAAAAATTAGAGAAAGATGTAACGAAGTAAGTTGTCAATACTGCCTCCTATACTAGTCTCATATTAATTCTAATATCGTTTCATCACTGTATCGAAGCAACGTCGAGAAAATCAGGATCAAAACTTTTTCTAAAATTCGTCTCGGACATATTGGTGCAAGACACCGATAGATCCTTAAAAAATCTAACCCGTCAATTTGCAATTGTAGACGAAATCTTACAATTAAACCTATACTCTGTGAGTACCAAAGCATTTCCAAAGCTCGGATGCTCGTATTCGATGTATCTAAACCTGTGGACATCGAATGTAACACCAATTAAATTTTTCATTTTATTAAACTAACTAGACTAACCGCCTATTTATCCGTCTTTTTTAAGAAAATAAAGTCAATAGTTTTAGTTGATAGTGCTCATCATTTTTTTTTTTAATTTAAAAATTTATTTCTTTGATCTAAATAATAATAACAATAATAATAAAATTTAATAACATAGATAAAGTCATAAATAATAACATGAACACATGAAAGGAAATCTTCAACTATTCATTTAACTCAATTCTGCAGCATATACGCTTACATTTCTAACTTTAATTTCAATTTACCCATGAAATAAGTTTATTTTCGTTCACCAGCAAACTTTTCAAAATTTTTTACAATTTCTTACGATGAATGAAATTTTTCTAAACTAAATTTAACAACTACATACGGCTCGGGCAAAACTTACGCTTACATTCAACTTTTCTCGTTATTCACTTTTTTTATACAAATTAAGTTCCACTTGCTTGCTATACAGTAGAGTACAGTAAAATAGAGTGCAGTACATTACAGAACAGTGCAGCACAATACTGTATAGTGCAGTACGGTAAAGTACGGTGCATCACAGCACAGTACAGTGCAATACAGTACAGTATAGTACATTGCATCACAGTACAGTACAGCACAGTACAGCGCAGTGTATTACAGTACATTACAGTAAAGCACATTACAGCACAGTACTTCTTGTAGAGAATTTTAATTCTGCCTTACATATAAATTTTAACTCCATGCGTTCCCTTATTTACAATACAATTTGTTAAGTTAATATATAAATGCGGCCGTTTTTTAAATTAATTTTTTTGTAAACTTATTTGATCAACTATATAAGGTTTAGCAGTTTTTTATGCATACATTTGTAAATGCATTTGTTATTTACCCCATTAAGTAATTTAAATCCTACTTATAGTATTATTTTTTTAATTAGAATAATTATGCCGGCTTCTTAAATTAAATTTTTTTAACCTTCGTCAAGTATATTTGTCTTAGCAGTCTCTCTTAGCTCACCTTTTTACCTACATTTTTTACTTTTCCTATGAAATTTTCTTCTATTTAAATATTTCTATTCCTTATTTATCTTTAATTTATAAGAAAATGTTTTAATTTAGGACAAATGCGCCGTAAAATTTTCGAAACACAGTTCATCATCAGTTGTATGCTATACAGCAGTTTCTAAGCTTCTACTATTAGACATTTTTTTATTACTATAGCGGCTGGACTATCATAATATAATTCCCAGCTATAAACAAACTTTTTAGTTAAAAGAATTATGCACACTACACTTTCTAAGTCTTTCTTAGCACAATTACAGGGTTGTACTTAACTTTGCAGTATTAATGCTTACAATTTGTTAATTACTTAATGTAAAAAGCGTTTAATATCTCCCCACTGCTGCTTGTAAACAATTTTCTTTAGAAATTATACAATTTAGACTAAGTATTTTAGCTAACTCCATTAAATCTAAAATTTTCAAAATACTTTACTTTTATAACAAGATTCTCAATTCATTTCCATATTCCAGATCAAAATTATCCCTAAGACCGGCAATAAACGAATCTATAGTACCCAAAAAAAAAAGATTCAAAATTTTAACTCTTACTGTAATAGATTTCAAAAAATGTTTGGAAATATTTTTGATCAGCCTATAAACGAAGTTATAAAATAATAAATAATACTATTACACGTAATACGCTATAGAACTGCGTAATGAAAAGTCTAGTAAATGGACTCGAATGTAAAATATTGGGCAAAAGGTAAAAGGTATCCAAGGTAGATCTAAAAGTGAATAAACTTTTTGTCATTTAGTTTTTTTTTTTTTTTCTTTTTTTTACTACCAATTGCTGCTCTTAATGGTTTTCTCTAACCGTGTTATATTATTCCTGAATATCTGTGTTGTTCGTTTTTGTTGGGTTTTCTTACTTCTGATTACTGGTTTCTTTTTCTTGCGTTTTTTCTTTTTATTTATCCATCACTTGCAACCAGCCGGTTCGATTTCCTGTTGAGACTGTTTGAGTCTCTTTTTTTTTTCTTTTTTGTTTTGTTAATAAAGGCAGAAAAAATAAAAGAATAAAATATAAAAACAAAACCTAAGAAGAGGGGAGAAGGGATTGATTTTGCTGTTAAATAAAATTCAAGATAATATCTTGAAAAAAACAAATTCTACTTAAATTATGTTATTGACGTTTAAAATGCTCTCGCCATCGGCTCGCCACAAAAACTGTTATTACGATTACATTTAATTAAAATAAATGTAATGAAAAAATTGGCGGGAAAGATATTCTTTAAAGGCTTTCTATAGATTTGTTTAAAATTTTTCATAAAAAGTTTCCTAAAAATTTTCAATAAAATTATTTAATTTTTTTAAATATTGATTATTTTCAACGAAATTAATTTTTTTTTATTTATTGATTAATTAATACTAATTTTGTATTCATTTTTCAGATGAAAAGATATTCACAGTAAAGCTTTGAAACAAGATCACAAAGCCTCGCGGCAGATGAAGACTTTAGAGCATGAAAACTTTTGACATATGTAATAAGATAGAAATAGAGTAGCAGAGAGAGAGAGAGAGAAGGGGAGGAGAGGGAGATGGAGAGAATGAGAGGGAGGGAGAGAGAGAGAGGGATGGAGAGAGGGGGAGAAATAGAGAGAGGGAGAGAGAGACGGAAGGAGGGAGAGAGTGAAAGAGAGAGAGGTAGAGGGATATGAAGGTTGTTAGAGAGAGATGGTGGTACGGAGAGTCGGAGGGAGGACGAGACGGACGGAGAGTGAGAAAGTGAGGGAGGGAGAGACGGACGGAGAGAGAGAAAGAGAGAGAGGGAAAGAGTTGGGGAGAGAGAGGGTGAAAGAGAGACGGAGAAATAGAAGGAGGGAGAGAGGGAAAGAGAGAGAAAGAGAGAGAGAGAGAGAGAGAGAGAGAGAGATAGGCAAGAGGGGAAGAGAGGGAGAGAGAGGGAAACAGAGACAAAAGGTAAATGTTATAAAAATTTTAAGAAAATACCGGACATTTTTCTCGCCCAATGGAAACAATATAATAATAAGGATACGATATTTTTAGATTTTATAAACGGAAATTATATAAATTTAAAAAATTCATTGAAATCAAATTAAAAAATAAAAAAAAAATTCATTTCTAGTTAGAATTTTCAGTATACGATGCCTCTTAAATATTCTTATCTAGCAGTTTCATTTACAAGAGCTATTTCCAAAGGATTCACAAGGACGTTTACTTACTTAAAAAAAATTATGTCTAATAACATATTTGTAACACAATATATAACTGTCGACTTAACACACTACTGCTACAACAGATATTTTGTATACAGAATACTAACACTGTTAATCAATGATCTATTTTCGAATTTCGAATTTTATGTTAAGAACTTGTGGACATATTTGATTAGTTTTCAAACAAATAAGAATAAGAAGATAGAATTTGAAATCAATATAGATATGTTAGATAAATTTTTGGAGAACGTAATCGGTCGTTTAACAGTCAAGCAAAGAGAGAAATATAAACATAATTATTTACATTGTTGATACTAACTTACAGACTTGATCTCTACTGTTGCTAATTGTCTACATACTCCCTTTTTGCAAAATAAATACTAAATTTTTTAAATTATTTTTTACGTAATCTATGGCTACGTTCCTATCGAAAAAGATTTTTTTTCTTAATTCCAAATAAGAAATCATGATTTTGAAAATTAATACGTACTTGTAACTATTAGAATAAAATTTCATAACCATAAAAAGATTCACAATTTTGCCGAAACTTACTAAAATGAAGTTGAGAAAAATTTATTATTTGATTTTTTATTTTTAAACTTACAACGTTTTGATAAATACCGGCGAATTATTAAATTGATTTAAACGATTTTCGAATTTAATTGAAAGTTTTAAAAACAAATTTAACAGTTTAAATAGAATTATAAGGCCATAGCATAAGAAAAAATTATATTCAATTATTCACTTACGATAAGTGAATTCGCTAAACTGGTTTTTGAACTTAATTGGATGACAGTGTAAATGGAAAATTTGAGATCGAATTTGTTTTCTTTTTTTTTTTAATAATTTACCATAAACGCATGATCTATGATCACGAAAGATTTTAGGTGGAAAAGAAAAAAATAAAGAATAATGCTTGGACTTGAAAGTGGAAAGAATTGTAGAAAGCGCTACCTATTGTTTGGAAACGCTTCCTAAAGCGATCGATGCAGTTTAAGAAGGAGCGCTTGCGGTAATGGCTTGCCCTGTATAGGATAGTACACGTGATTTCAATACAAACAGAGAAGAGAGGAGACAGTCGGATATGGGACACTAAGAAAAGAAGTGTATTACGAACTATATTACGAAATACGATACCTTTAACTATACCTCGTAATTCTCATAGGATTAATATTGAAAAAAATGTTTTTTTCTTTTTTTTTTGATTTTCCTAAAATGTATTGTTTGAAAGATTTCTAATAAATGATTATTAATTTTAAAAAAATAAATAAAAATATTTGAAGATTTTTTCCTTTAATTTTTAACTTTTTTATGTTATACCTTCTACTGCTGTTGAGTTTTAAATCTATTCTCTCCTTTTCCTTACCTTGTTCTACTTTCATTGAACTGACGGATGCCATATAACTAATTTAATTATATCTATAATATGTATAAAACACACAAAAAAAACTTCCAAAATTATTGTGTTAAGTATCGAATAAAATGTTATGGGTGATAACTCTTTCCAATTGTCTTGCGAGTGTGAGAAAAAAATTCTTTAGAAATAATTAAGACAATAAAATATTTGAAATAATAAAATTGAAAAAAAAAAAATACGAAAATTTTAATGGAAAAAAAATCAGTTTAATTTTTATTAACAACAATTCAATTGTTAAACATTGTTTTTAAGCCATTAGAGACGATATTTTTTTCTTTGCTTTACTTCATTCAATATGGAAAAACATTATAACGCATTGCTATAGAGTTTTCTCACAGGCAGTCAGTGAATTTTTCTTTTTTTTTCCTTTTTTTTTTTGTTTTCATTTACATCTACAAGGTAAGTAACATATAAACATTCGAATTGATGACCATTTCCTGGGAAAGTTTAATGCCTGCTAGAGTGATAGTTAGTGGTGTTACTGGTAGACTTTATATTTTTCTTATTTTTTTTTTCTTTTTTAAAACCACTTTATGTTACTTATGTTACTTAATGCATATGCATTGCTAATGACTTCGGCTTGCTCTTTAGATGAAGCAAAAAAATCAAAAAAAAAAAAACAAGAAAAAAAATAATTTTTCTTTAAACATCTTATAGAAACCAATAACACGGAGATCAATATGATTAGTGCTTTTATGATTGAAAATGTAAAAAAAAAAAAAGAAAAAAGAACAGAAAAAATCTTTCAAATACAATTTACCGAAGATAACGCATAAAATGGTTGATTATTGAAATTGATTTCAACACAAATTGTTTTTCAATGACTTTAATTGATTGTATTCGCATTATTGCTGCACGAAATAACAAAGCATTACGCTACGTTATGAAAATGAAAATACTTCAGAGAGAGAGTAAAGAAAGAAGAAATGCGATTGGCGGGTCAGTTTATAATGTGAATGTATGAATATACACAAGGAAGAGCAGTAGCAGCAATCGTTTCATCAAATGACGCACAAATCAACGTTTGCGTTATAATGAAGTGCATGATCCATCCAATTGCATTGTGTTAGCATGGAATTGATTGCAAACAGAGCCTATGCCTGTTGCTTATCATCAGTATGTTTATGTGTGTACGGAGAAGACCTCCAATAAGCATGAGAAGAAATTCTTCAAGTATTTTAGGAGTTTAACAGGAATGCCAGACATTTTTTTATTTTAATTTCAAAAAGAACGAATTGAAAGAACAAATTTTTTTTTAATTATTACCAGCTTGACTACTGAACAAATTCGTTTTTGAACTGAACGTATAAATTTTTAAAACCTTTAAATATTTGAAGACTTTTCTTATATATCACTTATTTCGTTTATTTCTTTAAAATTAATTAAATTGGATAATATATTATTTCTCTGCAGTCTTTTGGTACGTTTTTGAACTTCTTTTCGTAGCCTGCTCTTTTCAAATGATTCCAAACTGTCATATGGTTGATGTTTGGCGCCTCCAGTACTATCTGATAGCTTGCGTGCCGATCTTGCTCTACCCATTGCAAAATTTGATCGACTTTTTCGGTGACTGGCCGATCTGAATGAGGTACGTCTTTGACATCAAAATTTCCGGAACGGAATGGAACAAACCATTCCTGGATTCTTCGTTCACTCACAACATTCTGATCGTTCATTTCACAAAATTTTTTTTGTACCCTTTGTATAGTAAAAGGCCATCATATACTCTATTACTTCAGACATTTCTCTCATTTTCAAATCATTTTCAAATTTTTACAGGAGCAATGAATTTGAAAAACGATCTTCACAAAAAATGTAAACTAAAATGTCATTTTTTAAGCATACGATCGTTTAAGACAACCACCACGTAAGTGTTGCCAGATCTATAGGCATCAACAGCGACTAGCGGCAAAAAATCGCGGATACTTTTTGTATGACCCAATACTATTGTGGACAAAAAATAATTAGACTATAGTTTTCTTTTAAATAACCGCGCATATCGTGCTATAGGTGGAACAGATTCAAAATAAACAAGTAAGAAAATAATATTCGGCCGATTATTTTATACCCACTAACTTTGTTGGGAGTGGCAGATTTTTTCTATTTTTTTAGGAAATACCCTGGAAATTTTTATTGTGCAAAGTATGAGGTAGTAAGCAAAACACCCAAAAAGCAGAGAGGTTTCCAGCCTATGTTATACTGTAGGCGTGTCCTTGGACTGATTTAGATCGTTTGCAATAGCGACCGGCATGCAAGAACTTCCAATGTTTTTGCCAAATTTGAAGCCGGTATCTTCATTTTTGCGGCCAGGAAGACATTACACAGACGGACAGGCAGCCAAACGAACATGCTTAAATCGATTCTAAATTCGATATTGATCAAGAATGTACATACTTTGTGGGGTCACCGAAGTTTCCTTCGGCAGAATGAAATATACTTCTCACCTTCAGTGGTGGGTATAAATTATAGGCATCAATATCATAGCGAGGGTATTACTAGTAAACGCAGTCTTTTGTCCATAGTGACAACAGCTCGGTAGCAAGTCCATTTACGAGCACTTAGGAAGCACTTCTCGCTGGTTTAAAGAGACGCCTTTGATCGAATTGAAAATATTTGAACAGAAGTAGGGTCTGCCAGGTTCGAAAAGAGTCTGAAATCGGAAATTTTTTCGCATAAGCAGGAAGGAAAAGGGTAAAAGTTCTCCGCTATCAAAAATCTCAAGTTACAAGAAAGAGAACATACAAAAGATCAGCACAAGGCTTCTCACAACAAAACCCATTCAGAATTTTTTTTACAGGAGAAAAAACCTAGAGAAGTAATCAGCAGCGCTTCTAAAATTTTTCCGCTTTCAAAAATCTCCAAATGGAAAAAGAAGCAGAGGCTAGGCTTAAACGAAGCTTCTACAAATGATGATTGGACATGTATTTATAGCCTTTACACATGATTACGAAATCATATCGAATCGTCTCCAGAGGGCTGATCGGGACAATAATTAAAAGCGAAAAAGACAACAAACTCGGGGTGACACAAGGATACTAAGCAAATGGCTAAACAAACTTAGAAAAAGTTGAATGAAAATTTTTTCAAACCGATTAACTTTGGTCTTGTTGGTCTCTTTTCCTAGTTTAAGATGTGTTTTCCTAGGACCGATACATGTATACATAATTGTGTACGTGTCTCTTCTCTTTCTTTTTTTCTTGTAATGGATCTAGTGGCAGTGCATAGCCAACTGTGATGGCTCTATGACATTTGGTCAAGACCATCTCGGAACTACTTTTGCCTTATCTCGACATGGGGCGTTATGGATCGGTGATAGGCAACTTACATTTCCCTTTCTCGAATGAAGGATTAAAGGTTGGGATGCAGCGACTTCATTTCTCTTTTTATCTTGGTATATATATGACTGGAATTTCAAGTTGTCCTTAACGCTTAAAATGTTTTGCGCCTGCAAGATCGTTTCATTTTTTTTAATTAAGGCAATAACTGTGCCATACAAAAAATGATTGGTTCAAGTTTTAAATAGCAAAAGCCATACGAATGAATAATAACACCAATAATAAAAAAACCAACAAAAAAAAACCGCAGAAAGCTTGTCAGACCCCAATATTTAAATACAACAACAACAGTATGCGATCATCATCATCTTAGCATCATTGTCCGCAACAATAACAATAACAGCTGCAAAGTGTCTTCAATAATATGGTGTACTTTAGAAGCGAAACAGTTTCAATTAATAGTAAAATGAAAAGAAGAAGATGAAAACGAAGAAGAAGAAGAAAAAGAAGAAGAAAAGAAGATCAAATCATCGATAAAAGGGTAAAAACTTTTAATAATATTTAATAAATATGGTTTGTGTTGATTTTCTCAGCGCACAAATTTTGTTTGTTTCTGATTAGTGCGATCGTTGCTGATGGCATGTGCGCACGTTAGTTGGTAGAAAATGTATCTCTTTGTCTCTCCTCCTTTAGACAAATGTTACCAACTGTTTAAGGGGAATAAATAAAAATACTTGAGACTTTCGTTCGCCATTGTCTTCCTTCTGATCAAAATTTATTTTATTTAGCTCTTGTTGTTGTATTAGATTTTGAAACGCGCAATAAATGCATTCATGTAAAGGGCGAAAGATGGTTTTTTGGGAAATTTCTTATTTATCTCTTATATATAACAGGGAAAAAAAAAAGGAGAGGGAAGGAGTAAGATATTAATAATAAAAAAAAAAAAAAAAAAAAAAAATACTGTGTGAATACCACACATATCAAGATGTGGGCATATTTTTCTTTATTTGTTTTTTTTTTTTTTTTTTTTTTTCATTAAAACATAACAAAATTCATTGAATATGAGAATTTCTTTGAAAACTCTCGTTGCATGCGATATGATACGATATGTCTTTAAGTAGGCATTTTTGCAGCCTGCTTACAAGTGCCGGAAACAATTTAGTTGAAGTGTTTTCCGATAATTAAAATGCAATGCCGTTACATTAAAAATCATAACTGCAACCCAGCAAAAAAAAAAAAAAAAGAAATTTGTCTTCAAGGTATGAGAATTGCTTTTTACTTCCACTTTGTGCTTTATACCTTTTTATGTCAACTCTCTTTTTTCATTTTTTTTCTTTTCTTATAATAATTTAAAGGAGGATTTCTTTACTTTTTTTTTTTTTTTTTTGCTACTTCTTCAAGTGTCCTGTCTCGGGAATGCCTACGAAATGTACACTTAATCGTAATTTGATCCTTTATTGTTGCCAGAAATATTTCAGTTCAGACAGCTGTGTCGTCATTGCTTTCATTTGTTAAAGGCATTTTACATGAACAGGACAGTCACTTAGTCAGGGTCCAAGTGTTTAGATTTCATATTTTTCATATGTTTGTGTGCTTGTTCTGTTATCGTTTTAAAGATATGCACTCACAAGAATTGAAAAAAAAAAAAGACAAAAAAAAACAACAGTAAAAGAACAATCAATGCCAAGTACCTGTTCAAAGAAATTCTTTGAAATGCCAAGAAAATCACAATACAAGTAACGCAATACACGGTTTATCTATTGCAAGACAATTTCTTATTAAAATCTATACCTTTTCTCTGCCAAACGAGTAAAATGAAATGAGCAGCGATAGCTTCCGTATAGGCCAGCCAGCAAGAAAGAAAATGGTTTAAGTCAAAAATCGAAAAAAAAAATATTTTCTTTTCCTTACTCAAATTTCTTTTTAAAAATCAAAAAAAAAAAAAAAAAATTACTATTTATTATATAAAAACAAAAATTTTTTTGTTGGTTTTCGAAAAAAAATTTGGGTAAGGAAAAAAAATTGTTTTTTTTTTTTTTGGTTCTTGACTTAATCTATTTTCTTTATAACTGGCACCTACACAGAAACTATCGCTAATATATAAATATTAAATTTTTTTTTATTTTTTGAAAAAAATTTGATTAAGGAGAAACACATTCTTTTTTTTTTGGATAATTGAAAAAAAAAAATTTTATTTTTCTTTAATCACAAATATTTTGAGTTCTCTTATATTACCCTAACAAAACAGTGATTATGTTACCACAAAACTTGTACCTTTAAATTGTTTTAATTAGCGCGCCCTTTAACAGAAAAAACGTCTCTTTAACATATAAGACTTAAACCATTTTCATTCTCACCTATGCTATGCTATGCTTATGGAATTTGTAATCTTTTCTTTCAATAATTATTTATTTTACTTTAAATGCATTCTTAAGCCCGATTTGTAATACAATTAACGTAAAGTGCGGTAAAAAAAAAAAACTGTTTAGTAATTATTACCAATGGACACATGTATGCATTATTTTTATACCCATTAAAGGGAATTCATATGAATTATTTACATAACGGACTGAAGTACGCATCGAAATCCTATGACGTAAAACATTCTTAATTAGTTTTAATAGTGGAATCGATTTTGCGTTCATTATAAGCAAACTTTCCTTCAATACAAAATAGCAACCAAATCGACAGCAGACTAAGAAATCACTATCGATAGTTCAAAAGAGAAAGAAAAGAAGAAGAGTCGATGAAAGAAATAATAAGCTTCTAACTAAATATTCATAGAACTAACGACATCAACCAACACCAATAAATTATACATAGTTAAGGACAGTGCTAGTGCGGCCAGACAACGTTAAACGAAGTGATAGCAGAGCTTTCACTCGAGTACACCGTGTGTTCACAAGATCAATACCTCTTGTGCTCTACAAAGCTAACACTTTTTTTTAAATTTAACTACTTAAAAGAATTAGGACAACCTTCACCAAGTAAAGTGTGTGAAGTTCAATTTAAATTTAGCTAGTAACGTCACAAACCAAAGTATTCAGTTTTGTCCGGAATATTTTTTTATTGGACTTGGAAAATTTTGTTATATATAGCAATATGATGGCAATGTGTGGAAGGTCATTGTGTCCAAACCACCAGGGAAAATTTAATGCATGCTATACAGCGTTGGAAAAGGCATGAGCCAAAGATTCACCCAAAATCGATTTCATTTTTCTCCCAATGCTTGGTTTGGCCATAGTGGACAATTAAACTTCCGCTTTTTGAATGTCATATTTGACATAACAAAAAAACGTTTTTGTATCGAATTTTACAAAATTAACAAAAATTGATGTTTTGTTTATCAGATTCGTTCAAAAAAGTTTCAAAATAGTTCTATTTTAATTATATTTGACATAAATCCTTCCGAGACATTGGTTAACAGAATTCTGTTAATCGCTTAATATGCCTCTGTTACAAGTTTTGGTTTGTGGCTTTGCTAATTAAATTTATATTAAACTTCACACCCTTAGAAAGTAGTCCGGATGCTAAACGTTTCATCCATGTTTACAGAGCTAAAACAGTAGTGCGTGTGGAACACGTTGCCTATGAACTGGTAGAGCCCTTCTTCACAAGGGCGATGTAAGAAAGTTGCTCAGATACTAAAACATTTTATCACAACAGAATAATCGTACCATAATTGCTGTTTTTCTTCAGGACTAAAAAACAGTAGAAAGTTTGGAGTATATTTTTATTTAATGGGTCTCAGAATCCTTTTATCCGATAATTGTGTAATTTATTTGGGGAGTACGATTAGATGATGATTCTCATGGCCATGAAAGCCAAAACATAAACAAGTCTCAACATAATTTGTATTTCTCTAGCGATATCAGAGCACGAGTGGAACAACGAAGTTATGCCGGAAAAAGCTGTGAAAATTTGCCGATCTGGGCTAGATATCTCATGTAGTGACCAGCCAAATGTGCTTAAAACGTAAATTGTTCGAACAACAAACATTACTCCATTTATCATCCCTTCTGTGTTCTTCAACTCTCCGAACTTTTAATGTATGTATAGGGAATATTCCTTCAGAGCCTGGTCATATTATAAGAACAATAACAAAAAAAAAGGTTTGGAAATTTCCAACACATTAATTAAGGATTTGCAGCATTTTAATTACAGCCAGCATCGAACAAAAAGATTTAGTGACAGAGCGTAACATTATTATAAACCCTTCTCTACTCGTTACGTTGACGAGAAAATATTTATGCAAATTATTTATTGGAAATAGTTTCGCAAAAAAAAAAAAAACAAAAATTTAAATTGTGAAAAATATTTTATATAAAATCATTTAGCCGCCGTTGTCTGCGCAAGTGTCAATAAAAGCCGCAACTGTAATAAATTATCGATCGGTAAAGACATTACAGTGACCGATCGTACACACACCTCCCAGGCTGTGGGCACACCCTATCTTTCTGTTCGTATTTTTTGTTATGTCTTTATACAGGTATACAGGGATACTCCTTAAGTGGCGAGTCATATTTAAAAAGGAAAAAAAAGAAAAAAAAACCTTAAAATCTACATCCGACAGAGGAAAATGCGTTTCGGTTGCTTTTCTTTTTATAAAAAAAATTCCGTGATGAGAAATATTTTATTTATTTATATATTTCTTATTTTATTTTTTCTTCTTCTTCTTGTTCTTCTTCTTCTCATGTTTATAATAATAATAATAATAATAATAATAATAGTAAAGTATCTGTGTTAACGCGTTTCATTGGCATTTTACCAGGAACGCTTTACTGTGTAGACTCTTCCTTCGACAATATTTTTTCAATTCTTCTCGCATCTCGAATCGGACAAAACGCACTTATCATCTATTAAATTTATCTGTGATTTTTTTTATCTTTTTTAACTGGACATGTGCGACGAACATTCAAACCGACTATGGAACGTACTGCACAAGAATTTATTGATAGCAAAGACCTCATATATTAAAGCCATATACATATGCACGTATGTGTGTATGTATGTACGTAAGCGAACAAATAATATCATTGAACTAAAGGAATAAACTGAACACATTATTACAACAAGTAAGTAATGTTACTGCTGCTGTTGTAAATTGTTGTTATTGTTGTTGTTATTATTGACTCTTTTTTTTTTTTTTTTTTTTTTTTTTTTTTTTACTTTATTTTATATTTTTTTTTTTTTGTTCATTAAGCCCTGACTTGTTGTTTGTGGTATACAATTTCTGAGTTGTTACGATTGTTATTGTTGCTGTTGTTTTTGTTGTTGTCATTGCTGGTATTTTGTTATTGTTGGTAACAAAGTTTTCCTACGGTTGCCAATGAAATGAGAACCGGTTTCTTTTAATGTTTGTTATGCATGCTTATGCATGCAGTACATTATACTGTGTATGCAAGTATGTATGTATGTATGTATGTGTGTATGTATGTATGGATGTATGGAAGTATGGATGTTTATATGAATATTCGTATAAATGTTAATATAAATGTATGAATATGTTCACATTTGTGTTATGTTTATGTTTAATGCAACAACAACGATAACAACAACGAACGAACGAACGAACGAACAACTTAAGAGTTGCATCAACAATAACAACCGACAACATTATAAGCATAATTTTCTCACACACTTCTCTGTGGCGCGCTGTACAATTGAATGCATTGCATTGTCAGCCTATATTGTACCATACTACACTATTGCTTGCTTGGTTAGACAAACGCACACACATACAAACACGCTTACATGTGCTTGTTAAAAGGTGGTTTTTCTTTTTTTCAGTTGTGAGTACTCTATCATATCATATCTTTTTACTATAAAACATCTACTGATTATTACTTTTCTTCTTCTTCTTCTTCTTCTTTTTTGCTTATCTTCCTTTTCATGTTTTGATGTTGTTGCTGTTGTTGTTGTTGTTGTTGTTGTTGTTGTCTTTTAAACAAAATGTATGCATGTAAGGTAAACTTATTATAAAGAAAACATCTTCTTACATAAAAAAAAATCGTAAAGAAGTAAACGCGAAGGTCTGCTTGCGTATGTGCATGTATTTGTGCGCGTATGTAAACGCGTAGTGTACCATAAGAATTAAAAGATGGGTTAGTTTTTTTTTTTTGTTTTATTTGAATGCTTTTGTTTTCAATTTTTTTTTTTTTAATAGTTTGGGCCAACGTCTATTTGTTTGACCGCAATATCAAAAAATGTTTGCAAAAAAAACTAAGGGAAATACATACATACATGCATACGTATGGCTACACATTGAAGGCAGATCTCTTTTATTGTTCTATGTATTTTTATTGTTGTTGTTGTTTTATAGGCAGGTGAATCTTAAAAATGCTCCTTAACCTTGCCGTAAATATATTGAGGGCATGTTTGGTGTGTGTGCAAAATGAGTAAAAAAGTTTTCTTTATTTCTTCTCTCTTTATCTATCTATCTGTCTCACTCTCGTTTTATTTTTCTGCCACTCTCTCTTTCTCTCAGTCTCTCACTCTCCCTGTCTGACTCTTAATCTTCCTCTCTGTGATTGTTTTTTGTTTTTTTTTTTTTGTTGTATATTACATACGCAGGTGTTTATTGCTCAGTTTATAAGAGACAGCCGCCCTATACACGAGCGAATTGTAAATTATTGTTTATAAATTAACATAAGTGCAAGTAAATGTGTACTAAATGGCTTAATTCATATTTACGCTTTTTATAGTTTATAGTTTACATAGAGAGAGAGAGAGCCTCAGTAACATTCTGTGTACTTAAAAAGCCAAAAAAAAAAAAAAAAATTAAAACCTAATTTATGCCAAACATCATAGCGTTCTCTTCACTAAGATTACTATGATATTTGATGGTAAAATAAGACGAAGTTTCTTTTATTTATCGTAGATCGTATTGTACATGGGAATGTGAATAAATTATCGCCAATATTTTATTATAGAAGCAAGGATTTGTTATGCTTTCTTTTCAAAAAAAAAAAGAAAAAAAAAAAAACACAATGAGAGAGTTTACTCAACGTTCCAATGTCTATCGGTCGCAATTTCAACTACATTTTTATATAACTTGAACAGTACTTCATACGCAAATTAGGCGAACTTCGAAACTTACGTAACTTTTGTCATTATAGTATATCCTACACCATTTGTAATAAAACGCATTTTAAGTTCACTTTAAGAAGGGACTTGCGACTTATTGTACCAATCGATTCTGCATCGATTTAGGAGTATTTTTGCCCCTCTAATATACGCCCATACATTTTTGTACTAAATCTATAAAACGCGGTTCTCAAGTTACTTTTTTTTTTTTTTGGGTAAAATCTGGTGCATTGATATATATATATTGATCATCATCATATGCTATATATATACATATATATACATGATATACATATATATGATATATATATATATGATATATAGAAAAGTATCCCTTAGCCAGCACTACTGCAGTATAATGTTTTACGAGGTTTGTATACGGAGCCATGAGCCAAACTAAGTGATTAATTCTTCAGTCTCTCCAAGCTCTAAACAACTTGCAGGACTTATTATAAGAAAAGTGAATAACTATTATATTTGAATTATCAGTTTGCAACAAGATGCATCGACAGATAGATATACAATTTTTTAACTTAAACTATAAAATAAAAATAATAATAATAAGAAAAAATTAAGATCAAATTTAGTCTTTGTAAGGATCAAAATCGTGCTCTTGTTCTAGACCACACTGTCCCTACTTATGTTCTGGACATAATAGAGTTTATTGCCATAAGCAGTAAATCACAACTATTAAGTTGAATATGATGATAAATGAATGAAACCTTATTGGAATAAGAGTTGAAGAGTCTGGCAACTCCAATGATAGGAACAAATCCAAAATGGGTGGTCATGAGAATTTCCTCCTCCCCCTCTTTGGTTTTCGACAGCTGACCAAGTAGGACGTCTTGAATTTCTTTTGACTGTAGACATCCGTATTTAGGATGGCAATGAGGATCCAATCTAGGTACTTGTTGTAATCGAACGAATGACAACAACAGAAACAAGAATTATATTTAAATTAAAAAGAATTCTATAGATTAGAGAGTTTTTCCCTAAATAAAGATAATATTAGAATTTAAGATTTGAATTAAAATCGGGATTTTAATTATATTGAAGTTAGGTAAAAGATATTGAATTCGTGGGATCCGGCGAATTGACTTAGGATATAGACTAAAAGGATTAGGGGAAAATATTTCCGAAGAGGAAAATTTTTTATTCCTTACACCTTTTACATGAAATTTGTTTGTAATCGTTATTTCAGCAAACGGACTGACAGACAGACAGACGATTTAATTAAATTCAGTCTGCTATTTAAGCTAATGTAGGGTGTAAATGTGTCTTCTTTGATACTTATTGATATTCGCTCGTTATTCGCCACTGTTGGTAAAACTCGGGTAAATCGATCACGAAGTTATCATCTTACGTCATCTGCTATTCCTTATCCGTTAGTTAGTATAGCATATCCACCTAAGGCTTCATATCATCACATACTGTGCGAATGCGGGGCCATCTGCAGAGTCAGATACCAGGCATTTGGTGAACACTTCATAACGCTAGGCATAGTATGATGCTCGACTACAATAGATCTTGTAGGTCGCGGTACGAGTTGCTCAAATTAATGGGTGTCTCAGCAAGAGTGCTCTATTTAAGTTAAAAATAAAAACGCCTACTTTTTAAGTACGTTGTGATCTTTTCGTTGTGAAGGTAAAAGTTTTTCATCAATATTCACTACGTAGCGCTTCGTGAAATAAAAAGCTGTTGAGCGACGCTGAACTGATATTTTCGATCATTCAAAAACTCTTCAGCAGCAGTATGTTCAAGAGGCTGACTAGTACGTCAACCCAAATGACACCAACTGCCTATAGTCGAAGTAATTTTTTCAAAATTTTGACCACTCTCCGAATTGTTGACTTCTTAGATGTGCTTTTCCGTTCGACAATTCCACCTAGTTTGCGAGCGGTATTAGCATAACTTTCCCGATTTGTGTAATGGGTTTTCACAATTATAACGCGTTCTTCTTTTATACAGTTTTTCATTTTTCATAATTAGAAAAATCATAGATCTCACCGGTCAACATTCAGAGTTACCATTTGCATGACAAAAAAGAAATACCAAAAAATTCAAATAGTGCGCTCTTATTGAGACGTTACCATTAACAATCTAATCCGCCTGATCAGTTTTCTTGTTTAATCCTTGTACTGCATACTGTCTTCTAGCTGCTTCGATTTTTAATTCCCATACCACACCTATCAGTTAATCGTTATTCATATTTCATTACTTACTAACCAACCCCCATATGTCGTTGGCTTTATTAAAATTCAAAACATGAAATAATTATACAAAAATTGGTCCCTACAGCCTCGTTTGTGTTAACATGTTTCGTAAAACTTTACATCCATCATTAACCAAATTAAGTTAAGTTTGTTATCTCGTTTCGCACATTAGGGATGCGATTCAAAGGCCAATTATCAATGATGGTCCAATTTCTGGTTTATTTTGTTTGCTTTGAAAATAAAAACTACTTATGCTCTTATTAGGCTTAAAACTTATTAAATATTTCAGTGAAAAAAAAAGGTATTCCCTCCAAGTTCAATAAAATTTCTAAAGCATTTTTCTGTTTGTTTTTATATTTTTTTTTGTATAAAACAAAAACAAATGACTAACATTTTATCTTTATCGTACCTTATCTGCTATTGCGTGTTTTTTTTTTATTTTTATAATAATTTTTTAAATTACTTATGATAAGCACGTAGCTGTGACAAACACAACATTAAGAGCAACAAAGAAAATAAGATTTGCAATATGAAGCGCGATAACTGTTACAAAAAAAACCAGAAAGATATTAGATCTGGAAAATTTTTTGTTACAATTTTCTACCCAAAATAAACAGATTTTTTTCAAATGCTTATTAAAAAGCATTAAGAGAAGCAATAAAAAAAATCATTCATGTACATCGGTTAACAACTAATCAGCAGTAGCAGCAGCAGCAGCAGCAATAGCAGCAGCAACAGCAGCAGCAGCAACAACTGCAGCAGCTACAACACCACCAACTTATCTTTATTAACATTTCATGTTCAGTAGACTGCGTGCGTATCTAGACACGGTGAAGACTAAAAGATTAGTGAACTAAGTTTGTGATAGAAGTTTTTTCTCTCTTTTTTTTTTCCTAAAACATCAGAACATTTTGCTCTTCTCACCTTCAGCACCCTCACCTACTACTACTATTATGTAACTTATAGTAATTAATTAAGAATCGTCTCGGCTTCTTTTCCTTTGCTTTTTTTTTTCTTATACTCTACACGACTCTATATTCCATACAACAAAAACAAAAAAAGAAAAGAAATCACAGAATACATAATATATGCAGTTTCGTACATCTGTTCCTTGTTTTTTTTTTTTTCTTTTCTTTTCTTTTTTCAATTCATAAAACTTACTTACAAACGCACGGCTCTTCCTATTGTATGAGATCTAAACGGCATGATTTATATTTTATTTTATTTTATTTTATTTTTTTTTTTATATACGTTTCCCCCTCTCTTAAGTCTGCGCTTGAGTGTGTGGATGTGTGAATTATTGTTTTTCTCAAACAGGTTTTAAACGTATAAATTCCCAGGCTTACCAAGTAGTGGAATATTGGTAGTAGTTGTAATGGTAGTGGTAGTAGTAGTAAAGTGTTTGAAGAAAAAAAAAAGAAAAAAAAAAAGCCACACACAACAAACATAATAAGAGCCATGAATATCAGACCATACCTGCCCACACACTATACAAAATGAAATTCACCACCAAAAATATGCCTTTTTTACCTGATGATCAGGTGAAGATCCTTTGCAACAACAACGACAACAACAACATCATTAATAACAAACAGCAGCAGCAGCAGCAGCAGCTTTCAAGCAAATCTTTAAAAAATTTCTTCAAAAACATTTTCTTCAATTAATGTTGTTTGTTATATAGAGACACAAATAGAGAGAGAGAGAGAAAGAGAGAGAGAGAGGGAGAGAGAGAAAACCAGACATCGATTGCGCATTTTATGTTTCCACTGTGTTTACCGATTAATTAAAATCAATACTGTACGCAAAGGTTTAATGTCCTTTTTATTTGATTTTGCACAAAACACAGTTAAAGGAAAAACGGATTAACTTGGAAAATATTATGTAATAAAAATTATTATTTGAAATTTTTACAAAATATTTTATTACAGTAGCATTTGATCTAAAGATCATATTTAAAAAAGATTTCATCAAATTATAATTATTAAGAACGCGCGGCAGTTCTTCTGCAATTTCTTATTCTCTTTCCAACTTCCCGAAATGTCCAATCATTTTATGCTCTAATCTATGATTAAAAAAGAACAAAAAAAACAAAAACTTCATATTCTATTCGATTATTTTAAAAATTAACAATTTTTCCCAAGTCTTCGAATAGTTGTTAAATACACAATTTCTTCGAAAATCTCTCTCGATTCGTCTTTATATCTCTAAAGTAGTAAAAACGATTTACTCGCAATACTTTTTGGCTTTTCGAGAATTGCCGAAAGTGATTCGCGTATCAATTGAAATAAATGTGTTGTGTGAGAAGTAAACTTAACGTGAAGCCACAGCCTGAAGTTGTGTCTGGATATAAGTATGGCGAATAACTTCACGGGTAAAATTCAAATAATATTTCTTGTCAACAATTCGGTTTGAAGGAAGAAATTCCCCAAATGCACCGAATCAGGATAGAAAATAGAAGAAAATCTAGCCGTACTTTTGATCGTAGTTGCAAATCATATTTGTAACGTATTTCAGATTATTTCTTGTACCTCTCGGTTTGGCTTTCAAAATCCAAAGTCCTTTTAAGTCCAAAAATTGTTAGAAAAAGCTCTACGTGCTCTACGATGCTTTCGCCGACTGTATGATACAGTAGCTAACGGTGCGCATTTTTTAAAGTCCAAAGTTCTTTTAAGCCCAAAAATTCTTG
This sequence comes from Glossina brevipalpis, assembly GCA_000671755.1. NCBI lineage: Eukaryota > Metazoa > Arthropoda > Insecta > Diptera > Glossinidae > Glossina > Glossina brevipalpis. The sequence goes on from KK351019.1 coordinate 3,602,056, forward strand.
TAAAAAGCTTCTCGATGCTTTCGCCGACTCTATGATACCGTACCTAACGGTTAGGGGTTCAAAGTCCGAAATTCTTTCAAGCCAAAAAAGGGTTTAAAAAAGCCGTAGATTTCCTCTTTTAAACTTCTTGCTCAAGACTCGATACTTTCGCCACTTTGCATGATAGATCCCGTGCCCCATCTCATTGTAATCGAAATATGAAACATTTTCTCTTTGCCAACATAGCTCGATGCTTTCTGCTAACACGCTAACCTGTATTCTTTTAATTGCAATTCGAAGACTAGACGTAGCAGCCAACGGTTCTTGTTTTCTTGCCGAAAACCGTTAAAACAGAACCAAGTCTCAATAATGCTGAATGATCACTCGCAGATAATCGACAAACTATTCGACCACAATGTTATAGCTTCTTTGAGAGTAATATGAGAGCTGACGCCACTTTTCTTGATATTATACGAAATCCATGCAGTAAATTTAGCTGACATTGAAAGGTACAATTTCATTTCTTCAATCATCTTAATCCTCTAAACATGAATTTATTTTCAAATCTCTACACGAGTTGCTTAACAAGGTAGTTAGAGAAATGGTGAGATTTTGAGAATGGTTCGAATTGTCGATGAATTTAGGAGACCGTAAACTCTTTGGTATAAAAATAATTTTCTTTTCATTTCTTGCGTTTGCATTGGTTACTGACACAAAAACGTTATTAGGTGCATTGTACGATACGATTTTTTTTTTTTTTTTTTTTTTGAACATGCAAAGCTTTGCCTAACGATCCGAAACATTATTATTGTTGTTATTGAAGTTGGCTTAACTTTAGGTTGCAGAGACCTATTCCTTCCTAAAAATTCATCAAGCATGCACTGTTTCAGTAAATAGAAGCAAATAAAAAAAAACCTACAATATAATCGCAGACAAACGAATCATTGGTATTATACAGCAAAAGGATATTCAGTTTTTCAAATCGTACCTCAGAGACCAATTTTTTACACATAAATCAGCCTGACAAGGATTTTCTTAACTTATTCTATCTTATCTTTTCTTCTTTGCTTTGTACGGAGAATCAAAAATTTTATTTTTTATTTTTATTTCCGCAATTACCTCAGCTTTCGACTTTCCCTAAGCAAATTTATAAGTGAAGCCGGCTCAATCGTAAACTTAATATCTACACGTGAACTAAGACTGTTTAATCTAAACGTTCTATCCCAATTTTCTTGCCGTTGACTTTCAAAACAGTTGAGAATAATTCGAGTAAAAAAAAAATTGAAAAAAATGAAAAATTGCAGATCATTTACGTATATCATTATTGACAGAAGATTCGACTGAAGAAAGAAATGTTATGAGTTAAATCTCAATATTTAGCTCACACTCTACCATCATGTTCTTCTATCGCCTTTTACTATTACGATCGCGTGGCATAATTCATTCATGGTGAGAGTTTAAAATTTTTTCTTTTATTTAGGGATTATTTCAAGTACAGTTAATTAGAGATTTTTTTTATACATTTTATGGTGGTTGAAATTGAGAAGCAGGATTTATTTCTTTCTGTAATTCTTTATAAAATTATTTTTCTGCAAAACTTATCCAAAATGTAATAAAAAAAAAAAAAAAACATATTAAAGTTATTTTTTAGAGAATTTTAAGAATGTTTCTCTGGAAACAGTTTCTAATGCAACAGAATATAAAATTTAAATAGATTTAAGAAAAAGTTCGTGGCAATTGTTACAATAACTGGCATTAAGATCGCGTAAATTTAGCGATAACCAAACTTTATAAAGCCTACCTTTCTGGTGAGGGACAATCTGCAATTTTTATAATTAAAATAATTAGAATTAAAAAGTATATATAAGGTGTACAACTTTGTCTCCGCCGTTTTTTTTTTCAACTTGCACGCTTCTCTTGTAAAAAACTCGTGATATTCAAAATATTATCCCTGACTACTGATTTCTTCCGATTTTAGATAAAATATGAATACGGTAAGGAAAAAATTACTGGCACTTTGGGGCTGTGCAAGGAAAGAGGTTATAGGAATGGAAGCACTACTCGGGAAGAAGCTCTATCAAAACCAGTAGCACGTAAACGATTTGCTTGTTTTCATTCGCTGGATTTCAATGCTAAAGATACGTTGCGTTATGCTTGACCAATTGTTAATTAAGTCATTGAGTCGGGAAAGCTGATCAGAATTAAGCATTTCCCCCCAAAAAAATCTTTCTAAATTGATTACATAAACCGTCATACCAAAACCCGCCTAACATTTGACTGCAACGTGAATTAAAAGTGAAAAATTGAATAAATCAAAATTCTTTCTGTAAAATAGAGCAAAAGTCGAGTCACATTGGAAGTAATTGCGAAAGGATGACGAAAAGTAGATCTCCTACGACAATAAAGAACTGAAAAAATCGTGATTAAAAATTAATGGACCTGCATAAGCGTTGAACAAGGCCCTAATTGACGCCAATTATTGCAATGTGTTTTTTTTTTGTTGCTGCAGAAAAGAAATTTCGCATCATAAGCTCCTCTAATCTGGCTAAGTGAATGATTGCCCTCTATACTGCTATCAGCCAATTTGGTTGGATAGGAAGAGAAATTGAGGCCGTTTATTGCAATGTCTTTTGTTTAGTGTTATAGAAAAGTAATCGCACATCGAGAGTTCTTACAACCTGGCCAAGTGAATGATTTGGTGGGATAGAAAGAGAATCTCCCATCATGAGTTTTTCCAACTCGGCCAAATGAATGATTGCACTCTATGCTATCATAAATCAAATGTGATGAAAGATCGCCAATTGATCGGAATTAATCAATACGAAGCGTGTCGTCTTTGATTGCGAAAATTCGAAATAAGTACCATATTTTTACTGATTTAACAAAAATTGAGAGAGAGCTTCATTGAGAAGTTTTAAAGCAATTACCGTACAGTTCCGACTTTGCCGCCTCTGACCACCATTTGCTCTGCCTGCTAGCTGCTCTCTGCAAAACTTTCCGTTTGATATAAAATAATTTCCAAAAATACTGCAAAATACTATAAAAATCATCTGATTCAATTTCGCGCTCAAAATTTCTGAAGTAATGGATTTTACCAGAAAACGGGAAATATGGATATCAATCAAAATGGCATGTATTTGTATTAATAAAGTTCATTTCAAATACAAGAAAATTTTGTTGAAAAACCTCTTGAACTTTTTCTTTGAAGGAACACTTGTCTTAACTTGGATACATGGGGACTTTAGACGCGGAACCTACAAATTGCTAAAGACAATTTAGAAAAAACTTCGCAGCGTTGGGGCACATTTTTAATTTTCAAACAAAAACAAAAAAATAAAAATAAAAAAAAAGAATTTATTATAATAGTAAAATATAATAATAACAATAATATATAATAGTAATATATAATAATAATATATATATGAAAATATTAATTAAATTCAAATATATAAATCAACCTGAGAAATGTTCATCTTTCAAAATCTTCAAATGTGAATAAATACATCTCATTTATAATATTTAAATAGATTTTTATTATTAGGCTAAATACTTTTTCGATCAATTAATAAAATAATTGTTATTCGCTTTGAAAAAATAACAATCGATCTAAAATGGTTTTTTTTTAATTTCTTGGCCTAAGAGGAAGTTATAAAAAGTGGCCTACCTTTCGTATCGCCATGATCCACATAACCGGAATTTAATGCTGCTTCACTGATATCTCCATATATCAGTAAGATCAATAAAATTAATCCCAATTGTAAACGATGCAACATGATGATGATGATGAAAAAGGTTTTGTGTAACTTTTAAATGAAATTAAAATTATTTAACAAAAATATATTTATTTTTGCAAAATTTTCAATGTTACTTTTATTTATATATATTTAACTTTTTTTCCTTTTTTCTTCTTTTTTTTTTTTCTCAATTGTTTTAATATATCTTGACAATAATCACTGAAGCGTTACGTATCTTCTTAGGCCGTAGGCAATGTAGCGTAACATTTCGATTCGCTTACGTTGCTGTTGATGAACAATAGCCGCAAAAATAACATTAAAAACGGGCATTGCGTTTATTGTTAAATGTTTTAGAAAATTTTATTTTTTACATCAAGTCATATTTTGATAAATATTTATTAAGAAAATATTGATTAGAGAAAATATTTTTAAATTCAAAAATTCCTCGAGCGTGTTTTTTTAAACAATAATGAATAGAAACAGAAAAAGAAAAAACAAAAAACAAACTGTTAACAAAAGTTTATTAAAAATATTTGCTGCGTCTCATACATTTTATCAATGAATTTTTTGTTTAATTTCGAGTTTGGCTGGGGAAACATTCGCGTATATGCTCAAATCTACTACATAAACAGGCTCAAGTTAAAAAGTCTGGGATTCAAAGTTTGAGTTCACATAGATGTTGTTTGGCTGATGTTGGTTTGTTTGTTGTTTAACAAATAAAATTTAAATAACTGGTTTTTGTTGTTGTTATTCTATTGCTTGCACAAGCATAACACACTAGCACTTGTTTTAAGAGGAAAAAAAAAGATTTTTTTTTCTGGGAATTTAAAGAAAAAAAATTTTTATTTAAAAAAAATTTTTTTTTTTTTTTTTTTTATAATAAACCACTTAGTTATGAAATAATATTCAATTATTTTACATACATATGTTTTTAAAATATATTTAAAAAAATTTAAAACTCATGTGTTATTTCAAATCTCGCTGTAAGGCACACTAATAACGACATAACGATTAATATGTTTTTTCATTAATTATTCGATTTTTTGTAGCATTTCTGTCAATTCAGCCGTTTCTGATCACAAAGTAAATTTGAGAATTTTTGTAAATAAACAATCATAGTTAGTCTTATATTCACGTCAATACGGCATAAATGTATATACATAAGAAAAAATCCCTTAAAAATTTTTAAAGTTTATATTAACGAATTTGTTTATTTTTTTATATTAAATTTCATTATCTGTTATTTTTTAACTTTTAAAACAGGGCAACGCAATATTCTGTTGAATAAAGAGTTCTTTTTTTTTTACAGAATATTAACATAAATGCACGTAAATCGTTTTGCGATCGCTCATACACACCCGTTCCGCTTTAAATCCGCTTTAAAATTGATCGAAGTATCTAAAGTGAAGAACATCAAAACTCATATTTTGTTACCAAAAAACAACAACATGAAACGAGAGACTATTCGCATCATTAAGAGGAAGAAACAAGTAAATAATTCTCTCTTTGCAAAAGTAATATAAAGAGTACCCAAAAACAAGAAAAAAAAGAGAGAGCAGCAAAATATAACACTTGATAGCAGAGCATAGACAACGAATCTATTCTCTTTCATTATAGCATTTATATGAAAAAATAAGGTTTGATACAAGAATAGACAAAGTTTGAAAAGCATTGATGAGATCAGATCAAAGCAAAGACAATAAATTTTTAAAAGACTTACAAAAAAAAAGTTGTTTACAGTTTTTTTTTAACAGACCATTTTTTAACAGACCTGCACTAATAATGTGCAAAAAAATTAGAAATAAAACAAATGTTCTAAATTAGTGCCTCTTCAGAGCATTCGGATAAGGCGAATGGGAACAAAGAATATCTTTTTGAAAAAATAATCTTTTCCAAAAAAAAGGAAATTTTTTTCCAAACTTTCTTTTCTAAGTTTATAAAACTTTTACATAACCAGAAACAACGCAGCTAACATAATAAGATTTTGTATGAATTAACCGATACCCCTCAATCCAATGCATCTCAAACTTGCCAATGCATTTTGTATTCCACAGCTTTGTGGAAAAAAGTATACTATGTTTTTGCCGATATATGTAAAACCTAGAAGGACTTAAGATAGACACATGGTTTATTATACCGATCGATTCATAACTTTCTGAATCGGCTTGTCTTTCAGTCCATATATTTTTGTTTTCAGCCTATATTTTTTAGACATTTTGGGAAAAATTTGTTAGATTAACGTGCCTTTGGTCTACGACGAACCCTTCTGAAAATAAGTTATTTCTGATCGCTTTGATAGCCGTTTCCTTTCGAGGGTTTTAAAAAAAATTTTTTCAGTACCATCGCATGTTTTGCCAAACGATTATGTGATTTTCGAGATCTTCATCATCTAATATTTTTTCCTGATTTTATTTCAATGTTTATTTTATATATAGAAAAAAAGAAGAAGAAATAAAGACAACTTATTTCAAATTTGACAATAAAAATTTTCCAAAATTTTTTTTTACAAATTAATTGAATTTTTTTTTTATATTATACGATTTGGTATTTTGATTTATATACTATTTTACAATTTGTTTTATACATTACGTCGTTTCATTAATTAATTGCTGCTAAGATTCGTTTGCATAATTAATGGAAGAAAAGAAAGAAATAGACAATTATAAGGAAGTGCTTGGGCAGCACATGGAATCAGCACAAAAAGATTGCGAAGAATTTGAGAAACACGAAGTGATTAGAACCGAAACTTATGAGCAGGAATTGCTGGATTTGCAAAGCAAATGCGTCATTGAAGAGAATAGTAAGCCACGTTTGACCATGGAATTGAGAGACGTTCCCACCGAACTGGTTGATAAACTAGAAACTAGAAAAACCGTACAACGTTTAGAAAAAGATTTTCACTTGACTGAATGCAACAAAAATAGGACCGAAAGTCAAGCTTTAGCAACTTCTCTTGTAACAGCTCCAGGATTGTGGAGGGATATAAGCATGATTGAGAAGCAATTGAGATCTGATCTGGAAGCAATAAAAAAGAACGAATATGTTCAAAATATGAGGGTAGATAAAATACAAGAAATTGTGGGAAGATTTGAAAAAATGCTTGAAAGGTGTCATGAACAATCTCAACCACCGGAAGAACTATTAGCTGCCTCGCAACAAGTCAAAGATGCTACAACCGTCGCCGATTTGTTAGAAAAACAGAATGAAAAGCTTGAAAATAAATTGGAAAATGTTCGAGAGCAATTGATTGTTGAAAAACAAGCGGCTCGCTCAGCGAATTTATCTTTATGGAAAATGGAAAAGTTACTTGAAGAAGTGACAAATGAGAAGAACATTTTACAGAAACGCTTGCAACTCAATCAAGATCGTATTAAAAAAGCTCAAAATGATCGCGAAGAAGCTCTTCGTACGTGCAAATCAATCGAAGAGAGCAAAGTGAAGCGAGAAGACCACATTGAAGAATTAAAACAAGAAATTTCTGCATTGAAAAGTGATTTGAAAAGTCAATACGAAAGGTGGGGAAAAACCGAACGAGAGCATATGAAATGCGAAATGGAGATTAATGAATATATTTCGAACATTAAAAGATTAGAAGAAAGTCTGACCGAATACCAAGATAAACTGCAGCAATCGCAACAGAAGTGTGAGGTACTAGAATTGGAAAACAAACGTTTAAACGAGGAAATCAATGAAGAAAAAAGTCAGCATATAGTCACTGGCGATCAAGTCTCATCATTGCAGACACAATTAAAAAATCATAAAAATAATTATGAACGTTTAAAATACGCTTCCACGATAACCAACAATCAATTAATTGAGCTCGAAACCTTATTGGAGAAAGAACGAGAATCTAATAAAACAAACCAACGGAAACTTGAAGAACTTTTAATTGAAAAACGTGAAGATTCTGAAAATATAATTGAATTGAGAAAACATTTGCGTGATGAAAAGGCCCAAAGGCAAGCGGCCGAATTGAATGGACATAATCTAAGTAATAAGTTAGAGAGACTTAAGCAAAATTTCGAAAATCTACAACAGGAGCTGGATGCCAGGAATCAACAATTATCCTTGCAAATGAAAGCATTACTTAAAACGATGGAGGATGTTAATATGCTTCAGAAAGAAAAAGAGAATGTGCAGACACTTAACGAAAATTATCAGCATGAAATGATCATTTTAAAAGAGGAGAACACTCACATACTCAGTGATCTATTCCGTGTCAAGGATCTAGTGGACCCACTTAGTATGGATTTGAAATATACTTTGAGTCAAAATACAAAATTGCAAAACGAATTAAAAGAAGTTCGAGGCATTTTAGTAGAAAAAGATAACTTCTATTTACAACGTGAAATTAAATCCGAAATCACTCTAGCTCAACATAAAAAACTTATAGATTATTTGCAACTTAGGTTGGAAGATTTGTCACAAAAACAAAAAAAGAAGAAAACATTCGCTCATAAATTATTTGGCAACAACCACCATGCAAGCTCCTCTTCGTCTTCGGCTAGCAATAGAGAACAAAACTTGGATCCAAATGTTATAGAAAATTCTATAATTTATCAAACTTTACAGGAGGAATTGAAACGAGAAAAATTGCGTAATAAAACTTTGCAAGAACAGTTGGATGAATTTCAAACGAATAGTAATTGCGCAAAATCACCTTTAAATGAAATGGAGATCCAAGAACAATCAATAGACAATAATCAAGAGATGGGATCTAAGAAAACGCTATTAAAACAAACAACGATCAAGTCAACATTTAAGGCAGAAGATATTCAGCAAGAATTATCTGCTGATGATCGTAACATTAAAAAGTCGAAGAAAAAATTGTACGAAATTCCTAGCAGCGCTAGTGACCAATACTTACAATTGAATCACCGTTTTGAGTTAGCTCTACAAGAACCGCACATAGACGAAAGCGAATGTGTCATCTGTCATAAACCAATTTTAGATGGTTCACTCTCATGGGAATGTAAACAATGCAAACAGATGGCCCGTCGCAGATGTCTAGAAGACATAAATATGACTTGTAATGAGAGTATATTAAGCGGCAAAGCCGCCAACACTGATTTTATGGAAACGATGGCTGAAGTACCTTTGGCATCTAATGCAAGGAATGACTTCGATATAGATCTTCCACGTAAATATTCGGATGAACCAAAATTGAATAATCAGGATGGAACCAGTATGTCAGCTTTGCAAAATTCATATAAAGCCTCATTGATTTTTACCGTCTCTATTGGAAATGAGGTGGAGGTATTATGCGCTTATGAAATGAAAGAAAGCCGAATACTACTTTTGGGTTGCAACACAGGCATATATGCATATCACCTAAAACATCATTATTTGGTGCATGTTTTTGGCACTGATGCAATAAATTTTATTGCAATATCAGAACTTCTAGCCAAAGCTATATTTGTAACGTCTAATGGTGACAACTTATATCAATGTGATTTGCGAAACTTACAGTGCCAAACCAATGCCTGTCTAAAACCGTCTGTATTGGAAACATCCGTATCAGATTTGTCTTTAGAAAATCGTGGGACCGCCGAAAAATGGCAACTAGTACAAATTTCTGAGGAGAACGAACTATCTTCGGACACAATAGCTATAGCAGCAACTTCATCACGCATTATCATATTGAAATACTATGTAAAACAACAAAAATTTAAACCTATACGAACATTGGACACTGTCACTTCTGTGTCTTCTATACTCTTCACTCCTCATACCGCTATAGTCAGTTCAAATAAGTTCTTTGAAATTAATCTTAGCACCTATGAATCTGAAGAATTTATAGATACAACTGATCAGTGTTTATTGCATACCAGAGATTGCAACCCGATTATAGCTTTCCGTATCTCAAAACAAGAATTCTTAATGTGCTTCATGGAATGCGGCGTATTTGTGAATGAATGTGGCTGCCGCTCCCGGTCATACGATATTGGTTGGAGCTACGCTCCTACAGGTTTTCTATACCGAGCACCATTTTTATATGTGGCCCACTTTCAATCGATACAAATTATGCGCGTACATCGCTCTTACAGCAAAGATATGACATCTGATATGAATGATACGATTCGCGATCTGAAAAAGATACATTTAGCTTTCTACATGCCAATCCTCCTGTGTAACAGTGACGAACACAGTGTCTATATACTGGCCACGCAAAAGGACACTGGCATACAGAAGATTTATCATTTGGATGGTTTACGAACGTTCAAACAGCATCAATCTCAAGATAATATACCATCGATAACAATAGGATAACTGAGGCCACATCATCGGATTGAGTATCGACAAATTTTAAGTTCTTTTTTGTATTATATATTATGCGAATTGATATTTGGATTAATGAAAGGAAATTACATTTTTGGATCCTTTATTTCCCTAATAAACCAAAATGTTTTATTAATTTTCATATTATTTTTTTTTGTTTTTATCATTCATATATTGCTCGTGTACATTCGTGTGCATTGATGTCTATTTGTACTTCTCAGATGGCGTAGTGAGCATAGGTGAGCGAGACCTATACTGCTCACAAACAAGTTCAGGGTGAGTCTAAATCACGCTTGTTCACGCATGGTGAAATGTCAGATGAACTGGCAAATAACTCATGTTTGAGAATGATATGACTGACCCCAACTGATGGATATCGACTTTATTCTAAGAGGCGTGTCGCCTTACTTCATGTATTTCTTGCTTAACGATGTTTTCTATTTTAATTTCAAAGAGTTTTTATAACTCAAGTTGTAAATTTTATGTTTAATGCATTGATCGCACTGATATACTCAAGAGCGAAACAATTATTGAAAGTCTTCGGACAATAAACAACATCCGCAAATAGAATAAAATTCCAAAAGGATTAAAAAATTGTAAACGTAATCACAAAAAGACAGCAAAACTTTTCATTCAGATTAAAATTTTATTATATATTAGCGTTAATTACAAACATGAAAAGGAACAGCGATAACTTTCTTTTCGGCCATCTCTTCCGATCCAACGTCAGAAACATTACTTCTCTGCTTTAAATTCTTAAAATTCCTTCGTATTTAGTTCATGAAGCTTCCAAGGATTCACTTCATTAATTAACAATATCAAGGAGACGCCCGCTGACGATGAACATCTTCTTATATCGCATCATGTATGCAAATGCATAAATGACTCGTTTTTACACAATATTCCCCATGTTCGTAGTGGTATTTGCAAATAAAGACCGTAATCGTCAAGGTTTTACTTATAGAAAAATTTCAAAATTTCGCAAAAAGAGCTGAAAATGTGTTATATTCAAGCCACTCTATGGGCATGTAGCGATGGCCAGGATTACCTAAAGGAACTTTGCAAAAGTGACTTTTGCCAAAGTTTTTGTCTAAGTGAGAAAATGTTAGTGCATGAGTTCAAGGGGTTATACGGTTTCACTACCTTAACAATGTTAGTTGTCTGTTGCAAATTACCAGACTCCATTGTTATATCTAATATATTTGCTATGGTCACCTTCATCTATAGAATCACGTATGCGAAGCAAATGCAAAAATCGGATCGTTGCTCTGTACTCGTGGTGGCAGCATTCGCAAAAGATACTAATCCTTACCCTATTTTACTCAAGTGAATGATTAAGAAATGATCACAAAATATAATGAAACTACAACTACTCAACCTACTCTATGGATTATATCGAATTCAAATACTATTTGAAAGATCTTAACAGGAGCCGCTTCTGTTAAGATTCGTAATTCATTCCTTGCATTCATAGAATAACCTGATTGGGCTGTTATTTCATTTCATTTTGACAAAATATAAAATTATCCCAAAAGAAAAAATCGGGATATTTCGTGTCTTCAGTGTATGTCGCCACTGCGAATCTGTTATCACTTGATGCGCGAAAATATAGACGAGGGCGATCATTGCAAATATATTAAGTGTGGAAGTTCAGTAATTTGTAATAGACATCCCGCTGACATTATTGAGGAAATGAAACCGTTTAACCCCTCGAACCCAAGAAAATGCACGAATATTTACCCACACAGAGAATGACAGCTTTCTAATAATAAATAAAATTCTATAGCGAACATCACTCCTACAAAGATTTTTACGTATTCGTTGCATTCGTTACGTGTGCACAGAGTAGCCCGAATGTGACGTAATTCCACTTAATTTTTGCTAAATCTAAACTATTCTCGAAAGTAAAATCCAGACGTTTAGTGTCTTTAATGAAATTTAGTCCCTCGAAACACGTGGCAAATCTTGCAATCAAGTTCACCACATTTTTCAGTTTTTTTAATGTTCACTAGATGTCGCTGGCTTCAATAAAGCATCTCTTCATGAGATTTTGATGGGAGTAGTGTGTCCGTAACATTCAGGTTTCCCTGTACTACAAAATTATCAGCAATATTAATAAGACCATTCGCGTCATTTACAAAAAAAGTTTTGACATATCCTTTTCAATCCACGCCTTTTGTTTATAAATTATATTCATGGCGAAAGAAATATTACCTTCTTTAGATTCCTTCGAACGTGTTGAAAGAACTGTTAATGTTCTCATTATTCACATGTAATCTTTTACAGCAGCCAATGTCTGGAACATTACATAGCGGACACGTTTTGTAATCGGCAGAACGTAAAAATATATTTCTAGTTATATAGGTGATGTTCAGTTTTGGCTTAGAAAGGAAGAAGGATCTGAAATTCCTGCCTTTTGAATTTACTTTCTGACCATTTTCACATTTTCCAAACCATTAGTTAGTTCCTAAAACTGCTTCCCTATCATTTCACTGCTTCGATTTCTATATGTTGTAATAATATGTGGGCTAATTGCAATACCAACTGCTGACGTGGCATTTAATAGTTTTGTGAAAACCACGTGTCCAGCCCCTTGTATCATCGGATTTTAATCGTTGCGAATTCAGGATCAAAATCCAATTCAGTTAATGTTTGTAGAAGCGGTTTGTTGGCTGCATAGTTACTACCAAACGAATGACCGGAAAAAATTTTGAAATGCACCGACAAAAATTTTGAAAGTCGACTTTTTGCACGAAAGTTTGAGAGAAAAGTGATACGACAACGGAAAAATGAAACAATGATTGCCGTCAGCCGGTTACATTGTACGCTAGTAAGCGTTCACGCTCAGAATCATTTAATAAAATCAAAAACACATAACGTCTTTGCTCATGTCGGTCGCTTATTGGGCAGCAAATCATTAATACGTAGAAAGTCTCGTTCACCTAAGATCACTACGTCATTTGAAAAGTAAAAATAAACATCAATTTCAATGTAAAGTAGCATATTAAATCTACTAGCTGTGGACCGATATAAACAAATTCCGTCAAATGCCCATCACCATATGTCGGTTTCTTTTTTCTTCGGTTTTTCGTTTCCTCATTCCCACGTGTTAAAATAATAAATTATTATATTATTATAATGTTTAAGCAATGAAAGCATACCGAATAAATTTTTAAGATTTTTCGCCAAAAAATAAAAATTACAACTGATTAAAACAAATACGAAGTTTCAATTCATTACTGAAAAAATTTCTCAGAGTCCAGGGAGGAGCTGAGCGTCAAACTCAGTCAATGATAATAAAAACATGAATAAAAATTTTATTTCGATTATTTCACAACGACTTGGTAGCTAACGTATTGAAAATTTGCTCTTTACATTAAAAATTTTTTATTTTGTTTCGGATCAAAAAAGTCTAATTTCAATATTTTGTTAAAGATTTCTGATTTTGACAAATCGAGAGAATTATCTGCCGACTCACTCTACCTCTACCTCTACACTCTGGGTCAAACAAAAGTTTGTATAAAGTGCGATCCACCCATATACCCCTCGGGGGAGAAAACAAAAATTAACACAAAATTTATAGTAACTATTTGGATAAGTTTGCTTAGAGCGCCATAACATAATGAATATAAAGTTAAAATGTTCACAATCGGATATCTTCGGTTGTCGAATACTCTGCACCATTAGTTTCGTCATAAAATGCAAAAACTTAGACTTTGTAACTACACGGAGATTTACTTTTCATGTAAGCTATTACATGAAAGTCCGAAAAATATATCCATATGGCCCCAACTTAATACAGTAAATTTAGATGTCAAATAATAATAATAATAATTTTGACGGCCTTTTATCATAATATACTAAGCCATAGTCTTTATTTACATAGAAAGCCTTATTTTTGGTAAGACTTTTTGGATGAAAGCGGTTTCACAAGATGGTTCCCTGCCTATCATGCATTTCCACATGTATTTATTATATCAAGATACTACTTTTTTTTTACATAAATATTTAGAGAGAAATATAGGAAATTTGGAATAGATTCAATATAAACATTTTTTTTTAAAGGGCTACTTCAAATCGTAAAAATGGTTCAGTTGACTTCATTTATAATGAGGGTCCTCCCTTACATCGAAACTTATCAATGTGCCAGAATTCATAAGAAAAGCTCGTAGATCAGGACTTGTAGGTTTCAGACAGATGGACATGCTTAAATCGTAATAAATATATTTAATACACCCCTACCCCTGCCACACCGAGTAATATAATGATGACTTGAAGATTTTTGCGACGAGAAATCGGTTTGCCTTTTTTAGAAAAAAAATATGCATTTTATTTTACTTTCTTTAATAAGAAATTTTCATATTTATTTTGGTCCTTATTCAGTCACATGTTAATTAGCTAAAAATGAGCTGGATTTATTGAGTTATGGTGACAATGTCAGACCAGGAAATATAATTCTTAGGAAATCCAAAAATTGTCTGAACCTACGATCCCTTTGTAATGTATTCAAGAGAGATCGCAATAGATCTCTAAATACTATTCCACAAGTACGCAACGTAAATGATAATGGTCGAACAAATGCTGGAACGAGATTATTTGGTCCCCTTTGACACGACGATTAAATAACCAAAGAGGCAAATAGAAGAATTGTGATGAAAATAATTGTTGAGGATTTCATTATAAAAATCTTTTCCTCTTATTTGTTTGAATTGAAATTTGACTTAGATCTAACGTGCTTAGTGATCGTTAAAATGCTTTTATAAGATGTTGTTGCTTTAAAAATACCACAAATTTTTATTAACAAAAGATTCATTAACAATTTAAATTTTTATTTATTTTAATTTACTCCTCTTTTACATATAATTTGTTTTCCTACGCAGTAAAATGAATAAGCTTAAGTAATTTTTTTCCAATCTTTTAAGTAGAACATCCATTTCAGTATCTTTGATTGTTTTTTAGTAACAACAAATGATATTTTTTATTAAAAAGTTTATTAATAATATTTTTTAATTTTTTCTTTTTTTCATTCCTTTTAGAGTTTACGTCGATTTCACAATGATGAATGAGGGCTCCATTATTCTGGATCTTCAGTCAAGCCACCTCCCGAAAGTCCACCCAAATAATCCCATAAGCTAGGAGTCGGATAAGCCAAAGCTGCTGTTATGTTAAAAAATATTGCAGCAGCGAAAAAGGCAATAATTTTTAAAAAATCCATTTTGTGAAAAGTACTTATTTTTATGTAAATTAGTTTACAATTAGTTATGGCTGCCTTTTATAGTTTTAGCGTTCGATTTTTAATAATTGAGTAGTTATTTGAATTTTATTTGATTCAGAAAATGTATTTACTTTTTAAGTGTTTGATCAGGTGATCAGGTGTCATTTTTTTTTCTTATTGGTTTAGTGGTATTCAGGAAACATTTTTACAATTACCGCTTTTACGCAATTACTGCCATTACGTGATAGACATTCTAGTCCGTTTGATAATACACTTGTGGCACCCAGAAGCATGCTTCATGCTTTGCAGACCCTATAAAGTATAAAAATATTTGGTATCAGTGATTTAGAGTTATGTTTGTCCGTCAGTACTTTTAACTCCCGGTTTTTTCGTAGTCGTTAGTGAAGTGCAAATTTATATGATATTTGTTGTACCCTTTTCGGTCTATATCCGTATGCTTTTAAGAGATCGAAATTGAAAAGCCATCAATAGCTATTGTTATATCATAGTTTTTAAGTAAAAATGGTACGCTTACAAAACTTGTTAATGTATTTTTATTGAAAAATTGTTTTTCTTAATAGGAAACAAGTTGTATTTGCTTTGGATTAAATTTTTAATATGCACCGCCAGTTCATATACCTTAAGTGACTACAAGATGAAACCAGGATTTAGTAACTTTTTTTCGTATGACCTATTGGTTTATATACCAAAAATGCCATCGTTAGATTCATTCACACTTTCTATTATCAGCTCACTTTAACGTACGCCGTATCGTATCTATTTTAATATTAACTTGGCAGCATCTTCTAACTGATAGAAGAATCTAACAACCCGATTTGGATACCTCAGCTTATTCATTTGCATTTTTATAGTAATTATTGGTAACTATAGGTAAACACTTGGTCACAGACTAGCTTTTTAACGAACGGGAAGAAGATGCCATATATTGCTAGACTTTTAGATCGTACTAGATAATTTTACATAATTTGGCAGCACTCTGTAAGTAGTTAAACGACCTCAACATTTAGTTCCTATAAACCTCATATAAAACCTTTAAAAAAAAAAAAAAGAAATGGATGAACAAGAACTTCGGACAATGAAAATACTGAAGAAATTAAAATATGAAATACTGACCTATTCACCCTGCTAGTTAAATCTGTTTTCCTTTGATTTCCATCTGTTCGCAAATCTCAAAGCATTCTGACCTGAAAAACGTTTGTCCTCAAACAATCAAGTAATAGCAGTTGCATAGAGGTGTTTTCAATACTTTTTGGTCGCTCAAAACGATGTTTTGAAATTAAGTGAGATTGCAGGTCGTTGCAGAAAATATTTGTGATCTAATATATGCGTTATGAGCTTGATAAATACAATATAACTCATGTCAAGGGAAGAATAATAATACTTGATAAATACTATATATAATTTCTTATCATTTATCTATATAATGATTGGAGAACGGACGTATTTAGGAGACGTGGCGACACGTTTAGCGGCTAACGGCTTCTAATCGCCTTTTAAAGATTTCATAATCGCGGGGAAAAGACTGGCTTAGCAAATTCAAAACTTAACTTGGACCAGGCATTTGATTATATTGCAAAAGAATCTCAAACATTTTAATAACCCATGATTTGTTGTAAACTATATAAGATTTGCTTCAAACTTGACTTAAAATTAAGAAAAAAAATCCTTCGCAACATTTTGAGCATCAAAAAAGTTACCTGACTTTATAACTTAGAAGAAAATAGTTCACCTAAAAAAATAATGGTGAAAAATGTGCAGAGGTTATGAAAGGGAAATTATCTTCAATAGAATTAAACTTAGTTTTATTTTATATTATTTACTTCATATTGTTTGAAAATATTTATTTAAATGCTTCTCTTATTCTTTTATTACTCAAGACTAAAAAAAACTTATGTAAACTCAAATAAAATAGAAAACGATCGATTATGAATGGATGATCTTTGTGCTTAGGCAAACCATGTTGTTACATAATTCGTGGACGAAGAAAATGATCGCCTATAAATATGTCAAGTGAAATATCTTAAGCATTATACTTGGTCATAACGTTGGAGTGTTTTAATTAAAATATCAAAAAAAAAAAAAAAAGAAAGAAAAAATTAAACGAAATGAAATATTCCTTGATATTTGTTTTAACTTTGGCTTGCCTGATTGCCAGTTCATTGGCAAGACCTGAAGGAGAAGAGAAACCAGCTGACGATGCTGGCGGTGAAAAGAAAGAAGAAGGCGCCGAAGGAGATAAAGCAGCTGAGGGCGGTGATGGAGCGGCTAAAGGAGGTGACGGCAAGGATGCTGGAGGAGCTGGAGGAAATCCTATGAAAATAGTTCAAGATATAATTAAGAAAATAACCGATGCAGTCAATCCTCTTAAAATGACCGAAGGTTTAATGGGAGGCGGAGGATCTGGCGGCTCCGGCAACTCCGGTGGTCTATTAGGTGGATTAGGCGGATTTGGACGATAAAAAGCTTGTTATTTTACTTGCAACAAAAAAAAAAAAAACTTAAAATAAAGTATAAATTATATTGCAATTGAATTATTTATCTTTAATTTTTATAGTTTTGTAGTTTTAATAAGAAATTCTAGTTTTGCAGGGAGACACTAGTAAATCAAATCAATATTATATGCAAAAGAAAATTTTATTTTTCAAACGGCACGATCAAAACCGGAAACAAAGTCATAAATGCTTTTTTCAAAATTTATAAAATTGATCCTTTCTTAAAACTATATAAGTAGAAATTTTTTCTTGATTATCCCAAATAGTATGAACTACTGGAAAAGATTCGATATTCGATAAACCATTAGGTGATGTGTTATGCCTCCAAGGTTTTTCGCCACTGGACAGTGTTGATGTCTATATATCTGACAATCTGATTGCTTCAAGCGAACATGTGCTTAAACGGTGATATTTCAGCTTAAATTTTTTGTGAAAATAATTTTCCAATTCTTTGCTCTGTTGTAAAAAAATGAGTAAATGAGTGAAATATCTGGAGAAATACTAAGCGATGTGATGGCTTTTTTACTATAAAAAAGACAAAAGGAGAATGCTGTGAGTGAACGATGGACACAGAAGTGGTTTGATCGACTCCGTTCCGGAAACTTTAATGTCAAAAATCCATTTCGCCCTGATCGGCCAGTCACTGAAAAAGTCCACGAAATTTTGTAACTTGGTGAAGCAAGGACTCAGGAGTGGTTTGATCGATTCTGTTCCGGAAACTTTAACTTGAAAGATCTATTTCGCTCTAATCGGCCAGTCACTGAAAAAGTCCACAAAATTTTGCAACTGATGGAGCAAGACCGGCACGCAAGCTGTCAAAAAATAATGGATCCCCTCTCCCCCCAAACATCAACCATACAACAGTTTGGAATTATTTGAAAAGGCTACAAAAAGAAGCTCAAAAATGTACCAAATAACTGCGGAGAAAGTGGTGGACTTAACATCTATTTTCTTTTCTCTTCTTTATTTAATATTATCTTTATATGACTGTAAAAATATTTACTTTGCTTTCAAAAATTCTATTATTTATGTGGCTAAGAAAATTTATATAAATTTAAATGCGATTGAAATTTGCTTGAAAATGTTAACGGATCGACTATCGTTTAGTTGGCCTTTGACTAAACGGACCATTTTGTTATGTAACTGTTTGATATAGAAATTAAATGCCTGTAAATAAGTTAAGTAAAATATCCCAGACTTTATATTTGGTCATAAGGGTGAAGTGTTTGAATAACATAGAAAAAAAAATTAACGAAATGATATATTGCTTGATATTCATCCTTACATTGGGTTGCCTGATTCTCAGCTCTTTGGCAAAATCTGAAAGATCTGCCGGCGGTAAAAAGAAAAAGGATGGCAGCGAAGTAAATCAAGCAGCAAATGGTGGCGATGAAAAAATTAAAGGAAGTAACGAATTGCGTGCCAAAATTAAAAAACTTATTAAGAAAATAGTTGAAGAGACGATGAAAGCAACGCAGCAAGAATGCAAGAGGACCATCTCAAAAATTCTCAACGATCCATTGTATTTAACGATTTAGTTGAATTTGATCTCTATTAGAATTTTTGGCAAACAATTGTATTTCGTTAACTTTTCAGTTCTCTTATAACATTAAAGCTGTGCTATAATAAATAAATTTAAAAGCCATATGTTTCGGTTTGAATTTTTTACTTTTTACGAAATTTAATAACAATTAGTTCGGTCTTGAACTTAGGAATTGTCTCTGGTTTAAACCTGAGATTCCAGAAAACCTCAAAGAAAAAAATCGTACGGCATTAAATCGGATGATCTTGATGACCACTTGATATCAGAATTTTATGAGATGATTCATTCTGGAAATCGTTGCTGCGATCGTTTTATCCTGTTGAAACCACATGTCGTCCAGTTTCATGCCGTCTAGTTGTCCACGCAAGTACTCCGTTATCATGTTCCTATAACGAATGCCGTGCACAGTTAATGCAATTCTGGTCTTATTTTCAAAAAATGTAAGGCCCATAATATGCACCAGATAGCTGCTCGTTGCGGATCTATTTGTTTCTCGCGGATCGCGTCAGAATTTTCTGAGCCCTTAATTCAACAGTTTTGTTTATTTACGAAACCATTTAGATGGAAATGATTTGAAGATGCTATTTTTCGATAAATCGCCATTCACTTCACTGTGCTCCATTAACCAATGAACGAATTGCCAACAATTTTAATAATCCGAATAATCATAGGTGACAGCTGTCAAATTTTAGAGTTGCCACGGGCATGAAAAAAATGACATAAAATTTTAATAGTGCACTGTTATCGAGAGACCCTTAAGAGTTCTATTCGAACAATTAATAGAACATTTTAACTCTAAGATTAATTAATTTTCGAAATTAATCCAAACTTTTTATTAAAGAAAAATTAAATATTTTGAAATCCTAAATTAAAGCTCAAAATTTTACAAGTTTGGCTAAGATGATAAACAATAATAATGCAGTTTGCGACTGTTAGATTATCTAGGAATTAAATTTATTCAAGACAGATATCTACGTTAAATTCTAGAAACTTGTGCGACCTGCACATATCGCAATTTTCGGGACTTGATAACATTCCTTATAATGTGTTTTGGCAGACTATGCACCCTTTTCAGACAGGGATAGTGTGCAAAGATCAATTATGTCATAAAATCGACTTCTTAAAGTTATTATTCTCCTGATAGCGCAGTTGGTCAAAATTAGCCATTCTTTGCTTTCTCAGCAAAAGTATTTCGGTACCTGTGGACAAAGAAAAAAAACCTAAATTTTTATTTCTAATTTTCTAAATCAATTTTAAAGACAACGAATACAATTATTAGACAATAGCGTCACTTCTTTACTTTCTCTTACATGTTTACTTATTTATTTAATTTTTCTAAATAATTCGCACAGCTGTGGAAATATTTAATTAATTTATTGTATGTATGTAATGAAGAAAAGTTATGTAATCGTGTTTATATAATATACGAGAGTAAATAAAAATATTTTATGATTACTTGTTTTACTTACTAGTGCCGTTTCGATATTCACACAAGTTAGTTAGTGTCATTGCTTAGATTCTCAAGGTAGAGCAAAGAAAATGAAACTTTCTTTTATATGCATTTTAACGTTTACTTGCTTGATTGCGAACTCTCTCGCAAGACCAGATGGAATCGAGAAACCTTCAACTGCTTCTGTTGGAACTGATGGTAAAGAACAAGGAGATGGCATTACCGGAATTAAACGTTTAATTAAACAATTAAAAGATTTCGTAGATCTCTTAAATCCATTTAAAAATTGGATCTGCAGCTTCTGTTCCCAAACTTCCTGATTCGCCTACAACACCCAAACTTCCTGCAGCGGTGCCAAACGCAAATGAATTGCTTAAAAATCCACCTGTGCCAGGCGTCCCATCATAAGGATTTCCTATTGCTTGATATTTTTATTTTAGATATAGAAATATTGGAAAAAATATTTCTTAAAATATTTTTTAATTAAATTTTTTTTTTTTTTAACAATTTTATATATAAAGAAGTGGTTTTAAGGAAAATGCTTTCAACTTATACTACATATTTTGCATTGAAGTAAAAAGCAATTATTTATAAATTTCATATAAATAATTTCTTTAAATTGTTTATTGTTTTGTTTATTACTAAGGTATGGTATGGCAGGCAGGTTGTCTACGAATTCTTTGATATTGTGCGTCTTTAGAATATAATTCAATAATCATCAAATAATCAAAATATTGCTTTTCTCTCTCAATTATTGCGATATATTATTAATCCAACAAAAACAACACCTAGCCAGGCTTAAGGATCAATGGACACGATTAAATCGGCCCCATATTTTATGCTCATCAACAGAGTAACGCATTGATTAACAATTCCCGGAATTTATACATAGATATCGTTTCTAATAAAAAATTTGATGCCGTTTCCATTATTCGTTTGTCAGTTACAGAGTTTGAGGATTTAGTGTCGTTACTTTTGCTATTTTCAAAACCATGAAAAAATTCGAATTTCTTTTATTAATTAAACGTAGTCTTTCGATGTTAAAAAACCTGTTAATAGTAAAAAATACTCTTAGGTTTTTGATGATAAAAAATACCGTTCGCCCTTAACGTTGGATTGGAAAGTGTTGCGGTAGCTGCTCTTCGGCGAAAATTTCAGAAAAAATTATAAAAAAAAAAGAAATCTTGAAAATTAGTCTCGAATAATGAAAAGTAAACGTGCAAGAGACAGATGACATGCGAAAGATATGAAAGAATAAAAGTTGTGGTCAGCAGATCATCGAAACTCAGTAATACAATAGTAGAAAGATGTATCTGACTCCAACTGATGGATATCTACTTCATTCTAAGGGCCGTGTGGCTTTACCTCGTGTATCTCTTGCTTAACGATGTTTCTAATTCAATTTCAAAGAGTATTTATAGCTCAAGTTGTAAATTTTATGTTTAATACATTGATCGCACTGATATACTCAAGAGCGAAACAATTACTGAAAGTCTTCGGACAATAAACAACGTCCGCAAATAGAATAAAATTCCAAAATGACTAAAAAATTGAAAACGCAATCACAAAAAGACAACAAAACTTTTCATTCAGATTAAAATTTTACTATATGTTAGCGTCAGTTACAAACATGAAAAGGAACAGCGATAGCTTCTTTTTTGATTCCTTCGAACGTGTTGAAAGAACTGTTAATGTTCTCATTATTCACATGTAATCGTTTACAGCAGCCAATGTCTGGAACATTACATAGCGGACACGTTTTGTAATCGGCAGAACGTAAAAATATATTTCTAGTTATATAGGTGATGTTCAGTTTTGGTTTAGAAATCAAAGGATCTGAAATTCCTGAAATTTTAAATTTACTTTCCGATCATTTTCACATTTTCCAAACCATTAGTTAGTTCCTAAAACTGCTTCCCTATCATTTCACTGCTTCGATTTCTATATGTTGTAATAACTTGTAGGTTAATTGCAATACCAATTATTGACGTGGTATTTACCAGTTTTGTGAAAACCACGTGTCTAGCCCCTTGTATAATTGGATTTCAATCTTTGCGAATTTAAGATCAAAATCCAATTCAGTTAATGTTTGCAGAAGCGGCTTTTTGGCTGCATAGTTACTACCAAACGAATGTTTAAAATTGAAATAATTTACGAAAAATGACCAGAAAAAAATTTTGAAATGCACCGACAAAAATTTTGAAAGTCGACTTTTTGCACGAAAGTTCGAGAGAAAAGTGATACGACAACGAAAAAATGAAACAATGATTGCCATCGGCCGGTTACATTATACGCTAGTAAGCGTTCACGCTCAGAATCATTTAATAAAGTCGAAAACACATAACAACTTTGCTCGTGTCGATCGCTTATTGGACCGCAAATCATTAATACGTGGAAAGTCTTGTTCACCTACGCTCACTACATCATTTGAGAAGTACAAATAGACATCAATGTACACGAATGTACATGAGCAATATATGAATTATAAAAACAAGAAAAATAATATAAAAATAAATAAATCATTTTGGTTTATTAGGGAAATAAATGATACAAAACTGTTATTTCCTTTCATTAATCCAAATATCAATTCGCATAATATACAAAAAAGAATTCAAAAGTTTCGAAACTCAATCAGCTGGTGTGGCCTCAGTTATCCCATTGTTATCTAGAGCTTAGCTGTTACTTTTACTTTACAACTACTATATAAAATTAGCTACGGGTAGCTTTTCAATTCTTAACTCTCAAAAGCGTACGGATATAGAACGAAAAATGAATGTAAAAAAACCGGGAAGTAAAAGTACTGACGGACATAAATAACTACTTCCCTGATGCTAAGCTTGCTTCTGGGTGTCACAAGTATATTATCAGACAGACTAGAATGTCTATCACGTAATTGCGTAAAAGCGGTTATTGTAAAAATGTTTCCTGAATACCACTAAACCAATAAGAAAAAAAAATGACACCTGATCACCTGATCAAACACTTAAAAAGTAAATAAATACATTTTCCGAATCACAAATAAAACGCAAATAATTACTCATTTATTACAAATCGAACACTAAAACTATAAAAACCAGCTATAACTAATTATTAACTAATTTACATACAAATAAGTATTTTTCAAAAAATGGATTTTTTAAAAATTATTGTCTTTTTTGCTGTTGCAATATTTTTTAATATAACAACAGCTTCGGCTTATCCGTATCGTACCTTTCAAGATTTTTTGCAAATTTCGAGTTTCGGCACGACTAAAGACGAAACGACTGAAGGAAAGTGAAACTGACGTAAATTTTAAAAGGAATGAAAAGTTTGAAAATATTAAAAAAATATTATTAATAATCTTTTTAATAAAAAATAGTATTTGCTGTTACTAAGAAACAACCAAAAACACTAAAACGGAGATGTTCTGCTTATAAGATGGAAAAAAAAATAACTTAAGTTTTTCTTAATGACTTTTTCATTTTATTGCATAGAAAAAGCAAATTATGTGTAAAATACGAGTAAATTAAAATAAATATTTAAATTATTAATGAATCTTTTGTTTCAATAGTTAATAAAAATTTTTCATATATTTTTAAGGCAACGACATCTTATAAAAGCATTTTAACGATCACTTAGTACGGTAGAGTTAAATCAAATTTCAATTCAAGCAAATAAGAGGAAAAGATTTTTATAATGAAATCCTCAACAATTATTTTCACCACAATTCTTCTATTTGCCTGTTTGGTTATTCAATCGTCGGGTCAAAGGCTATCACTTGGTCAATTGGTCGATGGGCGACCATTATCAGCTACGCTGCGTACTTGTGGAATAGCGTTTCGAGATCAATTGAGAACTCTCTTGAATACCTTACAAACGGATGTTAGGTTCAAAGGATTATTGGATTTCCTACGACTTATATTTCCTGGATTAACATTTTCACCGCAATTCAGTTTATCTACCTCGTTTTCAACTAAATAACGTGAAGGTATAGAAGGTTACCCAAAAAAAAAAAAAATCAAAAAAAAATCAAAAATAAAAATGAAAATTTATTATTAAGAAAAGCAATATAAATTTCATTTTTTTTTTAAATTAAAAAAATTATTTTTAGTAAGAAAGGCAGACCGATTTGTCAACGCAAAAGGCTTCAATTTGTCATTATATTACTTGTGTGGTAGGGGGTAGAGGTATATTAAATATATTTATTAGAATTTAAACATGTCCGTCCGTCCGTCCGTTCGTCTGAAACTTGTAGATCGCGATTTACGAGTTTTCTTTAGGAATTCTAGCAAATCGACAAGTTTCGATGTAAGATAGAATCTCATTATAAATGAATCGGATTAAACCATTTTTACGGCTCTAAGTAGCCCTTTATAAAAAAATCTTTATATTGAAAAAATTTGCAATTTCCTACATGTGTATCTATATATGTGCGGAAATTAGTATTTTGATATAATAAATAAATGCGGAAAATTTGTGAATATATGTGGCAGGCGACCAATTTTTGAAGCCCCTTTCATACAAAGATTTTTACCAAAAATAACCTTTTAAAGACTAGCAAGCTAGTAAAGACTACGTGTTAGTATAAAAGCTGGTCAAAAGCAGTGATTTGACATCTAAATCTACTATGCAAAGTCCGAGCTAGATAGGTATATTTTATGGATTTTCATAAGAGGATTCACAAGGAAAGTGAATCTCTTTGCAGCCACAAAATCTAAGTTTTGATATTTTATGATGAAAACAATACCACAGACTATATTTTTGGGAAGCTTTTTTTAAATTCTGCTCTTTAAGTATTCAATAAAAATATTTGAATTTTTTCTTATACCTTTTTTCTTACACCTATGGTTTGTAAATTAGAGAATTGACGAACGGACAATTACCATGTAACGTAAAAAAATCCACATGCTTGATTTACGCTAGTTTTAATTCCTTATTGTGGTCCGGGCTGAGCTACGCCGTGGTGTTAAAAACAAATTGCAATCCCAGCTAAAAGATATAAGAAAAGCTTCTAGGGCAGAAAACATAGACAAAGTTAAGCGGATTTAGGCAAACTAACCAGACTCAAAAGAAAACAAAACACTTCTTGTTAACGTTTTCGACATTAAAAAACTTAGTAAAGATCTTTGATAACTATACACTATATAGTAATCATGACAACTACGCTATAAGCCATAGGTTTCTAGAAGATTGAGCAAACATCGAAGATAAAGCGGGATTTAAGCCCTCTCTCTATGATAATCATATCATGCAATGAGTTTATTGTTCGACTATGACTTCGCGTAACTTTTCTCTATATTTCTCTATCTTCAAAGCATATTTAAAATATGGTTTATGGATAAAACGAAGATGAAGACCAAAAAGACGTTCCATCAGTTTTAATCAATAATTAAAAATCGCTTATTTTGAAGAGAAGAAAAGAAATATTGTTTTTAAAGAATAGAAAATTTCTCATTATTTTCTGATCAACTAAGCAAGTACCGTTAACTGAAATCGCAAAAATTCTTACTGAAACCTGAAAACTTACCTTATTTTTTGAATTCTTTCTCTTCGTATATTATCTAGGAAAACATGAAAAGATCATTTAAGCCGTTGGAAATTAATTTATTTGTTTTTGTTTTAGTTAATGTTTTTGGTTTTATATTTTATCATTTTCATTATCTTTAATATTTAATATTAACTAATTTGTCGTATTTGTCGTTGAATGACATGGACTTGTAATTTTCTGAATGCACACAATTATTTATGTTTTTATAATTTTTTTTTTTTTCGTTTTTGTTTTTTTGTGGTTTTACAAAAGCAAATATTTTTCTCTCTTTTCCCTTTCTCTCGCTATCTCTCTTCTATAATCTAACTTGTTGTGTTGATACCTTTTTTTTTCTTTTTCTTTTTTTTTTTAGTTAACAGTATTTAATATTTGTTTTAACATTAAGCAGGTGTAACTCGATTTTAAATACAATTGTTTTTATATTTTTCTTTCGCTTTTTATAAAAAATTGTTATTAAAATTATAAAAAAAAAAAAAAATTTACCATCTTTAAATTTAAAAAAAAAAATAAATAAATTCCTTCAAAAATAAATTTTATTTTTATATTTGTATCTTTTTCGGTTTTATTATTTTTTTATTTTTTTTAAATATGTTTGATATGCTGTGTCAATGGTTCCATAAAAGATTGTTTTAGCATAACTTTTAGCAATAAAAGGAGAGATTTAGCGAAAAAAATTATATTCAGTTATGGCATGAGGCTTAAACATTCATCAGCAAACTTGAGCTTTTCTGAATTATTGACCTTACAGTGGGGAGTGGTTTGTAAAAATTTCCATTTCCGGAATTTTCCTGTCGGGAAATTGATCCACAAATATAAATTAACCCATATACTCTCAGCGAATGGTCATAGACCAAATTTAAAAACGGATATCATCCATTCCCACTCACGCTATCAAAAAATAAATAACTTCAACTTAGAATTCATGCCAAATATTGATTTGAAAGATAGACATTGTAAGTCTATAATCGTAATAGATATAATAACCACAAATTGTAACTTACAGCTCGGAAGAGATATTATGCTAATTCTTAATGTAAACATTTATTAGAGCCTCGTAAAGACCAGCTTTGAAGCGTTCCTAATCGATCAACTAGCAGGCCTCGATTTCCAATATAGAAAACTTTGCATTTTATGTCTAAAATATTGATTTAAGATAGAGAATATAATTTCCTGATTTGTTAAGCTTAAATTGTAAAAACTATCTAAAAATCTTAATCTTAATCCCGTTTCTAAGGGTATATAAAGTCTTTAGAAATGTATACCAAATTCAGAACGATTTGATATAAAACAATCGATTCAAAATAATTTTCAGAATTGAGCATGTTTGCCCGCTATGCTGCCCATTTTTGCGTCTAATCTACGGGTGCAATATGCTACATTGACATTGACCGATTTGGGCATAAGGATCTTTCGTTAGAATAATCGATTAAAAATCATTTTCGGAATTGCATATGTCTGTTCGTCGGTCAACCTATTTTTGTGTCTAACCTAAGGGTGCAACCTGCTACATTAGCTGATTTTGATTATAGCTATCGATCTAAAATCATTCACCGAATTGCATATGTCCGCACGTTGGTCTACCTATTTTCATATCTAAACTAAGGGTGCAATCTACCACATTGACTGGTTTCGGTATAAGGATCTTTCATTATAAAAATAAATCTAGAATCGTTTTGCGAATTGCGTATGTCTCTCTATCGGTCCGGCTGTTTTTGAGTCTAACTAACGGGTGAAATTTACTACATTGACCGGTTTTGGCATGAGAGCCTTTCATTATAAAAATTGATCTAAAATCATTTTTTGAATTGCATATGTCTGCCCATCGGTCCGGCTGTTTTTGTGCCTAACTTACGGGTGAAATTTACTACATTGACGTAAGGCCTTTTCATTATAACAATCAATTCAAAAACATTGACCGAAGTGCATATGTTTGTCCGTCGGTCCACCTATTGTTGTATCTTATCCATAAGTGCAATCTGCTACATTGACCAATTTCGACATAGCCCTTACATCAGTGCAAACGATTTTTATAAAATCATTTTATAAATTACTTATGTCTGTCCATCGGTCGGGCAGCTTTTGTGTCTAACCTACACGTGTAATGGTACATTGAAGATTTTAATTATAAGAAACGATTTAAAATCATTTATTTGAATTGCATATGGTTGCCCATCGTCCCGTCTTTTTTTTTTTGCTTAATCTATAGATACCAATTCGAGATACATTAATGAAATTTGCTACGTCAATCGATTTTGGTGTGAGAAAGAAGCCTTGTGCAAATGGATTAGATCGGACTAGTTTTACAATGCTTACGCTTTAGGCTATTAGACGTTAGATTTTCTTCATCTCCTTAGGTCGTGCATTATATTCATGTACATAAGAACAGAAATTGTTTCTGAGATCCCTGGGAGCAGGAAACTTTAGTAAGAATATTTAAAAACTGGAAAGGCTTTGAAAGACATTTTACTATCATGGTAAAAACTCGCTTGCAGAGTTCATATTCTTTTATTCCAGACATTGGACAAATTTACCGCTTTACATGGATCTAATAAAATTTTATGACTCAATTGAGATATACTCTGCGTTCATAAAGGCGAGGAAGAACGAATTGCTGACAGCGAAATAATTCATTAAGGATAAGAAAATTGTAATTAATTGTTACTAAAATATTGGTCTTGCTTTACTTCTCACTCCATTTTCAAATTATTTATCAGAATGTAATTGAAACGATCGATAAGATATTTCTAAGCAAAAAGTCAATCACATAAAAAGAGATGATCATGATGTGGCCATTTGTCCTAATTTTCTTAAGACATTTCGACTTGAATTCATTTGAATTTTTTTTTTAATTTTTGAAAAAAATATTTCAAATATTAGTAAAGTATTTTAAACTTTTATTATCATCAATTAACTTTAATGTAATTTTTTTTTAACTAAATGTTCTCTTCTTTTAGTGCTAAAAGTCGTTTTTTTTTATAGTTTTTAAGTCATTTTGCTTATAATATTTTTTTTATTTTAATTAATTCTTTTATAAGCATTTGTCTCGTTTTTTTTTTTTGTTTTGTATTTTTAAATAAATTGGAAAAGCTCGCTTTTGTTGTGTAACTGATAAGAAAAAGAAAAAAATGTAGAAATTAATGAAATAAATCAATAAAAACATATTATTATTAAATATTTTGTAGTTTGTTCTTCACTTCTTTTTGTTATTATTTTTCATATAATTTCAGGCACAAAGTGATAAAAATTAAATCGTTATTAACATAACATTTTAGTACGCTTTCTATACTTTTTTAAATGTATTTATTGATTTCTTTCGTAACAATCCTGATGTAAAATAAATTAACTTAATGGCGGCATTCACTACAACATCATTTTCATTTTAATTTTTATGCAAATAATAATTGTTTTTGATCATTTTATTGATTATTTTTTTAAATCATATTTGAAATTCTGCCTATTTTTTTTTTTTTTTTTAATTAGTTTGTCTACCGAATCAATACTAACTACGCTCAACAATAATCGCTTTTTTTCGAACATATGAAGAGAAAAAGGAAATGTTTTTTTTTTATATTTTCCTTTCTTTTTTTGTTTTTGTTTTGTTTTTTTTTAGCTTTAATATTTAGGAATATGTTAAGAATTATTCCAATTGAATTATGTTTTGTTTTTTTTTTTTCTATGTACGAGAAAGGTCCTAAGTTCGCCATTTCAAGATTGTATAACTTTTTAAACTAAATATTTTTAAAAAGGATTAATTTAAAGAATTCTTGTATCATAATTCTATAAAATGCCAGCTGCTTTTTCTAGTTAAAGGCATAAATCTGTAGTTTATTTACTAGAAACTGCTGGACAGTAAACTACTGTTTTCATTGCTTTCTACAAAAGTGAGTTCTGGAAGACCTACACTTGGAGACCAAATTAAGTTTAATGAATCGAATAAATTTGCGTCGATTTATGAGAGATTAATTAAATAAGACCGCATTAGTATATATTTTTTCCTCTTTTCTTATCGTTCCCGCTTTCTTATTTGATTTATTAAAATTTCTATTCCTCTCGAATTTCTCACAGAAGTTTGTGGCTTAAGAAGTTACAAGGGTTTTGAATTCTTTAAATTTTTTCTTTTTTTTTATATTATACTGAATTTTTGTATTGTATAAATTTTCTAAATTTTTCTGTTGTGACGTGGTTTTCGGAGGTGAATGCGATAACTCGTGACAGCTTTAACCGAAATCAGAAAAATATTTCTCTTAGCATTTAAAGTAGTGACCTAGTAATAGTTGACAGAGCAGACTCTCTACAAGCTCTCTCTACTACAGTTTTGCTTCGAATGACTTGAAGCATTGGGGAAATATTCTTAGCATGTGCTCTACAGGGTATAATGTATTCCAAAGTTTACGCAAGACTTGAATAGACCCCATTTGCGCGGTAGTGCTAGCAACCCAAAAACAAAAAAATAACAGCTTGACAACTGACGGTTTAGGGCTAGTAAAAATGAAGGATTACACGAAGAAGCAACGCGTTTTCATTGTTGAACATTATTTCAAAAATAACGAAAGTGTAGCGATCACAGTTTGTACAAAATTTCCCAAAATTATGGTCAAAGTATTGATTTAACTTCGTCAACTGTGAATCGTTCAAATTGCCGATTTAGGGATTCAGAGAACTCACATGCGATTCTCATAAGACAAATGTATTCACGACGTGTCATACTTTAGTGCAGATTTTGGGCTGAAGACCTCATTGAAAAATGAGGCCTGATATGCTATTCCATACATAACACTATCCTATTGTACATTATGATTCAATAAAAATATTGCAATCAATAAAAAAAAACCCTATTCTCTATTTAATTCAAATCTGGTCTAAGTTTCGAGAGACCCTTTACTTAAGAAGTCATAATATTTAGCATAAAATTTACTTCTGAGAGTCAGTCTAACTCAGCTGTTAATTTTTTTGAAATTTCAATATTCATGTAACTCCTTAATTAGACTTTTTTACTTAACTTTATTTTCTTTCCACTTAACTTCTTTACTTCCTTTCCTAATTTCTTTTTTTTTTTTACTCAACTTTAACTTTCTCCAAGACAATCGAACTTTCGAAGCGTTTTACTAGTCATAAAAGCAATTTCATAGAAGTAATACTAGGTTCAAGTACTTCTTTACCTAATCAGCCTTAAACCTATTTGGCGGGATGAGTTCACATTCCAAGAGGGTTCTAATTACAATATCAACGATATTCAGTTCGGACTGAAGTGAAATCTATGACTAGTGTTACTATATTAGAAGCTGACCACTGGAACCTTAGTGCAGGAAATCGGAAAGCAAAATGATTTTGTTAAATTTCTTGGGATTACGCACAAGCTATTGGAACTACAAAGAAGCAGTCTGCGATTCATCACGGACTTCTACACGGGTCACACTTTCCCAGGTATCATTTGAAAAGCATAGGTATCTCCAATATTCATTCTTGCAGATTTTGTGAAAGGGCATTGGCAAGATACTATCGGATTTTGTGCGAATGTGAGGCAATTAATCACAATCAAATGCCGGGTGTTCAGCGCAGATTTAGTGACATCAAATAAACTATGATGCTCCGAATCTAGGAAGGTGGTGAGATTTATTATAATCCTAAAGCTGGACGGCTACAGTAGACCTTTTAGGTAGCGGTACGGATTGCTTATATATATATATATATAATGAATAATAATAGTAATGCTACTACATTTTTGGTATAAAAAACATAAAATAATTAATGAGAATACTTATTTCAGCTCTTTAAGGACTTTTTTAATAATGAAAGCAAGTAAGTGATTTGACTTTTAAAGCAATTGCTGGAATGCGTAATAAACGCTTGCTTTGTTTTTTAATGAAGAATCGAGACAAGTTTTCATATTTATAAAGAAAAAGGGAACTATCTTCCTAGAAAAGATATCAGCATATAATATAATTTAACTCATGAAGTTTTGAAATATATTTTTCAAATTCGAAAATGATACAGCCCAAGTTTACGTGAAGCAAATAATAAGCTTCTCATTAATGGCCTTGGGGATCAACAGAGTTAACTAGACGTAGGAGCTGAGGGCTGCTTACAATGCTCATAATAGATCAATTCTTTTGGCGTGTGTTTGTATCGAAAATCAGGAAATTATTCTCTCAGACTCCGAACGAACCGTTAAAGGATCCTTTAAATATACTTTCAAGAACAAACATATTATTCAAGAACTATCTTTACCGACAGATGCTGAAAAAAATCTTAACATATTCCTAAATATTATTTCTTCTCGATTTTATTTTCTAATTTCTAAATTAATATAATTTTTATGAAAATATTTATTTTTCTTTTACAATTTCTGTTCACTAATTGCTACAAAAAGCTGTTGTTGTTGTTGTTGTTGTTTTTTTTTTTCTTTTAAGATCTTTTAAGGATTTGAATATTTTTCATATTTTTTTCTTTGTTTTTTTTCTTTTGTTGATTTATTATTTATTTACTTTTTTTCAAATTTTCAATTCACTACATTTTCAAAAAAGCCGCTTCTTATCTATTAAGAGTAAAGTTTAAGGTTAAGAAGGATAAACCGTATGTATGTAAGTGTAAGGGAGAGACGGAAAATCAAGATAGGAAATTAAAAATAAATATAATAATAATTTGTTACTGTGGTTGTTGCTGTTGCTGTTGTTGTTATTGTTGTTGATGTATCTCAATTGAAATATTTTGCTTAGAAACTTGGGATCACAATTTAACAGGTAACCGTTTCGGGCAGTGGATTCTCAGTAATGCGTATTTTCTTGGATTGTTTTGAACCGTTCGTATACAAAGTACCATTAACGGTATGATGACGCTCCAATAGTGAACAAGTTTGATTATTGCGTTGCAATTCATCATCATCATCATCGCCGTCATCGTCCTTATTATTTCGCTGCATTATTGTGGCAGTTTCGTTAATCTGTACATGAAAGTTACCATTCGAATTAAGATTCTCGTCTTCGTTTTCATTTCCTTCCTCGTCCTCCTCCTCCTCCTCCTCTTCCTCTTTCTCCTCGAATGCTGTCTGTTTTGTATGCAATATATTGGTGAAATCGCAATTATTATTGGTTATGGCTGTTTCACGGCATAGTCGGGTATTGGTGCGAACACGTGGTGCAGGTTGTTGCTGTTGTGGTTGTTGTTGTAATTTTTGTTTCAATTTCTCGGCAATGGCACGTTCTTGTTCCTCTTTGAAATTGGCAAAAAAGATATTCGAATACGATAAGTATTTGGTACCGCAAGGCGATGAGGCCGGAGTTGATAGAGGCGTAGCTGTCGGACCAAACAAAAACACAGAAGCGACAACGGGACAGTAGTAGACCAATTCAGCGTCCACATCAAGTGATGAAGTTAATGATGAGTTTTTTGGTAATTTTTTTTTTTTTTTTTTTTTTTTTGAGAGGATTGAAGTTTGGCAGTTGGTTATTTTTTTACGATATTTGATCTTGTTTTTTTTTTTTTTTTGTTGATGAAGTTTTGTGTTTAGTTTGAAATTTGTTTAATTTTTTTTTTTTTTTTTTTTTTTTGTTTTTATTTTGTGTTTTTATTTCTGTTTATGTTTGTGGATAAATTGTGTAGTGTGTTTGGTTTATATATTAAATAAAAAATAAAAAGTTTTGGTATTTTATAATAACAAATCAAACTGTGATTATAACAAATGCTTGAANTTTTTTGAGAGGATTGAAGTTTGGCAGTTGGTTATTTTTTTACGATATTTGATCTTGTTTTTTTTTTTTTTTTGTTGATGAAGTTTTGTGTTTAGATTGAAAATTATTTTATTTTTTTTTTTTTTTTTTTTTTTTGTTTTAAATTTGTGTTTTTATTTCTGAAGATGTTTGTGGATAAAATGTGTAGTGTGTTTGGTTTATATATTAAATAAAAAATAAAAAGTTTTGGTATTTTATAATAACAAATCAAACTGTGATTATAACAAATGCTTGAAAAAAACTTAAACCAAAAAAAACAAAAAAAAAATGCTAATAATGTTATGAAAAGCGTTTTTTTGTTTAAGATTTTCGACGAAAGTGCTTCAGTCTCAGTCCTTGTTGTTATCAAAGAAGAAAGAAAACCACTTGAATTTTAATATTTTAGAATATTTTGCAATTTTTTAAACAATTTTTTTTTTAATTTTTTATTTTTTCTTTTAATGTGTGTATGTATTAGTAACGAAATTATGCAGTATGTATACAAGCTAGAGTTTTTTTTTTTCGGTTCTGTTTTCGTTTTCATATTGAAAATGCATTAAATTTGTGTTAACAATTAAAGAATAATGAATTTTTTCTTAACAATAACATAAAATTTTAAACAAAAAACAAAAAAATGGCCTATCAAAAAAGCACGTGCTTAACAAATACGTATACAAACATACCGAGAAAGTGTGAACAACAATTTTCTTATATATTTTTTTTCTTTTTAATGTTTTTTTATAAAATTATTAAGCATAATTTTTCAAACAAAATAAAAAATAAATAAAAAATAAATAAATGAAAAAAATTATAATTGAAAAAAAGCTTTTCACAATTTTTTTTTTTAAATTATATATATAAAAATAAACTGAAAACTTAGTATTTTTGTAAATTTTAACAACAAAATTTTCATTTCACTTAAGAATTAATTTTTAATAGGGTTTTTTTTCTATTTTTTTTTTTTTTTTTTAATAATTTCACTGCCGTTCGGTACGTATCTTCTTGGCTTTTGGCTCCCCTTCTTTCCTTATGCCTGCAAATTTGTGATGTATATGAGTGAAAGAAAGTATTTCATTAAAATATGAGTTCAATTTTTGTGTTCATCCTTCGTCTTTTCTATGGCAGCGTCACTTCCGTATGTGATGATGAATTACTCTGACTGGCTGTTGAAAATTTGCGTCCCAACTTTTGGAGAACACCCACGGCTTTGTTTATTCATATTTTATGCAATGGATTTTTTTGTTTTTTTTTTTTTTTGTTTAATTTTTCGAGAAAAATTATAAGAGAGAAAGAAAACAAAAAACATTTTGAAAATAAATTTTTATAACACAAAAAAAAAAAAATATTTAAAAGAAATTTCTTTTTTTTTTCTTTTAATTCAAATGCAAATTATAAATTAAATTCATAAACGAAACAATAAATTAGTAAAAATTGTTGAGGTTAGTGAAAAAAACTTACAACTAAGTGCAGAGGGTGTGACAGCTTTGATATGCAAAAGAAAGTCAAAATTTTCGGGCTATCACCAGCATTTTAATAATAGATAATCAAGGATTAGACGAAACTAGAGGCAGCATATCTTCTGAATAAAAAACCTTTTATAGTTTACTATCACCCAAGATAAGTTGACAATTTCTTCAAACGAACGCTTAATTTGAGGTTAGGTTCCAAACTTGATCGTCAGTTCACTCACATTTCAAACAACGTTCACCTCTTATCAATATTTTTATCAAAAGTTGTAGTTAGTTTCCGCGTAATGTACTTTATAGGCATGTTACTCTATGAAGTCGTGTGTCTCACCACTTGATTATGGTTATAAAGCACAGAAATGTGAAGAATAAAGAAAATGTTTTTTTAAAAGTGCCGTCGCGGATCTGATGACTTTAATCGTGGCGTGATTACATTTCCTCAGACTTGGTGATTGGATTACGCAACTATCCCGCGACAATTTGTTTGCATCTTCGTTTAATTTTTTTTTTAATCGCATTTGTTATTTCAACTATTTGATCTAAAGCACATTTGAAACCTCAATAAGCGAACACTAGAACTTTTTGTCTAAAATTTCAAAAGGGATTAATCATAACAGGCCTAAGTAATTATTTCCACTGCGACAAGTGACATTATCAATGGCACAGCGATTTCATCAACTAAAAGTTGCTCTTGTTTTTGGGTTGTGAGAGAGAGAGAGCCTAGAACTGTACTCGAAGTGACGTTATATATACTTTCATGGAAGTTAATACATTTTCATTACAAAATTATTCTCAATGATGAATGCTTCTGTTGATTGAATAAATTCTTCTAAGTCACTTCAACGTATGAAATCTGACCGCAATAAGTGACCTTATTGGCGGTATCCATTACTGACCCATCGCCATTGGCCTAAGACACATAATTATTAGCAAAAAAATTTTCTCAGTGATGGAATCTGTTCTTTCATCTGAACTACTTCATAGTTATTTGTTGCGTAATAACGCATTACGTCTTTGAACAGTAATTGTTTTGTAACGAACTTAATCAGGTCATAACAAATTGCAATGATATTATTAGCTTAGGAACGAGCATTACTTCATGGGCCCTAAAAGAGACAATTTTCATCACAAAATACTTCCCCATTGACGAAGCGTTTTTTTCGGCTAAACTACTTCGTGGTTATTTAATGCATAAATAACATTACGTTATTGAATCCCAATCCTTTAAAATATCTACATCAGATCGTAACAAACGACAATGATATTATTGGTAATTTAGTTTGGGAATGACTATTATGAACAATTTTGCGTGGGCCCTAAAAGATACATTTTTCATCAAAAAATGCTTCTCAATGATGAACTTTGCTTTCAACAAATGCTATGACACTAAATCTTGACCTTATTGGCGACTTGGAATCTTCACATATCTTTATGGGAGGCAATCGACACTACGTCGTTATTGTTGTTTCTGATGATACTTTTGACTGAATAATTTCTTGACTATTTTTTTCTTTTGCGCACACTACTTTTCATCGAGCAAGATAACAATTCGTTACGAACTTACTGGCAGTTTTGTGACAAATAGGAAGAATTTCATTTCGCCTAAAACAAACCAAAAACTGCGTTTTTTTTTTGTACGTATCCCAGTTTGTAAATCGTAAAAGTTTTCTGTTTCCACCCTACGAATTGAGATCTAAAACTGAACTACACTTTTTCAACTTTGACAAATTCTCTCCATTGACGGAAAATTAAGCTACCACTTCAGGAATCATTTCAGGTGCTCATTTCCTTAATGATAGGTCGTAAGATCTTCAGCTGGTATACAAGATCGGCTGTTTATTTAAAATACTGTTTTCCATTTCCACTTCACCAAAAGTTGAGGTGGACTAGCTTTGTATTTCCTTTTATAAAACCTATAGGAAAACCTATAGGAATAGGAAAAAGTCCTATTTATAACCGATATTGATCTTAAACTCTCAAAGTGTAAGTTACGACTTACAAGACATCTTGATTTAAAAGGGGGTACTAACTAAAGTCAGCAAAAAGTTGGTCGCAATTGACGCACGCAAACTGAATAAGACAATCTTGAAATTCTAATGTAAAGTCATGAAAGCAATTAGTAGTAAAGATTTACTTTAAGAAGAATATAATATTCTTATCTATACCTACATAAGTGGTTTCTTATTATCATCCTACCGCCTCCTTTTTAATGAACAGATTACCATAAGCCCCCCCAATCAGTCTAATTCAAAAAATAACTAGACTGTCTTACTTACATACTTACTTACTAGAGAAAACCTATTATCAAATGCAATAATAACGAAGTAAATCAAGAAAACGCTCATTTTCGAATATGATCTAAACCTTTCAGAGCCCTTTCCGGTAATAACACACTAACTATAAAAAAATGCATTAATGTTAAATCTAATCCTTGATCTCTATATTTAATATTGAGTATAATTTTGATTTCCTTTTGCTTCTCACTAAAAATGTAAACCTAAAATATATTTTATTAGTAGTAGAGATAAAATTCGATGGGCTTCTACTGACACTGGCTGGGTAAAGATATTGAAAGCTTTCATCCTTTTGGTTTTTTCAAATTTTTTTATCTCTTTCGCTAATATACATCATTATTTGTTAAGAAACTTATTGGGATTTTTCTGAAGTGAATAAAAAAAAAATATATTGGAAAAATAAAAGTAAAAAAAAAAATAAAATATTTGTAAAAATATATATAAACATATATATATATATATATACATACCACAATACATTATTGAATTTTATTAAAGAACGTTTTATTAAAACAATACCGGTTAAGTTTGTTTTGTAATATAATTTTGTTGTTGGTTTTTTTTTTTTTTTTTTAATAGTAATAGTAGTAAGTACGTACGTTATAATTATTATTATTTTGTGTGGTAGTGATGAAAATTTTTTTTAAGCAAAAGAAAGTAACGAAAGAAAATAAAAGAAAAATTATTTTATATTTAGAGTATAACGAGAAAATTTATTATTGATTAAAGAAAAAAAAATACAACAATAAAAATGAAAACCAAAACGTAAAAGAGATGAAAAGCCATCGCAAATTATATTAAAAATTAAGCGTTAATATTATGAGTTTTTTTTTTTATGACATCGATACAGGTTGAGTGTATATATGTAAGACATGGGAAATGTTTTTTGGTTGAGTTGTTTTTTTTTTTTTTTTTTTTTGGTGGAGAAGAAAAAAAGAAAAGAAAATACACAATTTTTTCGTTTGATCCAAATTAATTAACTTGAAATTTGCAATTTTGCTTACTGCTGTTGCTGTATTAATTATTATTTTTTGTCGTTTATTAAATAAAATGCTAATATTGTGTGAATTTAAAAAGAAAGAAAGTTAACAAATATATTTTAAAAAAACTTCAAATTCCAGCAAAATAAGTAAGAAAAAAGTTAGTAAATTAAAAAGAATTTCATGCTTAAAAAAAGACATGCTCTTGGAATGTACGAGGAATATGAAGAAAAAATTTTATATAAAATATATTATGAAAGTTTTTTTTTATATAAGGATCACTGATCTGTTGTATAACAACATATAATATAATGAAAGCAATAATACATTATACGTAAAAAAAAAACAATTTAATATCTTAAAACGAATAAATTATGAACCAAATACCAAAGGTACAACCACTCCATCCAGCCAATTATTAAAGCCATTAGCGGAGGTAAAACATAGAAATAAGTCTTAGGAATCGCGCAGAGGAAAGTCTATGCTTTATCGACTTGAATCCTATAATCTCTACAGTCAGTTGTTCAGTCTATCTGTCCGCTTTTCGCTTGAAATAATTATTTTGAATTCAAAACTTTCTCCAAAATATTCGGCCTCAACATGTTCGATTAATAATCTCGTTAAATTAGATTAGAAAATCAACAAACTAAATCCTGTAGTCAAGGCTGTCGGTCAGTCCGTCTTTTGAAGCCACGATTATCGTCTTAAAACTTTGCCTCTAAGAACAAAATTTTCTTAAAAATTTTCTGATTACTTTCATTAGAATAAATTTCAAATTCAGGTCAATTTGTCTTCCGGACCACGTACAATGTACAATTTAATGAAAAATTTTGTTGCTTGTTTCAATTACGATCTCGAAATTTAGTTTAAAATATTATTGAATTTTCAAAGATGAGTCAAATACTAAATGTTCAGAAGCATAAGCTGATCAAAAAATTTTTTTTGTTATTCTGGTAGAGTTAGTAACGAAACTCAGATAAGCTAACGCCCATATCACAGGGTTTATAGAATTTTTGTGAAGTGTTTCTAATGCTTAGAAATATGCGTTATAGAACCGATACAGTTTATTTATTGCTAATCGATATCAATAATGGAATTGTTTTACTTATATTGACTTATTTGTCTGCATTAAATTTTTTATCTAAAGAAAGCCGAATTTTTTTCGCATCACTGTAGTCAGAATAAGTTCGTTCACAAATCACAAATAGATCGGGCCATTAAAAAGTGGTGATTTTGAAATGAATGACAAAGAATGGCCTGGATAACCAAAAAGGTTCAAAGACAATGAATTG
The DNA here is from genome assembly GCA_000671755.1 of Glossina brevipalpis. NCBI lineage: Eukaryota > Metazoa > Arthropoda > Insecta > Diptera > Glossinidae > Glossina > Glossina brevipalpis. The sequence continues at coordinate 3,642,034 of KK351019.1, forward strand.
CAAGACTTGTTGGATGAAAACCAAAGAAGTTTCGAATAGCTTAGCGGTCTCTTTCTAGACGTTGACATGCCACAGGAATGATCCAAAAGGAGCGTATAGGGCTACCATACGAATTGACTGAAAATGCTATTTAGAACCGTTCCAACATCGTGGTTTAATTGCTTGCCAAATAAAAGAAGAATAACTTTCTCTCTGGCGTATTGTGACTAGCGATGAAAAGTGGATCTTATGTAACAGTTTCAAGCGCAAAAAAGTTTGGTTTAGTCCAGGAGCTCACTCAGGAGTCCATTCACAACGGATCCGAAACGGAATATTCATTTCCGTAAAGTTTTGTCGCGCATTTGATGGGATCAGCAAGGTATAGTGCATTAGGAGCTGCTAAAACCGAATGAAAGTGTTACTACCGATGTCTGCCAATGTCAAATGAACAAATTCAACGATATATTGTTGCAGAAAAGGCCAGAAATTGTCATCCTTCTGCATGACAACGATCGACCAAACGTTCTAAGATTACCACTTGTTCGGTTCGACGCAGCTTGGCATGGCTGGCAAGGATGACGTGCGAAAATAGGTCGATGATTAGATCGCTTCCAAACCAATGTCGTTCCTTCCACATGGTATCGTCATGCTGCCAGATTTTAATTAATATATATTGCACCAATTTTTCTTAAAAATTCCCTTTAATAGTGAAATCATTGGGTTCGATTCACGAGCACAAGTCAAAGTCATGATTACAAACGGACTAATAAAAAATTAAAACGCCTGCCTCAGTAAATGGCATACAAATAAAACAGTAAAAAAAAAAAAGAGTAAAAGAGTAGAAGAGGAAACACTAAAATATTCGCTAAAGTTTTTATTATGAATGTGTCCTTTGAAAACCTTCTCTAGCTAGTACAGCAAAAACAGTTTGAATTTTCAATTCATGTTCGTATATTATTACGTTACAAAAAATAGTTGTAAAGTTTCACTTACTTTTTTGCTGAACAATTCCAGTCGCATATTTTATTTCATTTGCAATTTATCCTAATAGTGATGATGTGTTTTTTTAATTGAAATGTTTTATAATTATATTTGAAATATTTTATTTAAAAACATTTTTTGAAAGTGTTGTCGTAGAATTGTTTATTGTTTTTTCTATCTACTTTCTATATTCGTAACAAGCTCACTATGAAACAATTATAGCTAATCATGTAGACTATAAAACTGCCGCTTTATAATGCCTAATAGTTCACCGAATAACATTAATATAATAATTCATCGACTACAGTAAATACGACTATAAATATTAACATTTACTAATACATTAACGCGTTCCCTACACGCTTGGATACACCTCTTTGAACCATTATATGATGTTTTCTATCAATCATTATTTGTAGATGTAATTAGCTGTTCTAATACCAGAAACTACTAATAAGTTAGCACTTAACGCTCTTTAAGGGCAAAGTGTTTACAAATATCATTACTTTTGCATTGGAATGGTCATTATTGACACGATTGTAAGAATAGATTTTCATTGTTTTTTTATTTTATTTGAAATGCGTACATTTGATAAAAAGACTCGCGGTTTTCAAGATAAGTATTCGGATCAAGTTCGTTGAAGTGAAGAGTTGATTTGAAATTTTCAATTGCTATGGAAAAATCTCTTTAACTCTGTTGTAGATAAGTCTCTTTCCTACAAATAGATTTTTTAAATTTTATAAATCAATCCCTAAGCTATTCACCGTCCAGTGAAGCGAACCCAATTTAATGAATATTAGAAATAATACATAAACGAAAAGGAATTTTCCTTGATAGTATTATCACATAACATAATATACCATCTTCCTTCCGTCGTTCCGTCCGGCGTTAATTCGCCGGAATATATAATCGTTTTCCAAAGTTCAGTTTATTGCACCGTACACCTTGGAAGCGATTTCATGAAAGTCGCTATGTAAGAGTTATTAGAATTTCTATAATCTCTTATGTAACAAGTGAAAAATTAACAACAAAATCACAGAAAATACAACACAACTACTGGTCTTTTGGTGATGATATTAGCGTTCCATTGACTGCAAATTGCATGTGAGAAAAATAGTGGATTTTTATCGATAACAATAAAGAATCGCCCAAAGTTTTTAGAAGCCATTGGATCGAAGAGAACAAGTACTTGCTTTAATCCAGAAGTTATTGAAAAACAATTGCTAAGCATTTTTTCACCGCTTTCCACCTTCCGCTCGCGTTGTAAACTCAGTAAAAGCACTTTGCATGAAGGGAACGGTGTTCTTGGGGAAGTGTTATGCATAAGTTTATGGGCTCTATAGTGTTATTTAATTTTTTTTTATAACATTTTTTATAAATCAATACTTTCTACATGATCTTGGTAAAACCCCATTCGAAAGCATTTTTTGTTATTTACTTTTAAGCTTTAATAAGTGAATAATAATATTCATTTATTACCGATTTAGATAATATAAGTGAAGTGAAGTCTTACTATTTTTGCCGAACTAATTCTAGAATTTACCTAAAGATTTAAAAAGATTTTAACACAAAGCTAGGTAAGCCTGAATAAATGTCTAACTTTTGGCATTTGTAGATCAACGCATTTATGGTTCTTTATATCTGCTACAGAAAATTACTTAGATCTGCCAAATGTTTCTAACGTCCAAAGATAAACACTATAGAAGTATGAGTATGCTTGACTAGTAAGCATAGTGGAATCAAATTAGCCATATTTAGTTATCTTTCTGCCCACTTTTTGAAATTTAAAGATCTTTGAAAACCTTGGTTTCAAATTTTTTCTTATCAATCCCATCAAGCACTTAAGGACTTAGAATTTTCTTTAATAAACTCCTTATTCCATGATGATATTGATAATGATTAATAACACGTTTATTGGTTTGCGAACTTCCACCAAAGAGACAGGAAAGAATAATTAATTTGAATACAGATTTTTTTTGCTTTCATCAAGAAAGTGCTGTCAAATCAAAGAATAATTTGATTTGAAACATATACGATATTTACCATGTACGATACGTTATGCGACCGATACATCAAGTGAATGAATCCCTACCTTGTTTTGCATCTCAATATCGTACACAAACTGTTAGTGGATAATACAAGTTTCGAATCAGACCGTAAATACCTTTTTTCTTGCCTTAATTTTTTTGTTTACTCCTAAGTGGCTTATACCATTCATTTAGATCGGTCCTATTGTCTACGTCATATTTTTAATTTAGTTCTACAAAAGAGTTATGAAATCGAATTACGTATGATAGGCATATAAGAACTCCTCATTCTGCATGAGCAAAAGAATTATTTATTTTATCCAGGTCCAATTGAAAATTGTATAGTAAACGAAATTTTATATACCGCATCATTGATAAGTACTTCATATGGATCGATATTATAATGAAAACAAGAATTTTTAAATAAAAACTTTCACTTAAAACACAATATTTAGCAAATCAAAATCAAGTAAATTTTTATGAAATTTGTTAAGTATTTTTTTGACAAAAAATTGTCAATGATAAAAGCCGTTACTAAAGTTCTGTTTTTTTTAATTTAAATTTAAGCTTAAGGAAAACTTGAAAATTCGCAAAAAAAACCATTCAACGCAAACTTATTTTTCTGGATTTTTTTTTTTACATTTTTAATATCGTAAATGATATCGTCATGCAAGTATATTGGCTCCTAATAGGAAAGCCTCGCATTAAATTAAAAAAAACTAATACTTCTGAAATCGTAATTAAACTTAAAAGGTATCATACAAATCGAAAGATTTTGTATCTAAGGAATAGAGAAAGAGAGAGAAACAGAGAGAGAGGAAAGAGTGTAGAAAAAAAGATGAAAAGACGTTATTGAAAAACTTTAACGAAAAAGAAAAAAAAAAGACAAATGAAAAATAAAAGTAATCGTCTAATGAATGAAAGAAAATCAAAGAACTTTCTATTTAATTAAATACTGAATATTGGACGAAATATTTTTTTTTTTTTTTGGTTGTTGGGTGTGAATTTGTTGATGTGTCTTACTTGTTTAGTGTGTGGTTTGGAATTTAATAAATAGCGGGCGAGTTAATTGTTTTAACGATATATATGAGAAACTACAGTTGATTGATGTTTTAAATAAAATACTTACCGTAGCCTTCGCCTTGCAAGAAAAGCCTAAAAGCTTCAGCCAATTTAGCTGGCTGTTCCTCTAAAACCATAGCACAATCGGATATCTAAATAAAACAAAATTTAAAAAATAAAAAAAAAATCAATAAAAATTTTTTAAATTTTAACAATATATCGATCCGCCTTCTAACCTTCATCCAAGTTGAATTAGTAGGATCTAAACGGCCATTAAATGTTACCGTATCATCAACGTGTGGCGACAATGCCCCTGTTATATTCATAATGGGCATTTTCAAAGTGCTAGCCGACGTTTCAGTGCCGGGAGTACCAGTAGGTGTGCGTGCTATATTTAAATCGTTACGATGTATATACGAGTTTATTAACATGGCTAAATTGGTAGGATTAACACCGCGTTCAAAATGCTGTTTATACACTTGAACCAAATCATGATTACGCTCTTCGGGATTGCGTCCAAAGTGATGCCACATTAAATAATCGATGACACCTTGAGTCATGCCTTTGGTACGTAAGAAACGAGCATTAAAACTCTGATAACCCCATTCAATCCAACCGGATTGTGTTGAAACACAATTAATGAGACACATCGCTCCAACTTTATCGGGATGAATTAAAGCGAAACGAGCTAAAATATTGGCACCAGCTCCAATACCAAAACCTATAACCGACTTTAAACCAAAATGCGATAAAACGAATTGTAATTGATTGGCCAATTCATCCATGGTGGGATAAATGTAACTAAAAAGATATTTTAAACAGTTTTCGTGTGAAGAAAAATCAATCAAACGCAAGAACAAGAATGTGAAATGACTTACTCTTCTGGTAAAGTGGGAGCGCCCTCTTCTTGACCCGGAGCGGTGACATGATAAACACAAAAATTCTCCAATAAACCACGCATCAAAGGAAAATTGAAAAAGCCAGCGAAACTGGTGGCATCTAAAAACGATTATAAAATGTATTAAATGACATCCTCGAAGAGATTCGATTACATTTTTAAACTTTTCTTGAACTTCGCTTGAAAATTTGGTTTCAATAACAATTGCGGAAAAAACTTTATTATGCATTGGATCCTGTAGATCATTGTAGAAAGTTCGGAACATACTTTAATATCAAGAGAGTTATTCAGCTTGAGTTGGGTGCTTTTAATAACCACCACCAACCTTTACATTTTATATCGTGCATATCGTATACCGTACGTGCAATCACCTGATTGACTACTTGCTGATTATCCTGCCGAAAACATTTCACCAGTTTTTCCTAGTAATCACCCTATATATATTTTTTAATGCGATTTGACAGCAGTTCGCATCTGATTCTGGCGGAAAATTACATAATATCTTCGCTAATCACTCTATATATCGTCGAAATATCGTATATATCAAGGCATATCTTGCTTGATTTCAAAACATGACATTGACAGCAGTGTACACGCAATTCTCTAGAAAAAAGCCCCATTTAGTTATTGTGCTATTCTAATATATACTTTTTAGTAATCATTCTATATGTAGATCGTATGTCCGATATAGTTGCTTTTGATGCTTTAGTGCGCTTTGACAAAATTTGTAATTGTGAAGACCGAGATCGTATTTGCTTTGTCCGTCATTTTTAAGCGTAGTCCTTCGCAATTCTGGGCGAGTGTTTGATCCCGTTTACTTAATTTTCAATAGATCAACTAAATATTTTATTAAGATAGAATTCTACGCAAAGAGCTCTAAAATTTTAGGACTATATTTTGGAACAGTAGAAAAAATCTTCACTTTTTTTAGTAATTATGTTCAGGGTCATGTAAAGATTATGTTATTGGACCAACATTTCGGGGAATTTTTCATATACATATAGACACGCTGCTAGTCGGGAAGGATTATAGCCAGAAGAATGGTAAAAGGAAAAAACATCTACGCATATTTGGTTTAAGATTGAGAAGTTTTAGAACAGACAGGAAATTGATTGGCTTAGAAAAACAGGTGTTTACAAAATTTTTTGAAAGCCTGAGCAAAATAATTTAATAAAATTATTAAGTCAAGTAGAAACGTTGTCCTCATAATCACGCTTACCATAAAGGAAAGGACTTGGAAACCAAAGGTCCTATCAAAAACTTAAAAGTCTAAATTGGATTTTATTCGGTCAAAAAAAGGAACAAACTTTGGTGTTCAACTTGGATATAGCTTTTAATAGAAATGGTCCCAATCGAATCACTTGCTTGCCCACAATTAATAAAATAATTTCTAATACTAATGTATTCCTTTGCATTTAATGGGTCTCAAAATCTCGCCCCGAACCGGACATGATTTTCTTACTTGTTTGCTTATTATCGATTAAGGGCTCGTCATTCAATTCAATATAATTTCGAAATTCTCTATAATTTCTAAATTTATCCATTGTCAACATTTGATTATTATCAACCCACTTTAAAAAATGTTGCACAAGTTGAATTAATTAAAAGGTATTGTGTTGTAAATATACTCATTTAAAAAATTAATTTTGAATTTATGTATGAAGGAATCATTCCCCATTCGTTGTAGCCTTCATTCCTAAATTTCCTAAATACTCGTATCGTCGCAAAGGATTACCGAATGTTGCATCAGTCCGCACAGATTTGTAGGAAGTTCCAGGTTCCAGTCTTTCGAACTGTTCTGAAGATTTTTTTGGTTCGTTTTTCGATATTTTTATTGATACAATGTCTACAGAGTCCACCTCCCTTCGTCGATTTGGCATAGTTCAAGCTGAGATGGCATACTGTCATGGTGTTGCTCGTTTGTTGCTGGGCGTTATCGTATCTATATGTCACACAATATTTTCCTCTGTTTATGCATAACCATTATATCTAATCTGTTAGCTTCTACGCGGCTGTCTGTCTGGAAAGAGCGATCCCAGTGCAGTACAGTCTGTATGTATTAATTCTCATTGCATTTCATTATCATAATCAATTCAATTAATGATATTGCGACTAAATTTCTAATTAAATTTTCCCGACTTTGCATTGATCTGACTATCTTTGCTCGGCTACCATTGTTAGGTCAGGGTGTCTTCTAATAAATTCTTGCCCCATTTTCGCATTTTTTGCATCTCGGTGAAACTGCGTACGACGTTTTCGCTCGTTACTGTTGTTTCAACTCACCTACGCCAGCATCCTAGTGGCACCTCTTAACAGCTCAACTACGTTTGCAAATATTATTTTTTTTTTTAAATTTATTCTGTGAAGAAAAAAATTTTCTAATCGGAATCTTTTCGGCTTTAATTAGAGCCGTCCTGGTTCAGCTTGCCGGATCCCAGGAGTCATGAATTTTTCCAATATTATTTTATTAAAAAGTATCCCGATTTAATCTACTTTCCGATTCGATCACTTTATTCGTAATTTCCTAACCTATAACAATACAAATCTTGAATAGTGTTAGTCCTCCGTCATTTTCATTCGTTCCTATCTAGTAAAATACTAAGGAGGGCTCGTCTTCATAATCTCTTACTTGGATGTTCACGGACAGAATTTACTGCTAGGTCCTCCCCATGCGGTCGTCAGAAATCAGAAGGGGAAGGAAAATTGTCTTCCTCTTTCATCTTAGCTTAAGCGTTGTCAATCGGTCGACTTCTTATTCGAAACCAGTGCAGCCTATATCTCGACTTAATTATAGCTACTATAACTTGCCGTTTTAAAGCAGTAAGCTTACATATTTATTTTAACTTAATATTATGAGGTGAAAGCGAGTGGACCAAAACAAGAGTTCGACTTTGGTTCTAACACTTCTAATATCATATTTTAAGTATAGTATTAATGTCAAATAAGAAGAAATAAAAATCCTAAAAAAGTTTACAAAAACTTTAAAGAAAATTTTATTTGAGAAAATCCTATAAACAACATAAGTCTACTTTATAAAGAAATTTATAGGCGGCAAACACAAAGAAGCTGTGGAAACCTAAAGTTGTAAATTTCTTTGTTGTCTTGTTAGTAAATTTTTGATGTTTTTTTTTTTTTGTAGAACGAAAGACTCAATACAATGTAATGATTGGTATGGCAGTAGAGTAGTAGACAACCTACAATTTCTCTTGTCTATTATCTTTTGATTTATTTTTGATAACTTACACTTAACAATTCTTTTGAATCAAACATGATATCGTTAGAATACGCATTGAAAGAAAATGGTTTTTGTTTTCGGTCTATTAAGCAGAACGAAAAAAGATTTCCAAAATTTTATTGGCTTTACCAGAATTTATTTTATATTTAAATTGAAATTAGGAGTTTTTTTTTATCAAAAACTATTTCGAAGTATTTTAGAGTGACTTAAATAGGAATAAGGCCTCTTCGGAATTCGAATAAAACGGATACGAGTCGCTTTAGAGATTGATTAGGAAAGCCATTAATTATAGCCTGCTTTTTAAATTGATGGATTAATATTTTTTAGAAATTTCTATAGTCCGCATATATGACTGAGTTGTTAAGAAACACCTCTAGCAAGTCAGTACACTAGGTGGCAAATTTCACTGCTGTAGAGAGAATAATAAATACACCAACGAGCTGATAGCCTATGGTGCTAGTGCTCAATACACCTCTAGTCTAAGAATTAAATTCATTCAGTCCAGAGTATTAATAATAATAAAAATTTTCTTTTTCTTTTCTTTTTCCAGGTATTTTGTAGATATTAAAAAATTTATTCAAAAATGTTCGTATAAGAAAAGCAATTTTTAAACTCTTTTTTGTGAAAGATTGTTAGCCACCAAAAAAACAAAGAAGAAAAAACTTACAATTCAATCCCAAATCGTGATAAGTTAAAATGGCTGGTTTTGTGGTGTCACCTTGTATTGCCACGTGTATATCACCTTTGTCGGTGGTTACGCGGCGCTGATCGCAAGCATCTATAATCGAGCCGCGAGCATTGGGAAATTGCAATTGAACTGAACGCAGCTCGATATCATCTAAAGGATCCACTGGCATGGTGCTAAAGTATAAAGATGAAGAAGAAGAAGATACAAGAGAATCAATACGAGAATAAAGAAAAAAGAAGAGAAAATTTAAAATTAAAATTAATTAAAAAAGTACTTTAAAAAAAAAATCATTATTTTTTTTTTTTTTTTTTTTTTTTTTTTTTTTTTTTTAAACAAATCTAGTAAAAGTCTTAAAGAGGGTTTGACTTTTCTGCTAAAGACTTATAAATGTTGGGGGGGGCTCTACATTGGAATCTTTCGGGAGCGACAAGAAAGATAAGGATAAAGAAAAAAAATGACAAAGACAAAGAGAGCGAGAGAGAGAGAGAGAGAGAGAGAGAAAGAGAGAATTATCTTACTGACTAAATGATGATCTGATTTTCTGAGTTGTAGGCTAAAAACACAAAATGCATTTTTCTAGATCTAAATTGAAAAAAAAAGAATAGAATTATATTAAATATATATTATATTGATAAATATATATATATGCAAACATATATATATATATATATATTCGTGTATATATATATATGTATTACATATGCAAAGAGACAAAAGGCTGCTAAAATCTCTATTAAAAATGCTAAATATATTTAAATAAAAAAAAAAAGTTTATAAATATAAATATCATTCAAAAGAGAAAAACAATAAATATATAAACATTTCTCTAAGTTTTCCTCTAAAAATCGATTTAATAATAATAATTTAAAAATAGCAGAGAAGAAGAAGAAAAAGATGAAGATAATAAATGAAAAACTTTAAGCATAACCCAAAAAACAAACTTTTTCTTTACGTGTTTTTTCTTTTTTTTTTTTTTTTGGTTATTTTTTATTTAAGTTAAAAAAAAAGGGGTTAATATGTAAATGTTGTTGTTGTTGTCATTTGTTTGTGGTATAAAGTTAGGTTAGGTTAGGTTAGGTTAGGTGAAATCTTACCCCAATAAACGAGCCTCCTCGGCAGTGTGTGCTGATGGCGCTGATGGCATCTTGTTGTTCAGTGTCTTACCAGTTTTGTCGCGCTCTCTGAAATGAATACTATGAGCATGCAAGCAAATTTTGTTTCTCCAATAAAAATTTTAATTCATTTGTGTATGAGTATATGTTATATAGTATGGTAACGTATGTGAACGTTTATTAAATAAAGGAATAAAAAAAACAAAATGATGGAGAACATGATAAGAAGAATTAAGAAGAAAAAGAAAAAAAAAAAGAAAGTAAGAAGGAAGGAAGAAGAACAAGAAGAAGAAGAAGTAATAGTAGGAAAAGTAAGAGAACACAATGAATGAGAAATGAGTTTTTAAGAATTTTTTTTTTTTTTTTTTTTTTTTTTTTTTTTTAATTTAAAAAATGTTTCTAATAATGCTTTGGGATGTGCTTGATATGATTGCGTAACGCA